>CAWUFW010002126.1:2015000-2392059 GCA_963921515.1 Calotriton arnoldi | reverse complement strand
CCCTTAACGAAGGCCAATCTTTTCTTTACTTGGCATCCTGGTTGCTCCAGGCCTGCCCTCACTTATCCTCGCTGGGTGAGTTCCCCAGACCTTGCTGGTCTGCATCATCGACGATCTACATCTTACTCGAGACTTGCCGTTGCCAAGGCTTGTTGGGTCTAATCCGGTCGCCGACACCTCAGCACTCGACAGACATCGAGCAACAGCCCGAATCCTGCTCCTGGTCGCCGACAACGCCTCCCGGACCTCGTGGCTGAAGAGTCAAGACGACCGTCACCGCACCTGAAGCACTCGACATCGGTGGGCATCTGTCCATCGCCTTCCTGGTCACTGGCTAGTGACCCAGACTCTGTCCCCTCTGCTTTCAGGTTCTTCAGAACTCCGATCCACTCTTGGATCCACCCGGACACTTTTCTCCTGGTCGCCAGCAGCACTTTGCAGCAGATCGCCATACGAAACGACGACGAAACCCGACCCCGAAAGGCACCTATGCACCCGGCTTCCCTGGGTGAGGTAACACGAGTACTCCGGTGCTCCCGTGGGTAGAGACTCTTCAAAGTCCTAGATCTCAAAGGGTTTTGTCCTAGTCCTCTTTTAAGTGCCCCTTTCCTCTATTTTCCCGATCCCGACTTTCTCCATAGAAGTTAACGGCGTATCGCGGTTGTGTATTTACACTGCACGCGTCTCCCGTGGGTCCCCTGTGTCACTACCTTGGGTGGTTCCTTGTGGTCCAAGCACTTCTAGAGGCTCTAGGCCTAGTGTCTAGTTCAGTCGTGGTTCGCATACCACTTTATTGGTATATGGTTTGGTACGCCCCTAGGGCCCAAACGTGTATTTGTGCTATTACTGTGATTTAAGATCTTATAACCTATGTACTTCGAACTCTAGCCTCATAAAGAGACTAGAGGGGCGTGTTTAGTAATAAATACATATATTTTGAATATATACCTGGTGTGGTGCTCTTTCATTTGGTCACTCAAGAGATTATAGACTGGTAAAACAAGCTGCTTTACATTCCTTCAAGACTTAGCCTGAAGGCTGCTCTCCATAGCTACCACTATAATAGCTTTCAATAAGGTTGTCTTTAACCTACCTACCATAAGAGTCGATTTGGACTGGTGCAAGGTGCCCACTATAATTAGTGGACAGCATATGCCAGGCCAACTTCTCACACCGTTTAGTCGCACTGTGGTCGTCCCGGTCTTGCTCCTTGTCCGATCACGGCAGCAGCAGAGGAGTTGGAACAAATCAGCATAGTGAGATGTGCAGGCTGGGCATGCCTGGGTTTCTCTGAGTGCGCCTGCTGTGGGCGCCCGCCAACCGGTTCGGGGTCCGTGGGGGGAAATGACCACCCCTTGGGTTCGGTGGTGGTCAGCCCGGGCGCACGCTTTGCTCGTCTTGGTAGGGGTGTTAAAGTTTTGCCATGCATGCACCTCCCCTGCTGTGGGCTTTTGGTGCGCCGTTGAGGCTTCAGCGGTGCTCCGAGTCCGCTGCAGCCTGGGGGCTTCTCCCACCCGGGTACAAACTGCAGCACCAGGGGTCCGACCTCCCTACTCACCTCGTGCAGCTTGCGAATTGTTTCCGGCCCTCCTGGTGTCGGGGGAGGGGCTGCGGGCTTGAGGCCGCGAAAGTGCGGGTGATCCTACACTGTTTTAAATTGGAACTGAGAGTAATTGCAATTCTCAGCACTTATACAATCGGCTAAATAATGTGCGCACGCACAGCGTTCCGTCTTGGCAGGCTGTGACCCGGGTATATCACTAGTTGGGCACCCTGAGGCGGGGGGCGCGGGCACAGGCTGACCCCGGGTCCTGCCCACCATCACCAGTCGGCCTGCCACCCCGCGCGAGCATGTCCGCACAGTCATAATTTATTGCTGCCACACAAGCGGTGCCCGGATAAATGGTATCTAGGGCGGGCCATACAAAAGCCACAGGGGGTGCAACAAAGGTACAGCGGCACAGACCAGAAAAATGGGCAAGGAGGGGGTGCATTCGCGTGGGTGCTGGGAAATGTGTTGTGGTACTGATTTGTGCTTTCTTTTCCAGGGATACATCCGTGCGGCGCACAAGCTGGCTGGGCGTCAGTAAGAGAGGGCGTGTTTCAGACGTGTGACCACACTCCAGGTACCTCTGGGTGCAATAAAGTAACACTCTTCTCTGCCTATGAGGCAACTTGAAGGAGACTCGTAGTTCGGTCAGTCTCATCACGTCAGAACTGAAGCTTGCAATATTATATACACGCCATAGTTGTTGCCTAACAACCATTGATAAAGCCAATGGTCCTGACGTGTTGTAGGTGTAATATTATTGGATTGTATACCTTGATGCAATGACAGAAGCAGCAAAGTGTTGAGGCGACACTATGCTAAGCACAGATTTTAGCATAAGTAATTTTAAGCAGTTTATCAGGATAAGCGTTATTGTATTGTCTGCGACTACGTGCAATCCGAGATCGGAAGCGGAAACGAATTTTCAGCATTTCTTAGTTTAAAATTCATTACGCCTATTTGGAGTGAGTATAGGGTGTGGTAGCCACCGTTTTGCGCTTTTCACGGGCCTCCCATTTTGTTGTTTAGGACCGTGGACGGCTGTTTTGTGAGGTTGCAATGAGCGGGGTGGCCGGTCCGATCCTCGCCTTGGTTTTACTGATATGCACGCAACACGCGTTTCATGTGGCAGCGGGCTGCAGCCGAATTGTGTTTATCAACCTCATTAGGAGAACGTAAATGTCCGGACACGAGGTTACAGTAGCTGAGTATGTATGTGTGTATCCTGCTTCCCGGGTTATTGTGGCCAGGGTCAAGCGGGTCTAGGGCCCGTGGCCGGGTTGGGATCGGTTTTGGTTGCCGGATGCCATGGGCGCCCAACCAAAGTTGTGTGATTCCACCAACCCATGCGCATCCAAGGGTTGCTGAGGTTCGCGTCGGGGTGTGGTGGGTCAGGCCTGCTAGCGCACATTTTTCTGGATTTATGAAGCAGTTACTTAGCACAAACTCCTTCATTTAACTGGCATTAGAATTCTGCCTCGTTTCGCTTAAATCCACATATGTGCGAAAGTTAACCCTGGACTTTCAGAAAGGCGGCTCCGTCACTTAATTGTTAGCATCAGTGGCAGAGGGTGGCAGTAATAGGGGAGCAAGCTTAACGGACCATGGTTTACTTTTATAGTTCTAGTGTATATAGGTACTAGTGGCCGATACATATTTAGAAGTTGCAAATTTATCTCAAGCGCATGATACAACCATGCCATGTGTAGCTATCCACCCTGCAAAAGCAGCAACCGTCGTGCTGCCATGGGCCCCGAATTTGGATCTTTCATACTCACTTCTGAGGCCGCAGACTTTGAGCTCTGATGGTTGAGCCTTACACATCAGAGTAGGATAGTCTCCAACGGTGAGCAGGCTATGGGCATGCCTTGCCAGGTCATTTCCGGATTGGCACCATGCAGGTGCTCGCCAGGGTGAGCATGCATAGGGGTGTGAAAAGGTCTGGTCATACTCAGCAGAGCAGTGTCACACTGGTTCTGGAGCCATGCTACAGGGCTTCTGCTATACATCTTTCCCTGCCCGGTCAGCTTTTGTGTGTGGTTTCGTGCAACATCCAAAACAGTATCTCAGACCAATACAGGACCTCAAGATTGAGAATTGGGGTGGGGGGCTCATGTATTATTTGCAGTAATATGAGTGAGCTGCTGCTGAGCTCCCATGTTGAAAACACAAGTCACTATCCCTGAATAGTGAAGCAAACACAATTTGATTTTGGCCGGAGTGCTCGTCAGTCCAGCAGCCTGGCAAAGGAGGGCACTTAGGATAACGGTGCATGATACTTATCCCTTAGGTACACATGGGCCAGCAGGCGGGGACGATTTCCGCAATAATAGGAGCAGGCTTGCTGATCTATACTTTATTTCGATCTGTAGGGTTACATGTGCTTGAACTATGCACGGACGGATTTAACACTGCCCTCACATACATAAGTGGTATCACAACAGCACCAGTTCTTATACCCTGGCCATAGGCATTATGGTGATGCAGCAGCTCTGCACACACCTTGGGCCTGCATTAGCCGCACGTATCCGGCTCCAGGATGGCCCACGCCATGTCCCTTCTGCTCTGATTCCACTTTTGGTCTGGCGGATACAATACTGCCTGTTACTTGTTTAACCTCAGTGGACACTTGGCGGCACGTCCATGGCTACGTAGTGTTCCTGTCTCAGCATAAGGGCCTGCGATTGGTTCGGCTGGTTCTACTTGAAGGGTCCGGAGGGGGACAGTGCGGTCTTCTTCAATATGCATAAATCTTTTGTATGCAGGACAGGTTTAAAATTCATTCGAGAGCCACTGCAGGGGCGTTCAGGAGCTACAAGTAGCTCAATCATTACCTGTTGAGACTTGTTATCGAGAATAATGTGCTCTTCACACAACGTGAGGACCACGTCGCACCAATCAAGGATGCGAGGGAAGTTTTAAACATCTGGAAAAGTCCTTGCAGCGCTTGAGGCTCAAGGTTTATGTTGAATCTGTTTAAAGGTTTTCACAGAAAGCACGGAGCCCACCGCGGGTCAGCTATTTACGCTTTCAGGCCACTTGAGGGCATGGCTACACTGTTCCCGAGTTATTATTGCCGACAAAGGAGTATCACGAGTTGTTCTACAGGGAAGGCAGGTCTCCACTAAGCACGAAGCCAACCTCATTCGGGATGGCCTAGGGATAACTTAGACTGAAGGAGGATATCACGGTGGACCTACACGCCAAATAAGTGTACAATGCAGGTCTGTGGGTCACTGCTGGTCTGGGTGGTCCTTTATGGCACAGCATATCGGCCATAATTAGTAGTGGAACCAGGAACAGCTTTACAAAGCAATGCTGTCGATCTCCTGGGGAATTCCTCATGGGCAAGCTTCAGGTATAAGGCCCTGACCTTTCTCCCCGCGAGGGACCATCACTAACTGCGAGCAAGTAGGCGAGGTGCACACTAATCCCCCAGCGAGAGTAGCACAAGAGGAACGGGTACACGTGAAGGTGTGACCTCATGACGCCCTGTCTGAGCAGCCCAGGCCACACCACAGACGGCAAAGGCCTCGGCCCCAGATGGACTAAGTTTAATTTTAGTTGTGTGGGAGTGGGGCTCGCTATCTCGTCGCGTCTTGCTATGTCTGGTCCATGCAGTTAAATTGTGCCCTATGCAAACAAGGGCAGGTCACAGGTCACCTCAGTTGGACATATTCACCCGCGCTTTAGCCAGGGCAGCAGGCGGGTGGTGGTAGTTGTCATCTAACAAGTGGACTGCGATGCAAAAAGCTTGGTAAACACGGCGTTAGAGGACAAATGACGACAAGGTATTATAGACCATTTGGCATTCCCAACATCCAGACAAGGGCAGGTACTTGCACATATTGTTCACCTCCGGTTCCCACACACTTGTCTGCCCCCTGGGTTATCCTTCCATGGGCTAGATCCTGAGACTGGAAGGGGCATCTCCTGCCACCTGTGTCCCAAATACGTTGATAGTCATCGCTGGGGGTAGATGTACCATGTAGGGCATGGTTACCACTTAAATTGTCCCAAAGTTTGGGGGTCAAACTGGGTTGGAGCAGTAAGTCTATAGTCCTTAGGAAGCATTCAGCATTCCGTCAATCCAAGTAGGGCAGTTAGCGATACATAGTATCAGCTAGTGGGTAACACCCACCGGTTATTCAGCGACATCATGCCCCGGGGGTACGCGCGATTCATAAAAACACATATCTTCAACCAGAAGGGTGCCAAATGGCAAAAACCAGAAATAGGTTTAATCAATGTGTGTCTCTGGCCTCACGGCTGGCGGGGCCAGTCTCAGTTAGAGGTACGCCAGGTGAAAATTGGGTACTTCTTAAGGTTCGCACGACCAATGCCGTTTGTGGTACCCCCCAGCGGATCCACTGAAGGTGTACTGCAGCTAACATGAAACTGGGAATCTGGGATTTCAACACTTTTGCGGGTTTAAGCATCCAGGCAAGATGGCCACCGGACGAGAGCTCCTCCACTGAGCTCCTGGGTTAGGGATCACGATATCGGCAAATATCCCTGTACAACCCGGCTATCCATCGCCCTGCTGCCCTCCTACATCAGCACACAGCAACACAGCGCAAGCTTGGCCCAGCGGCACCACACAGACCATCGTTTTGGACCCCCTCACCTCAATCAGGACCGCCGGCCATCGATCTGAAGAGCTGGCCGCTCGATGAGTCCGTCGGATGCCTCACTGCTACTGACTGTCGGAGCCCCAGCCGAGCGCTGCTCCGCGAATCCAGCCGACATCAACAAAGGGCTGGGTATCCATCTTCCGACGTGGGCTGCTGGGGGACTGACCGAGGATGATCGCCCAGACTCTGAGGCATCGGTGAGTCCGTCCCCCACCCCCCGCTGCAGACCATTCAACAACCTGGGGCCCGCCGGGAACTAGCAGATTAGCGCAGAGCACAAAGGCGAGCTTCCAGCTGGCAACGGAACACCCAGATCGAGCCAAATCCCTGGGGAGCTGTTGCCGCCTCGCCCTGAGGCAGGTTCCTCCATACCGGGAACGATCGCGCTCAACACTGCAGGGGGTTCCTCGGAGCTGTGAAACGGCTGGGACCACCAAGGGTGAGCCTGTCCCGAAGTCACAACGCTGCAGATGAGAAGCCCCCACCATCAGGATCATAACCAGGGAAACCCTCGATGTCCAGGCTGCAGGAGTGGGTCTACTACCAGATTTGTAGCTGTACAGTACAGCTGTTGGTCTGTGGCACAGCAGTTTTATTGCCCCAGCCATTTTGAGCACAGAACTGCTCCTCCATTCCCCACGAAAAT
The DNA here is from genome assembly GCA_963921515.1 of Calotriton arnoldi. Lineage (NCBI taxonomy): Eukaryota > Metazoa > Chordata > Amphibia > Caudata > Salamandridae > Calotriton > Calotriton arnoldi. The sequence continues at coordinate 2,385,230 of CAWUFW010002126.1, read as the reverse complement.
GGCAGCAACTGGCAATGGCAATAGAAAGAGGACTACGCCATAAAAACAAATAAGGGTCTACAGCTACACCTTGAGCCAGGCGCGATAAGGTGGCGGCCATCTTGGAATGGCTCTGACTTGCTATAGTAGTCAATGAAAGACTTGTTGGAAATGAAAAGTTCAGGGATCTACTTCTTACCTACGACCCAGCCACTTTTATTTGTTTATTTATTTTTAAATTCCTATGAAGATACTATCCAAATGATCACGGACATAAGGAATCCAATGACAATAAAGACACCGACAGGGACTACAGCAAAAAGCGTAGATGTTTTTGGGAAAGACAGCGGATTGCAGTATAAATCAAAGAGGATGTCACTACTACGCAAGTACGTTTGAGCCTCTGCCCCAACGCTTAGACAGCCCGCTCCCTCAAGACAGTCCACCAGGGGACACATGCTGCTGTGATGTGGTTCCCTGCCTCTAAGAGACCAAGTCAGTCACTATAGCTTCCCTCGCTTGGTATGTGGAGACCCATCCCCTTTGCTGCTTACTGACCCATTTCGTTCCTATAGTGCCCAACCTAGCAAGCATGGCAGGTCCCGGCCTGACCGCTACTGGAGAAAACTCATATACCCTGGTTTACCCCCCCAACCTCTCTAAAGCCGCTGCAAAAACTTTCAAGCACTCCACCCTGAAAAATCACCCTGAGACATTGATCTCTGACCTGCGTTACAGCACGGACAACGGCATAATCATTAATGACCTCATTTTCTACTCCAGAAGAACCCCCTCTTGGCGCAATACCTTTGCGCACCTCCTTAATGTACGCGCAACCAGGAACATTCCACACGGCACTAAGCTCACAATAGCGCCCTCCTCAACCCTGCGAGCCGACCTCACCATCACCCTCTACAAAAGCGGCATCGTTTTGATCCAAGCCTCAACCAAAAACCTCAATAATTTTGCTGACCTTTTTACCCTCCTCAGAAACCATGTGCACGACCCTGGCAGGGCAACCAACACCGGCCTCGACGACCCTCCGACCAGCCTGCCTAGCGTGACTAGCCTCCCACAAACCACCTCCCTAAGGTTTTCCAACACAGTTCATCCTAACCCCTCTAGCTCGTCTCCCGGCCTTGCCAACACACTCGTCCCGAGACCTTTGGTCTCCTCCCCACTAATTCCCCACTCCGACTCTGAGACTGGTACGCTTCAAAAGACCTACGATACAGGTCGAGCTAGCCCTGCTAGCCCACAGACCACCCCTCCAAGTGTTCCTAACACGGTTCATTCTAACCCCTCTAGCACGTCTCCCGGCCTGGCCAACAGAATCGGCCCTAGACCTCTGGTCCCCTCCCCACTAGCTCCCCACTCCGACCGTGAGACTGAGACGCCCTCAAAGACCTACGACACAGGTCGAGCTAGCCCTGCTATCCTATCCCGTATGCATGACGATAGAACTGCCTCTGAACCACTACCCCCCTGTCCTTTAGCGCCTCCCTCTCACATGGATACCGAAACGCTGCACCACAGAGCTGCCAAAATAATTCAGAGCATCCACTCTTCCATTCTGGATCTAACGAACCTCCTTCACCGCGCCGAACTCTCCTTCGCTAACCTAAAGCCCCTGCTGAACCCCACCCCCTCTTATCACAGAGCTCCCCAAACACCCACTACCTCTATCCCTGAGACACCTTCGCCCTCGCAAGCATCCTTGCCACCTCTCGGAGGAGGAAACCCTAGCTCTCGTCCTCTCCTACAACCCTACCCTCGCCACACCAAGTCCGCTAGACCTCACTGAAAAGGAAATCCTTGCCATCCTCCGGGACTACAACGCAGCCCCAGTTACCCCATGCCTATTACACGTGAGGGCCGAACATCCCATCTGCACGGTCACTATCAACCCCTGCAGATCAGCTACCCTCCGTAACAGAAGTGTGATTAAAAGCAATCTAGCGCCTGTACCCCTGTCCGCCCGACTCCCGACACTCCCTCCGACCCTTCTCTGACTGGTCTCTTAATTAACTGCCGATCGGCAGTTAAGCACGCCGCCGATATTGCTGCCCTCATCCTGAACAAAAATTTCGACTTAGCAATTCTAACAGAATCTTGGCTCAACGAATCCTCATCCCCATGCCTGGACCTCTTAGTCCCTCCCAACTATAACATTGCAAGGCTGGACAGGCAACCTAGCAAGAAAGGAGGAGGCATCGCCTGCATCTATCGCTCTAACCTTCTTGTCACGGAACTTCTGGCGGATACCACCGACTCCTGCGAATACCTCGCCCTCTCCATTTGCAGCAACTCCGCCCTACTGTGCAACCTGCACATCTTTTACCACCCCCAGGCAGGAATGACTCCTTCACTGACCACCTCATGGAAATTTTCACAGCTAAGAGTTCCTCCAACGCTAAAGACATTTTCCTTGGCGATTTCAACCTGCACTGGAATGATCCCAAGGATCCTCATGTCAACGCCATCAAAGACCTCCTGGCCGATCAAGCCCTGACCCAATCTTGCTCACTCCCAACTCACTCGAAAGGGGCCATTCTTGACTGGATCATCTCTAAGGAATCAACAGTCAAGCTTATCTCTATAGACCCATGTGACTGGTCTGACCACCACGCCATCGCCTTCCTACTACCTGGCACCCACAAGACTAGGGCACCGCAGCCGGTGATTCCTAAACGCTGGGTCAGAGACACCAAGAACCTGGACCACAGAGAACTGGAGGCTCGGTGCAAATCTGACCTCCCCCTCGCATATCACTACGGTCAATGACCTCAACGATCACTACTCTGCGACCATATCGAACATTCTGGATGACCTAGCCCCACTAAAACTAAAAAGAACACAAATCAAAGATAGAAACCCCTGGTTCACTGGATCCCTCAACAATGAGAGGAGATCCCTCCGGCAAGCCGAAAGAATCTGGAGACAGCACCCCTCTGCCGCACATCTAAAACTTCTCCGCCAGGCCAGAAATACCTACAACAGGAACATCCTCAACTCAAAAAAGAATTCTTCAGATCGGAACTGGGGAACACCAAGAACAGACCCCGCAAACTCTTTGAACTGGTCAAACATCAATCCAACAAACTGGCCAAAACATCGAAAGAAAATCCCAAGTCTCTAATATCATCCGAGGAATTCGCCTCTTTTTTGCGGACAAAATCAAAGCCTTAGGTAACGAACTTAGCTCCGCCTCATACTCGCTACCCACTACTAACCTGACTCCTCCTTCCACGCCGCCCGACAGGCTTCACCTAAGAATCAAGCACACTGGACCGACTTCACACTCTACGACGAAGACTCCGTCTCTAAAATCCTATCTACCTTAAACCCGAATAACCATTTTAACGACCCGCTCCCCTCCAACTGCCTAGCTGCCGCCGCCCAATCCATTATTCCTAGCTGGACTGCAACAATTAACGCCTTCTCCGGCAGGGATCGATTCCTGACTCTCTGAAAGCCGGCCAAGTCCTCCCCATTTTGAAAAAGCCGTCGCTGGACCCAGCCTCCCTGACAACTTCAGACCTATTTCCAACATCCCTCTCTTAGCTAAAGTGTTGGAGAAGTGTGTGCAACTGCAGCTAAGTCAACACATCAACAACTTCCACCTACTCGATGATTTCCAATCCGGATTTAGACCTGGACACAGCACTGAAACCACCATGCTCCACATCGTTGATGATGCCCTCCAAGCCCTTGACCAAGGCAAAACATGTCTCTTAATCCTCCTAGATCTATCCTCTGCCTTCGACACGGTCAACCATGGAAAGCTACTCGAACGCCTCAAACTCAGGATGGGATTGGATGGCTCTGTCCTAGAATGGTTTAGATCCTTCCTCCAAAACCGATCACAGAGATTCCTAATCAACGGCAACCTGTCTGCTCCTCTCCGGTCACGATTGGAGTCCCTCAAGGATCAACGCTGTCCCCCACCCTCTTCAACCTCTACCTAGAACCGCTTGCCGAAGTCCTACACACTGCAAATATCTCCTACCATATGTACGCTGACGACACTCAGATCTACATCAAAATCTCATCCCTCGAGGAGATTCTCTCCCTGAATGAGGCCCTGAAGCTGACCGTCCAATGGCTCGCCTCCAATCAACTCAAACTCAATGCAAAGAAAACAGAATTTCTCCTAATTTCCCCTCCTAAAACCAACACTGAGATTCAGATATGGATTAAGGCCATCACAGCCTTAAATTACCCACCGACCATTGTGGACTCAGCCAAATCACTGGGAATAACCCTCGACTGCAACTTGAACATGCGGGACCACATCAACTCGATGGCCAAATCAGCCAGATTCCACCTGAGCTACCTTTGGAAACTGAAACCCTTCCTTGACGCTCCCGACCTAAAAATGGCAGTCCAAGCACTAGTCATCTCCAGACTGGAATATGGCTGCTCTACCCTCTCGGGTCTACCCAAGATCTCCCTGGCACCTTTAAAAGCCTGCCTCAACGCTGCCGCCAGACTACTTCCCGGCACAAGGAAATTCGATCACATTTCTCCACACCTGAAAGCGCTGAACTGGCTTCCTCTCGAGGCCAGGATACAGCTTAAGCTGGCATGCATCACACACAAGGCTTTATACTCAAACTCCCTGCATACCTTGCACAGAAACTTGTGGTATCCGGAGGAATCAGAAACTCCCGGTCCGCCAAAGACCTCTTGCTCCAGCCTGCACGTTTTAGGAAAAAAAAACTTACAATCGGGCTTTCGCTGGGGCCGCGCCAAGAATATGGAACTCTCTCCCACCCGTCATAAGAAGAATCCCTCTCTGGCACGCTTCAAAAAGGAGGCCAAAACCTTCCTTATGGGTAAATTCCTCGGTTAAACTTTTTACCTTCAACCACCACAGAGACCCTGATCAACTGCCGACTATTGCCTCCTCGGATGACCCAGTCACCCCTCCAAGAAACCTGGGGCCTTGTCTTGAGTAACTGCAATGTAAACTGTACCTATGTATCCTTCTATCCCTTATGTATCCAACACCCCGCCCCCTCCCATTCGATTGTTTACTCTTGTTATTCCATGCCTTTTGTACAACCCTAGGATTCTGTAAAGCGCTCTGATACCCTAACGGGTCAAGTTCGCGCTCTATAAAACATAAAAATAAAAATAAATAAAAATAGAGATGGTTAGCAGGTACTGGCATCTGTGATCCGACGGCAGTTAAGCAGGCGGGGTGCGCTGCGTAAGTTGTCAGTACACGAAAGGGGGAGGTGTCGCCAATAGTGGGCACAATACATATATTGTTTCAAACCAGACTTGACGCAAATAAGGTGTTCACCAGGGTTTAGCAATCGAAGGGGTCTGTGCAAATTGCCTGGTCAACGGGGCGAAGTAAGTGCCCCCCGTACCAAGGGCGGGTGACATGTTCCTATAGTTAAGCTCAAATGCCCCGCCCGGTTAGCTATATTAGCCACGCTGGGTGGGGATGCTGTCAGCCAACATAGTGTGCTGCTGTCCCAATAAATGGGATAACAGGGTGTCGAGCACAAAACGCTACAAGGAAAAAACATTTGGCACGTCCAGGATTCGACAAGAAATTAAATTTAACTGGGCAGGAAATTTTTCCACTGCTTGGGCTGCAAAAGGTGGGCAGTTGAACCCCACCCACCCACCCCCTATCGGGGAATAATCTAGTATGGGGGAAGGTAGGACTTAGTCAATCCTGAATGTTAGGCACCATATTGCAGACAGTGTGCACTGTTTATGCAGACAGGTTAACTAAGCCAAGGGGGGTCTTACCACAGAGGGAGCTGAGCAGGCGAAATTCCCATAAGGAATAAGGGATGCATGGCAAGGGCAGGGGGGTACCCTTGCTCAGAGATTGGCCCAAGGGGGTCTTTCCCCCCAATTTCTTAGTGATACACCTAGGGGGCTACGACCTCATTGCCATGGGGAGGAGGTCACTCTTACAAGCCATGAAAGCTGACTTGGGGGAGATCAGCAAATACATGGTCAATGTGAGCTCTGGTGGTCTGAGATTATTCCCCGCAGGGTGTGGTACGGGGCTAAGTCAGAGGAGGCCGTTGAACATCCCTGAAAGAGTGAACAGTTCATGGCGTAAGTTCGCAGACCAGAGGGGTCTGGGTTACATCAGACACGAGCTGATTCAGGCTAATGTTAAAAGCTACTTTGATAAACATGGTGTTTATTGTCACCATTGGGAATGGATTTGTTCCCTTGGCCTTGCAGGGGGCCCGGGAAATGGAGGTGGCAAGTGAGAAGACAGCTGTCTTGGTGGCATGGGCCACCCAGGTGTACTCCTAAGGTTAAGTTGACAAACATGGGGTGCATTTGTCACAGCATGGACACGTTCCACTGGACATACAGGAGGCCCTAGAAATCAGGTTGCAGGTGAGAAATGAGTTGTCTGGTGGGGGGGCCCTGGCTGCAACGGTGGCCGCCTCCAGGGCTGTGGCGGAGTTACAGGGCGATCTGGAAGTGGACGGGTACAGTAAGGGTACCTCTGCGGCAGACGGGTACAGTAAGGGTACCTCTGCGCGGCACAATAGGGGTGCCAGAGCCAAAGACCAGGAGCCTCAGGGCAGGTTCCTGGAAAACCGCAACGGCGCCCCGTTAGTACTTCAGGCGGTTGGGGGCCTGACCAACTGGGGGTTTGCCCTGCTACGCTCCGCCCTGAAAGGGGCGTGAGTAATAAGGGACCAATGTGTCACGTGATCCGGAGGAGGATCACCCAAAGGTGTAGCACTGATTGTGTTTCCCACAGTGCTGGCTCATCAGGCGGGCGGGGCAGCATAGGTTGGTACAGCTGCCTGCCCTTGGATCGCCTGTAAGATAACCCACCATATTGCATACTCTTGTATGGAATAAACCTGCGACAAATTTTTCCCTTAAAAAATTGACTTGTGTATTTATTTATGCACGTATGCTTATGGGAGGGTGGGGGATGTTGCCGGTATTGGGACTATGTGGCTGCCCGCCGCCCCCAAAGGGGGCCCTCCTAAAAGGGCGGCCCTTTAGTGCCATTGCGGCACAAGCCTACCCCCCTCATTCTAGTCTTCTGAGGGGGCTCCCGCCTGGAGTCCGCCTACAGTTGGTGTGTGGCGTCACATCCGGTGCGCCCGAGGTTGGGGAGGGTATGTATACCCCTCCGACCCTCCTGGAGTCCTCTTCTTCGCCAGCCACGCCGTCTCCCTCCCATCCGCTTACCCGGTGGCTTGGCTGGTGGTTCTGGAATACTGAGCGTTGTGATGTTTTCTTTTTGTGTTGCAGGCGGAGTTACAGGGCGATCTGGAAGCGGACGGGTACAGTAAGGGTACCTCTGCGCGGCACAATAGGGGTGCCAGAGCCAAAGACCAGGAGCCTCAGGGCAGGTTCCTGGAAAACCGCGACGGCGCCCCGTTAGTCCTTCGGGCGGTTGGGGGCCTGACCAACCGGGGGTTTGCCCTGCTACGCTCCGCCCTGAAAGGGGCGTGAGTAATAAGGGACCAATGTGTCACGTGATCCGGAGGAGGATCACCCAAAGGTGTAGCACTGATTGTGTTTCCCACAGTGCTGGCTCATCAGGCGGGCGGGGCAGCATAGGTTGGTACAGCTGCCTGCCCTTGGATCGCCCGTAAGATAACCCACCATATTGCATACTCTTGTATGGAATAAACTCATGCGATAAATTTTTCCCATAAACAAATTGACTTGTGTATTTATGTATGCACGTATGCTTATGGGAGGGTGGGGGATCTTACCGGTATTGGGACTATGGAACGTGGGGACAACGGCAGTGACAGACATGGGGTGCGCAAAGGGAAGGAGAGCTCTGTAGAATGTGAAAAAAGGAATATGTTTACACGTTTATTTAGATGTTTACACGGATTCCCAGAGCTATGTACTGATGAGTGAAGGATGTTCCTGTAAGAGGTGTGTATCGAGGAACGTTATTCCGCCATTGTTGCATATGACACATGCTGGTTTGAAAATAGCGTGTCGCTCTCTGTACTGATGAGTGAATGTTCTAAGTAGAATATTTTAGAATGTTTATTCCACATTGCAGTGCTCGCCTTTAAGAGGTGCGTATCAAGGAACATTATTTCGTCATTGTTGAAGTTGCATAAAAAAACGTTGCGGGAGAGCATGTCCTGCCTGCAACAGCTGGGAGGGGCAAGGCATTTAAAAAAATAGTGCTCTGAGGCTATAATTAGAACAACTGAGTAACAACACATGTAACAGGGGGAGTGATCATGGGAGGTTACTAATGTAGACAAGGCGATACTAAGGAGGGACTATTAGTCCTATTGACCAATGAAAAGCCACCATTTACTAAGGACAGTGACAGGAGCCAATTAAAAAGAGGGCGGAAAATGGGCAGAGCTTCATGCACCTATCCTGAATACAGCATGTCTCGAAGAGACTGCGCATGCGCTGCCTAGGCGAGAATTAAAAAGGGTGTGGTGAGCTCTGTTGGAGGCTCCTTGTTGTTGGCACCTTTCAGCTATTATTGAGCGTTCCGTGGTCCCCTCAGCTACTGGGACCTGAGTGAAGCCCTTTATGTTGTGCCTGACCTGAAGTGCCGCCCTTTGCCCCCCTCCTAAGGATAAGTAGGGGTATCCTACGTCACAAGCTGTAAGAGCTTGTCGTCTTTCCCTGGAAACAGCTTGTGTCTCTCACTGAAACGCAGCCCCCCCTTCCATAAGGGAGACCACAACGTACAGCGGTTTGAGAACCGGCTGAGGCCGCTTTCCCCTGTGTTTATTGGTTAGCCGCCAGCTGCTGGGAACTCCCCTGGTGAGGCCCCCTCCCTCTGGAGGGAGCCACCAAGCCGTTGCTAGGCACCACTGAGGTGCCGCCTCAGCTGACTATGAGGCAGTACCCCCACCAAGCTGGTCAGCGTGACTCCAGAGCCCGGCCGTGGTTGCACTGAGCAGACCAGAAGCGATCCCGGTGAGTTGGTGGGCCTTCGGGGAGCAGAGCAGTCCCGCTGGTCCCATTCACCTGAGCGGAGTGGCCAGGCCCTGCCGCATTCGTTTCAGCAGCTGCGTCATGTGTCTGTGGGCAGCTGCCTCTCAATGTGGGAACGCAGGGGACCAAGTGAGGTCTCCCCGCTTGATTTTTAGTGTGTGTGTGCCCACATCCCATTTCTGGGGCAAATCCCGTTTCTAGGGCATTGGAGCAGTGACGAACAGGACGGGGAGGAACCCTCAACAGAGGTCCCGATCCTGCTCGCCCCTGAGTGAAAAATTACCGACTTTCATGTGTTTGTTTTCTCTAACCTAACTGCACATATTCATGCCCTGATGTCGTGGTTTATGTCCATTTATACCTTACCATGATAGGATAATGAGTATCCTTTCAGGATCTGCAGATTATGTACACTGAAGATGCTTTTATGATTTACGCAATCTATTAGTATTTACTTAATTGCACTAACTGTGATGTTATGACACTTGCTTAGTTGGCAAGTGATTTATCATTTATGTGATAAGCCGGACAGCTCGTGCCAAGCTGCCACAGGGGTGAGCAGGGGTTATCGCGGGTGTGTAACTCCCTTACCATGGCTAGAGTGGGGCGTACTTCCTGGCTTAGGTGCATACCCTAGCCAACCAGAAACCCCATTTCTAACATTGGGAAATATGCTAATTTTGGCAGCGTTAAAAACGTTCCCACAGGCCTTCAGTTTACATGCTTGTCTACATGCAGTAAATGTGTAAAAGACATCCTGCAAACACTCAAAGTTGCTAGTTTGTGGGTAGACACCTATGTTGCACTTCCCTGGTACACCCCTGGGAGCGCCAACCTCACACATTCTTTACGATCAAACATCTAGTTATGTTAATCATATTACGTAATATTGTGTAATTTACGCTCAAGCAGATAACTTTGCTCCATGTGTAATGAAGCTGTGTCAATCATACATACATTAGACATGCACATTATCTGCTATAAATGACACTGACGTACTAAAAGGTTACCGACTCCGGACCATAGCATTACCACAGGTGTGAGCAGTGGCGGCGCCTCCGCTTTAGTGGAGAAGCGTCACCCCACTGCTTTTAAGTAACCCTGGGCGTTATACTCCGCTCCGCCAGCGGAGTGTGCGGAGATTTGCCCACTCCGCGCTCCGCTGGGAACGCGGAGTATAGGGCAAAACTCCGACTCCGCAGCGGAGCGGAGTTAGTCAGCCTGCCCCCCCTGAAAAATACAGTTACAAACTATTTTAAAATTAAATAAAAACACACTTATCTGTACTGCGGCGTCCCCGGGCTGCCCTCCTCCTCCTCGCCATCTCTCTGTAGGGTACATCGTGAGAGAACTGCGCATGCGCATTTCTCGCAAGACGTCTTGCGAGAAATGCGCATGCACGCGCGCATTCGCAGTTCTCTCCATGGACCTCCGCGTATTCTCACTACGCCAGCTCCGCCCAGGGTAACTTTTAAGCAGTGCGAGTAGATGAAACATAAAATGCTAATAACTCAAAGTTGTTATCATTTTATGTTTCTGTGCTGCTTTGTGGGCGGGCGGGCGGGGCTGCTCTGATCTCGGAGCAGGGCTGGGGAGAAGTGATTTGCCAATCAAATGTAAGAAGTAACCCTCCTAATAAAATACTTTTAGGTCTAGTTGCAAGGGGAAAAAACTAATGAAGAACAAAAAGAAGCACCCACTAGACCTGTATTTCTTCCACTAAGCTATTTTATGCTGTTGGTTCTGTTCCATTTTCAATAAATTATTTACATATAATTGGTTTTTCATAAGATCAAGTTTATTATATCTTCTTTCCTCATTTTTTGTCAAAATGTCACTTGATCTATATAAATTAATTGCAATTCAGCATGTTCATTTGAGCAGTCTACACATACATTTCAACATATCTTTCCATGTATTGTGACATAGATGTTATATCTAAATTGATCATACATGTTACTTTTATTTCAATAAAAGCATAGTATCACCATTACAAAAATAAACCAACTACCCTCATGACCAATCCTCTCACTAACATACATTCAGACTACACCTCTAGCATACAAACATTAATACTAGAGTCCCAGCATACAACACATACATAAGAACGAGCCTCAGCACAAATCCAGATTGAATTATTGTGCGCTGTGCTGTTGTGGGTTGGGATCTGCTTTCCAACAATAGGTCGTAGTGATTTGCCCACACCTAAGTGCACATGATTGTTTGGCCTGCCCTCTGGGGCCGGCCAAACAGTCATGCGCACTTTCCCTGTTCTCCACGCAGGCTGCATTACAGCCTGTTGTGGAGAACATGCCCAGGCCCCCATTCCCTGGCTGAGCATCGAACCATGACGCTCTGACCAATCACAACGCTGCATTGCAGTGTTGTGATTGTTCACGGGAGCCTGCGTGCTTACGGTCAAGGGGAGCCTAGCTGTGCTTCCTGTTCCTGGAGTCCGACAGAGGAGAGCTGGAGCAGAGACGCAGGACCCGGTGGCAAGGTATGTGTTTTTTTACATTTATTTTTTACATTGCCTCCCGCGCAATTTCCCGGCTCCCCCCCCCCCCCGGGCCCGCCCCGCCACCTGAGAGCCGTGCCGGCCACCAGTGGGTGTGAGCCGCACATGACATGTTTGAAGGAGCTGCCAACAAACATGACAAGAGAGTGGACGAAGGGTTGACACTGCGCTGGTCTTATTAGACTTGAGCGCGGCTTTCGATACGGTGTCACATAAGCTGCTCATACACCGTCTCAGAAGAGGGGGTGTGGTGGGGGCTGCAATGGACTGGTTGGTATCCTATCTACAGGATCGTAGCTTTCAAGTGATACAATCTGCATACAGATCCAAACCCATTACCTTGGCACAGGGGGTGCCACAGGGCTCAATTTTGAGCACAACTCTCTTCAATCTATATGTCGCACCCATGGCCGATATTGTAGAAAAACATGGAGTTTCAATTGTGTCGTACGCAGATGACACTCAGCTAGTGGTCACTTTGGCTCCCAATTCACCTCAAGCAGCTAACAGTTTTGCAGACTGCCTGAAAGACCTGGCAGGGTGGATGTCTAACTACCTAAGTCTAAATGGCAGTAAGACAGAGGTATTAATAGTAGGAAATTCTCCCTCTATATGGTCGCCGGCTTGGTGGCCAACTATGTTGGGACCTGCTCCGTCTCCGAAGACTGAGGTGAAAAATCTGGGAGTATGGATGGACTCTAAACTATCCTGTGATGCCCAGATCAAAAGAACGAGAGGGAAATATTTCGGAATCCTGAAGATCCTCAGGAAAACCCTGGACATTCTTCCTATCTCTGCCAGAAAAACCTTGATCCATGCTCTGGTCACGACAAGACTGGATTACGGGAATGTGCTGCTCTTGGGTGCAACTAAAAAGGGTCTTCAGAAACTGCAATCCATCCAGAATGCAGCTGCCCGTCTGGCTCTGAACCTGCCAAGAAGGGCACCTTCTAAGAATGCATTGGAAACACTGCACTGGTTGCCTGTTCAGAAGCGGATCATGTTCAAGGCACTATGTTTTGGTCATTGTATTTTGCAGAAAAAAGGCCCTACATATCTGCACAACCTACTCCTACCATATGTGACGGAACGCCAGTTAAGATCTACTGGGACACATCAGGTCAAAGTCCCAAGGATAAAGAGAGCACGCATGGGTGCACGCTCTTATAGCTATCTGGCAGCCAAGAGCTGGAATGAGCTTCCCATGTTCCTTCGGGAGGAACAATCACAGAAAGTCTTTCGCAAAAAATTAAAAACATGGCTTTTTACACAGTAGATAAGAGCCATATTCGAACTGCAGATAAATGATTCTTGGAAGTGTCAGTTGAAGGATATAGCGCGGGGACACACCAGTTGGTGTAACCAGGCGCTTTATAAATCTAAAACTCAACTCAACTCATTGGAGGAAAGATTAATTTCAAGAAAGGTGAGGGGTGTGAGTCAGTCAGTGCCACCCGGGACAAGAACAGATGGTCATAGTAGGTGCGTGTGAGGGTGTCTTTCTTTTGTAGGCTGGTTGAACCCTTATGGAAATCTTTGCATATTTCAAACGTTTTTGTTTTCCCAAATTTAAGTGAATATTGTGACATTGGCATAAAACAGCCAGACTTGGTTCTCTTAAGTACCGCCTTCGTCTCTTCAATGATGGATACTAACCACCCTTCCCAAATAGGTGGAATTTACGACTGTCCAAAGGAACATGAAATTCACACAAAAAATATATATGCAATTATGTGTTGTGAGTTTTGTTACCACAATCTTTTTGAACCTCTGCACATAGATTAACATCTAAAACCTTGACCTGTCCGAAGTTAGAAACAACTGTTAGGATTCTCATCCTGAATGTTGTGCTTGCCAGTCACTGCCACATTTTATCTGTTTAGTTCTCTATAAGTAAACACAAATCTAAACTTCCTTCTCCGTATATCACAATCTTCTGTAAGAAATCTGATTACAGTTTTATGGTGCTGTAAATACTTCAATAAATAAATATGCCATCATAGGCTAAAGTTGTGCAGACATTTTATAATAACTTTTAAAATCACTTAGAAATATTTCCTCCACCCCCTGCTGCTTCTTCCCACACTTTCTACAGCAGGTACATGTGACCCTTGCCGTTTGAACTTCGTGTGCAGATAAGTGTGGGAAGGCATCTTGCAATGTTAGAAAATGTCAATGACCTTCCTGAATATTTTAGCTTGGTTCCCTTGGTCTTGCTGTGAAAACTTTGCAAACTTTGCTGGGAGGCCTGAAAAAGAAAATTCACAAAATATTGCACAAAGAACACACATTCCGGTGGCTTGGAACCTAACTGAGAAATTTTCCAGAAGCCCCACATCTGGAATGTAAGAGTTGCATCAGCCAGTTAAAGGGTATGAAGAAGGTCTCAGAACACACTGGAGGGAGGAAAAGTAGAGTGTTGTAGAGTAGAGTGGGGTAGAGTGATGTAGAGTGGAGTAGAGTGTCATAGAGTGGTGTGGATTGTCTTGGAGTGGAGTAGAGTGTTGTGGATTAGAGTGGAGGGGCGTAGAGTGGAGGGGCATAGGGTGGAGAAGCATAGAGTGGAGGGGCATAGAGTGGAATAAAGTGTTGTAGAGTGGATTGTCATAGAGTAGCGTAGAGTGTCTTGGAGTGGCGTAGAGTGGAGTAGTGTCATAGAGTGGAGTGGCGCAGAGTGGAGTGGCATAGAGTGAAGTGGAGTGGCATAGAGTGGAGAAGAGTGGCCTAGAGTGCAGTTTTGTAGAGTGGAGTGGCATAAAGTGGCATATCCTAGAGTAGAGTGTTGTAGAGTGAAGCGGAGTAGAGTGTTGTAGAGTGGAGTGTGGTACAGTAGCGTAGAGTGGGGTAGAGTGGAATAGAGTGTCATAGACTAGAGTGGAGTGGCATAGAGTGGAGAGGTTTAGAGTGGACGGGCATAGAGTGGTGTGGCTTAGAGTGGAGTATCATGGTGTGTTTGCACACTGCAATTACAGACACCACATTTTCAATTGAAATTACCATTATATTTGCACATACAGTTTTAATGATAAAACTATACAGCACACAAACAACAATAATGTAAAGAAATGCCATTACCTTGTGTACCGATTTGTTTCAATTGTGTTAAAATGTTAACACAATTATGAATTGCACAAAAATATGATTCATTTTTGCTTTCCTAATTCTGATATATTTTCAAATATTTGGACAGTTCATTTACATACATTTAAATTTTGTTGTGTGCTAGAAAAAACCCTTTGTTTCCCAGTACCCGCCAAGATTGTCACATAAATCCTCTCATTTTTGACGTCCGAGAATGAAAAGTAAACAACAAGCTCCCTCGAAAGACAGAGCTTGATATTTGACCTGTCTTTGATCGCACATCAAATGTGACCAGATAAGAACAACACTTAAAGGCCTGTTTACAGAAAGTGAGGCCTTGTGGAAAAATACAAGGAGCATTGGTGAATACATTTTGCTCCATGGAAGGGACGAAGACATGCTGGACAGCCTAAAACAAATGAAGCCAGCAAATAGAAAGCCAAAAAATTTGAGTTACAAACCAAAAAGCCAATGGTAAGCAGTGGATGGAATGCATTCCCAAGGAAGCTTTCCGAATGTCCACAATAAGTCTTTTGCAACCAGATAGCTGTACTGTTTGGTAGGCTCCGACCTAGAAAGACTAGACTCTACCCCAGTGCCTGATTTGTAATACAAAATATTTGCCAGGTCCTAAACAGAAGGCCACTGCAGCCTGAACCACCCATTGACTCTGCCAGAGCTGCCCATGCCATACCAACACACACCTACAAGTGTGACAATTCAAACTATTCCATGCCCGCAACAATATAAGAAGGGCTTGAGTGGCAGGTATTAACAACTGTTGCTGTGCTAATTTCTTAATCCGAGAGACACCCCCACCGTTAAATGAAGCACTGCTCTACTCACACCTGAGGCCGCTAAAAAAGACTAGCCTACCCTTAATAATTCCAGTTTTTTCTTGAGTCTCCTAACTGTAGAGGGATGGCAAGATCATTTAACAGAGGGTATTCACAAATCTCAATGTCCATCTACTCTAAAGTCGTAGGGCCTTATTACAACTTTCGGCGGTGCAGGAGCGGGCGGTATGCCACTGTTGCGCTCCTGCACCGCCAAAGGTCACCACCACTCACCCGCCAGATTACAAGTCTAAAGTGGTCTGGCCGGCAGGCGGCATGGCGGTCCCATTGAGGTGCCTTAGAAAACAGACACCGCAATGGGACCGCACATCAAGTTTCCTACACGGCATGGACTCCAAAGTCCATGCCTTGCAGGAACTGGGGTGCATGCACATAGAGGGTCACATAATGTGCCCCCCTGCATGCATCCCCATGTGGAGGAGGCACAGGGGGCCATTTAGGGCCCCTTTTGTTTTCTCTCCACCATTGTGTTTAAGGAGTAGGAACCTCCATGACACCACCGGCGGAGAGGAAACTCGTAATATGCTTGGCCGGTCTGCTACGGTCCCCCCAAGCATATTGCTGCCTCTACCCCACCACGCCACTACCCCACCGTGCCACCCCCATGCCGTGCCACCACCAGGGAACGGTGGTTCCCTGGCAGCATCGGCGGTCCCAAGGCGGTCCGACTGCCCAACTTGTAATGGGGCGGTCAAACTGCCACCTCCTCAACACCACGCATCAGCTAGTCCTCGGACCTCCAGACTCGTAATCAGGCCCTCTGTCTAAGCAACGGTAAAACTTTGAGCACTGGTGTTCTCTAGGATGTTTGTCGTCTGTCAGCTGAGATATTTCCTCTATTCTTCAGTTTTTGCTTGATGGATTTAAAAAGAAGCTAGCAGCATGTACTTTTGAAGGCTCAGTGGTGAGTGAGAGAGGCATTTAGAGATCCCTGTGGTGGTATAAATCAGAATGAGGATTTAGTGTCTAGCCTTTTAAGAGGTTTTCTATTTTTTGACCTGCAATATAATCTAAAATGCCCAACATGGTATCTAAAGTTGGCTGTGGGAGCTCTCAGTGAGTTCTTTTGAACCTTTTATTTCAATAGATTTCAAATATGTGACTATAAAAGTAGTATTCATGGTGGCAATTACCTTGGCTAGGAGAACTGTAGAACACAGGCATTGTTATACAAACCTTTTTTTTCATGAAGGCTGATTAATACGAATGTGTTAGCACCTAATTGTGCCTTTCTCCCCAAAGTGTCTTCCAGGATCCACAGTGAACAGAAGAGTAAGCTATTCACTTTCTCCACCAGTGAATAAGAGTTATGTAATTTACTTGACGTGAAAAGGGCAGTTACAATCTACCTGAATTGGTCAAAATCATTCAGAAATTCAGATAGTTTCTTTGTAAGATTTGAAGGAAATGGACAGGGACAGAAAGCATCTAATATTCTATTAGTAGATGCATTTGTTCATCAATAGCTTTGGCATACTCCTTGTCTGAAGAGGGGATACAGGGTAGGGTGGCAAGAGGAGTATCTGCATCCTGGGCAGAAATGCAAGGCGCTTTATTACCAGACATTTGTGGAGTGGCTACCTCGTTTTCTTTGCATACTTTTGTCAGACAGTGCAGGACTGATGAGTTGGATTGGAGAAACACTCTTTTGAGCACACTCTGATGAGGTTGAGTTAGGCCAAATAACTAGGCAATTCCCCTGCCAACACTCCCCTTCTTCCAATGATGCAAGTTTCCTTAGACAATAGCAGTTGCTGCTTACCAGCAACTAACTAAGAAAGTTAAGTTAAAAAGCTGAACACATTTTACAGTGCAATATAAATGGGAGGAGCTTATGACCAGAAAAAACAATTTCATAAGGCAATTGGACTAAGAAGAGCTTTTTTGAAGCTCTTAAGTCATAAGCCTGAGCCATAAGGAATTGAAGGTGAACGTCTCATTTTTTAATGATTGGATCACATCTTTATTTATGTACGCCAATCAAAACACTATGACCCCATAGATGTAAAGATATGCTGTCATTTTGTAGAGCGCTCTAATTAACCGTGAATGTATTCAGGCACTTAGCAGGTGTATGCGTGTGAGACCCTCTCAAAGTTATTTGATGAACCAGGTCTTTGGCCTCTTGCGTAGGAGAAGGCGTGACCTCCTATTTTGCTTTAGTGGATACAGGAGGTGTGTGCTAGTGCAACGGAGGCTGAGCATAGGTGCCTGGGGATGGTTTGTGGAAGTGTATGCAGCTGTTGAGGTATGAGGGCCCAATGACATGGAGGACTTGGTAGGTGTGTGTGAGGAGTTTGAACTGGCTGTGTTTGTGGATGAGGAGCCAGGGAAGCTCCCTGAGGTGAAGTGAGATGCGGGATCATCTTCCACAGCTCCATGGTATACTGAGGAATTTGCTGCAGCTAAGCTCTACTGTAAACTACAGAAAAGGCTTTGATGAGTCAAGTGCAATGAGGCTTGGCTATTAGCTTACACTGTTAAAATGAAAGCATATGAAAACTGTGCAGGAAGGCTAAAGATACTTACTTTAGCCCCACAATTCAAGCAGCAGATTATTCCACCAGAGAAGTTTTCAAATCTGGAAAAAAGTGTTTGACCCACCACTGCTGCCTCTATTTCCTCATCTCATGTTTTATGTGACTCTATTTCCTCCTATTTTGAAGATAAATGTGTCAAAGTATTTCCCTCACTAGGTGATGAAGGCACTGGCAGTACTGCTCCAGAGACGTTTTCAATACCACTGAATTGCCTGCTCCCACCCTCTCACATTTCCAGCCACTCCACATGAGCAATTTTAAAATATCCACTAGAAAAGTGAAGCCAGGCTTCCCTACAGATCCATGCCCGGAAGACATTTTCCTTTTACCCAGGGGCTTCTCTTTTTCAGTGCGTGAATAGAGCACCTTGAAGTCCTTAAGTTGTGGAAGGCTGTCATGGTTGCCCTTTTGCTGAAGAAATCCAGTGCTGACCTGAGAATAGTAAGTATCATCATATTATCATCTCATTTCTCTCCTTCTCTACTAAAATTATTAAGAATTAGCAAATGCTGTTTTTCATAGTAGACAACAATATGTTCAATCAATCCGTCAGGGTTTTTGTAAAACGCAACTAATCACCCGTTAGAGTCTCGGCACTGGGATGGGAGGGGTTCTGCAGTTCAGTAGAAGATCCAGGTCTTGAGGTCCTTCCTGAATTGAGTCAGTGACGGTGATTGCCTGAGATGCAGAGTCAGGGAGTTCCAGGTCTTCGTGGCGAGTTAGGAGAAGGACCTTCCTCCAGCCGATGTCTTGCGAATCCGTGGGACAGTGGCCAGTGCCAGTTGGGGGAAGCGGAGAAGTTGGAAGCAAACGAAGTAGGGTTTCTTCATCTGCACAGCAGTGTGGCTTTACCGCTGGCTGTCACAGATGATATTCATACCTTGCTGGATCAAGGAGGCAGTGCGGCTCTGATCTTGTTAGATCTAAGTGCAGCTTTTGACATTGTCTTCCACAATCAGCACTTTGACCGTCTGCATACTATTGGGATTTGACGCCAATCACTCATATGTCTCATGTACTTTTTATCCAAACACTCCCACGCCATCACTATGAAACCATTCTGCCTCAGTGCTCTTCTTTGAGACCTACCTTTTTTACAACCACCATGACTCCACAGGTATACCTTAATCGCAGTTAAGGTTTTCCCGGTGATATCTTATGCAAATGACAAATAGCCTCTTCTGCAGTAGTCTTCATTGTTTTGTTTCCCCTTTTTTAAATTGTGCAGTAGCTCTCTTTCCCTTCTTTTTTATTCCTCACTTACATTTTCCTTACTATTTTTCTCTTTATCTTAATATTTTCTTTTGCTCTTTCTTTCTCTTTCCTTTGTTTTCCCTTCTTTCTCTCTCCTCCCCATATCACTCCATCAGTGTCTCACTCTCCGTCTCTCTCTAAATCATCTTGTCCTCTCCCTCTCTGTCTCCCTCTGTCAGGGACTGTCCGGGACTATGTCGAGATCACAGTCAGAGACTTGAGCAAGGACTGGGGACTGGGTAGAAAATGTACAGTGCACAGAAATAGTAGTACAGCACTGCCCAGGATCACACAAGGAGTCAGAGGAGAAAAAGGGATCCAAAGGGGAAGCCTGTACAAGATGGCTAAGACTCAGAAAGGAAGGGCACTCACAAGGCAATTTAGCATTCAGACTAACTACTCCCAAGACGGACGTGCAAGACATATATATAATACAACATTAACAATAAAGGGAATGTGGGGTAAAGCACTCAGGAGCTCCACATGGTAAGACTGAAACTCAGTAAGTTCCTCACCCACAATTGCTGTTACAGATACTGACTGGAAATACCCACATATAGGATATGTATGCAAAGGCAGGGTCTGTGGAGCTTATACCTATGGTGATGTTATAACAGTAACTCAAAGACAATACTCACAGTGAACAAGAAACACCACCTAGGTAGTCAGCTGTGCCCACGGATCCTGGCGATCAAACAGGAAAACGCAAGGCAGTAAGAGCAAAGGGGTAGAACTAAACACAAGCACAATAGACAAGGAGCTAGCAAGGAGGAGTGCTTAACAGGAAAGGAAGGAAATCCCAGGGCACACTTGGCAGAAAGCAGGTAACAAACATACAAGGCAACAGATGCAAGACAGCAGAATAGAAAGATAGCAAACAAGAACTGGAACCAAGGAAATGGGAAGAAAGGCAGGGACTGGAAAAGGATATACAGAAGGGGAGGCTACAAGGGTATACTAGAATAGTGCAGGTTCAGGAATCAAGAAAACAAAGTAGCATAGGAGGCAGTGCTGGGGAAGGGCAAGAATGGAGCTAAGGCTCAGGAGTCAAGGTAGCACTGCAGATAGTGCTAGTACAGGAGAAGGGAAACTGCTGCAGGTCAGGAACAAGGAATGCCAAGGCTCAGGAGTCAGGATAGCACTGCAGGCAGTGCTAGGTCAGGAGAAGGGAAACTGCTGCAGGTCAGGAACAAGGAATGCTAAGGCTCAGGAGTCAGGGTAGCACTGCAGGCGGTGCTAGTTCAGGAACAGGGAATTACTAAAGCTTCAGGAGTCAAGGTAGCACCGCAGGCAGTGCTAGTTCAGGAAACAGGAAATAGCTACAGCTCAGGAAACAAGGAGTCAAGAGAGCACTGCAAGCAGTGCAAATCAGGAACAAGAAATAGCTGAAGCCCAGGAACAGGAACTAATAACCATAGCTCAGGAACTCTGGAAATAAGGTAGCACTGCAGGCAGTGCTAATTCAGGCTACAAGGAATAGCTATAGCTCAGGAACTCAGGAAACAAGGTAGCACTGCAGGCAGTGCTAATTCAGGTACAAGGAATAGCTATAGCTCAGGAACTCAGGAAACAAGGTAGCACTGCAGGCAGTGCTAATTCAGGTACAAGGAATAGCTATAGCTCAGGAACTCAGGAAACAAGGTAGCACTGCAGGCAGTGCTAATTCAGGTACAAGGAATAGCTATAGCTCAGGAACTCAGGAAACAAGGTAGCACTGCAGGCAGTGCTAATTCAGGACAAGGAAAACAGCAGCAGGTCAGGAAAAAGGCAGAACTAAAGCTCAGGAAACACTGGAAACAATAGCAAAAGCTCAGGGAGCACTGGAAACAAGGATCGGTCTCACCGGTAAACAGCTACAATGACCAACACTCGACTGAAGGGAGCTGGGGCTTATGAGAGCTCACAGTAATGACATGCATCAGGTGTGAGCAGGCTAGCAGCAGCCAGCCACAGGTGAACTGAATTCCTCCACCCATCCTTGGCCTGCAGGGGTGGAGACAAAGCAGTGAGCAGGGAATTCTGGGTAATGGAGTTTCAGGCATGAGCAGGATGGCTTCCACAAAACCCGGCATTGATTGGGAATGGATGTCAATTCCCAAATAGTGTCTAAATGGCTGGAAGTCAGTATGTACATGAAGGGGGGGGTGTCTGGAAGCATATTTGAATACTCGAAAGCCCCACAATTCGGCCCCCTGGTGGTGGGCACGAGAGTACAGGGAGTGGATCGTGACAGTACACCCCCTCCAACGACCGGCTCCCGGAATCTGGGACTAGATTTAAAGCCTTTGCTGCCATGAATTAAGTCCATTTCCATCAGAGATGTAGTGCAAGATACCAGAGGACTGTAGGAAAAATGTGATGTTCTGGAGGGTAGAATAATACGCTGTAAATTAACAGCAGTGTCGGAGGCAGGACCTAAAGAGTCCAAATCCAGTGACAGGGGCTTAAAAGCCTGAATTATAGGTGTTTGAAGTCCTGATGATGGCAGGCTAGAGTAGCACTCTGAAAACAAAGGAAGATTTACCGTAGGGTCAAAAGCATATAACGGATTGGTAGGTGGCACAGAGGTCAACGGCAAACTGGCTGAAGACAAAGGAGACAACGAAAAGCAGACCTGAGGCTCTGGCCCTGGATGAAAACATACAGAAGACTCACATGCAGGAGACTCTGGAAGCAGGTATGCAGGAGACCCAGGCCCTTGAGGCTTACATGTTGAGAGTTTTGTCTCTGGTGCTGGAGGTTCAGTCTCTGAATGTATATGTATTGAGACCTCTGAAGGCTGGGAAACTGGAAGCACAGGGTCAAAAAGTTGGCAAAATAAAGGCTCAAGGCAGGAAGACAGGGAGCCTGGAAGCTCTGGTGCTGAAGGCAGGGAGCCTGGAAGCTCTGGTGCTGAAGGCAGGGAGCCTGGAAGCTCTGGTGCTGAAGGCAGGGAGCTTGGAAGCTCTGGTGCTGAAGGCAGGCGGCCTGGAGGTTCTGGCTCTGTAGATATGCTCTTTGGAAGCTCTGGCTCCATTAACAGACTTTTAGGAGGCGCCGGCTCTATAAGCAAATTGGTTGGAGGCTCAGTAGGCAGGCAGACTGCAGGCTGAAGTTCCGTAGGTAGGCCGGCTGAGGACTCGGGCTCTGAAGGCAGCGGGCCGGCTGAGGTCTATGAAGACTCTGCCAGAAGACAAGCTGAAGGCAGAGTGACACATGGTTCATAGACTTTAAGCTCCGGGAATTGTAGTAGCTTGTGAACAGTAGATTTGCTGTTGTCAGTAGTGACATCTTCACAGGTCCTTGTCAGATTAAAACACACGGGAGTACTCTCTTCCAGATGGCTAAGAACAGTGTTTATCTTAGAGTTCCTGATGCTCAGGCTTCTTTCACAATTTGGCAGTTCACACCGCACAGTCAGAGGAAATTGGCCAAAGATTCCTTGGCCAAGGGAGATCTTTTCATTTCCTTCTGCATTACAAGGTGGTACAGATGCAACAGAGCATAGAGTACTATAATTTCCTGACTTTTCAATATGTGGTGTGCTTGAAGGCAAAACAGCAAAAGAAGGGGTCAGGATTTTGTTTCTTCTTAGCAAGGAGGTTGACTTCAGTTGCAGCAGTTAAATCAAGAGCATGGTCTGAGTCACAGGACATTGTCACATCAGGGAATATGTGGGTCAATGGTTCAGGTTTTGTCTGTATGTCAATGGCCTGTCTATGGGTTATTTCTGAGATAGAACTGACCTCACTACCAGGAAAAGAAGGCAAAGAGATGTTCTGTGTCTTGCCTGGAATGTGGGCTTCCTCAAAACTGGAGGGACACATCTCAGATGTAGCACCTAGATGTAATTTAGCAGTAGAAGACAAAACAGAGGAGTTAGTAAATTCAGAATTCAAACAAATACTTTCCTTAACTGCACTTTGAGACACGGTACTATGGCTATTCTGAGGGGAATCTGAGTGATCAGCCACAGTATTATTTACACAATAACTGGACCAGCTCTGAGGGGCCCGCAAAATAGTGCACAAGGTTTCATTCTCCATTTCTAAGGAGGCTAACATAGAGGTGGAAAAGTTGTTTTCTACAGGGTTTTAGATTCCCACTTGAACTCTGGGTTATAAGTTTTTAACAGAGTCTGAAATATTTTATTCTCTAGTTGTAATTCAAGAATCTTAGACGTATCTTGTATCCTGTGAAGACTGCAAATCTTTCTCTAAAAGGACAGTGGTAGACTTGGCAACTTCACAACAAGCAACAGAGCTATACCTTGGATTTTGTTCAAAGTGGCTATTAGCCACCTGTGTTCTAGTAGGTCTTCTCTCTCTTTTGTTAAACTGATTATTGTTTAACTTGAATGTGGTATCTAACAAGGTCCCTTTAGTATCCGGGACTGAGATCTTCACTGGACTACAAGACTGGGTAACATTATCTGAACGGAAAACAGAGGTTATGAAATGCATCTGCTCTTTCTTTGGTTGTGTGATTGAATATTGTATTTTACAACCACTTGCAGCAGACATGCTAGAACCAGAATTCTTGTTCAGCAAACTGAGTAAGGTAGCATTCTCCTTATGCAATGCTGACTCAGACATTGAATCTGGATCAGAACAGAAGATTAAGTCCGGAGCTGGCAAAGAGGAGTTTGAGAGCCAATGAGTAAAATATTCAGAACGTAAATGTCCATTTTTCATAAGAGGATTCATTGTTTCAGGACTAGGGTGAACAAACTGTAAAGTAGACACTAAATGCCTCTCGTTGTTGGGCACTGGGGAATTGCCCTGCACAAACCTAAATAGTGTACTGGTGTGTTTCTTTCTTAAGCCTCTCATTAGGACACACCTTCAATATTTTCACACACAAATGTAACAGAAAAATGGTAGCTAACTGAACGCAAAGAAACCTCACAAGTAACCCTGGAAATGTGGGTTGGTCATTCTGTCAGGGACTGTCCGGGACTATGTCGAGAACACAGTCAGAGACTTGAGCAAGGACTGGGGACTGGGTAGAAAATGTACAGTGCACAGAAATAGTAGTACAGCACTGCCCAGGATCACACAAGGAGTCAGAGGAGAAAAAGGGATCCAAAGGGGAAGCCTGTACAAGATGGCTAAGACTCAGAAAGGAAGGGCACTCACAAGGCAATTTAGCATTCAGACTAACTACTCCCAAGACGGACGTGCAAGACATATATATAATACAACATTAACAATAAAGGGAATGTGGGGTAAAGCACTCAGGAGCTCCACACGGTAAGACTGAAACTCAGTAAGTTCCTCACCCACAATTGCTGTTACAGATACTGACTGGAAATACCCACATATAGGATATGTATGCAAAGGCAGGGTCTGTGGAGCTTATACCTATGGTGATGTGATAACAGTAACTCAAAGACAATACTCACAGTGAACAAGAAACACCACCTAGGTAGTCAGCTGTGCACACGGATCCTGGCGATCAAACAGGAAAACGCAAGGCAGTAACAGCAAAGGGGTAGAACTAAACACAAGCACAATAGACAAGGAGCTAGCGAGGAGGAGTGCTTAACAGGAAAGGATGGAAATCACAGGGCACACTTGGCAGAAAGCAGGTAACAAACATACAAGGCAACAGAAGCAAGACAGCAGAATAGAAAGATAGCAAACTAGAACTGGAACCAAGGAAATGGGAAGAAAGGCAGGGACTGGAAAAGGATATATAGAAGGGGAGGCTACAAAGGTATACTAGAATAGTGCAGGTTCAGGAATCAAGAAAACAAAGTAGCATAGAAGGCAGTGCTGGGGCAAGAATTGAGCAAAAGCTCAGGAGTCAAAGTAGCACTGCAGGTAGTGCTAGTTCAGGAGAAGGGAAACTGCTGCAGGTCAGGAACAAGGAATGCTAAGGCTCAGGAATCAAGGTAGCACTGTAGGCAGTGCTAGTTCAGGAACAGGGAATTACTAAAGCTCAGGAGTCAAGGTAGCACCGCAGGCAGTGCTGGTTCAGGAAACAGGAAATAGCTACAGCTCAGGAAACAAGGAGTCAAGAGAGCACTGCAAGCAGTGCAAATCAGGAACAAGAAATAGCTGAAGCCCAGGAACAGGAACAAAGAATAACTATAGCTCAGGAACTCTGGAAACAAGGTAGCACTGTAGGCAGTGCTAATTCAGGAGAAGGGAAACTGCTGCAGGCCAGGAACAAGGAATGCTAAGGCTCAGGAATCAAGGTAGCACTGCAGGCAGTGCTAGTTCAGGAACAGGGAATAGCTACAGCTCAGGAAACAAGGAGTCAAGAGAGCACTGCAAGCAGTGCAAATCAGGAACAAGAAATAGCTGAAGCCCAGGAACAGGAACTAATAACCATAGCTCAGGAACTCTGGAAACAAGGTAGCACTGCAGGCAGTGCTAATTCAGGTACAAGGAATAGCTATAGCTCAGGAACTCAGGAAACAAGGTAGCACTGCAGGCAGTGCTAATTCAGGTACAAGGAATAGCTATAGCTCAGGAACTCAGGAAACAAGGTAGCACTGCAGGCAATGCTAATTCAGGAGAAGGGAAACTGCTGCAGTTCAGGAACAAGGAATACTAAGGCTCAGGGGTCAAGGTAGCACTGTAAGCAGTGCTAATTCAGGAACAAGGAAAACAGCAGCAGGTCAGGAAAAAGGCAGAACTAAAGCTCAGGAAACATTGGAAACAATAGCAAAAGCTCAGGGAGCACTGGAAACAAGGATCGGTCTCACCGGTAAACAGCTACAATGACCAACACTCGACTGAAGGGAGCTGGGGCTTATAAGAGCTCACAGTAATCACATGCATCAGGTGTGAGCAGGCTAGCAGCAGCCAGCCACAGGTGAACTGAATTCCTCCACCCATCCTTGGCCTGCAGGGGTGGAGACAAAGCAGTGAGCAGGGAATTCTGGGTAATGGAGTTTCAGGCATGAGCAGGATGGCTTCCACAAAACCCGGCATGGATTGGGAATGGATGTCAATTCCCAAATA
Source organism: Calotriton arnoldi (assembly GCA_963921515.1). Lineage (NCBI taxonomy): Eukaryota > Metazoa > Chordata > Amphibia > Caudata > Salamandridae > Calotriton > Calotriton arnoldi. The sequence goes on along the minus strand of CAWUFW010002126.1, from coordinate 2,359,105 downwards.
GTGTCTAAATGGCTGGAAGTCAGTATGTACATGAAGGGGGGGTCTGGAAGCATATTTGAATACTGGAAAGCCCCACAATTCGGCCCCCTGGTGGTGGGCACGAGAGCACAGGGAGTGAATCGTGACACCCTCTTTCTGTTCACATCTCCTTGTCTGAACTCCTTCTTTGTATTTTGCTCTTTCTCATTCTTTCTGTCATGCTCGCAGTTTTTCTTCCCCTCCATCCCTCACTGACACCTTCTCTCTAAATCTACCTCTGTATATTTGTTTCTCTATCACTCCTATTTTATACTTAGCGGCTGTTGCAGGATTTGGTTTTCCCTCTGGTCCATCTGAGTCCTTTAATTGTAGCGGTTCTGTCACTCCTTGCTTTCTTTCTTCTCTAACCTACCTTCTCTCACTTCTTTCCTGTTTCTAACAGGTACCTATATCATTTCTGCTGCAAATTGTACCTCTTTTTAACTTTACTAATCTGGGAGGCAAGCTGGCAGAACTCGTTTCTCTCATCCTTTTATTCCTCAGATACTTCAGTGAAATGTAGCCTGGTGATGCATAATACATCACGCATTTAAGATTTTTATGAACATGATACGCATGTAAAAATTGTTGAAAACCCTGGTATCTGAGAGTAACAAAATACATTTCTTCTGTGCCTTGCTCCTGTTGTACATCTTGATGTACAGAAACAAATATAAAATCAAGGACTGTAGTGAATCCTTTGAACATTTATGTACCTTTTTCCCTCTCCCTAGTATCCTGACCAAAAACAAATAGTCTCCGCTGGGGGAACCCAAATGATGTCAGGAGTGGCAGAGAAGTTTCCTGACACTGGTGACACAAAGTTATCATTTATTTGCACTTAACAATATGTTAACTTGCAACATGCTTAACCATTACTTATATGTATGCACACATTATTAAAATTTAGTGAAGAAGTGATTTGTATGTTTTTAATTTAGCTATAATTGGTGTTAAGAATGGGGTCTCTAGTTGGCAGTGGTATGCACCCTACCCTACTATAAGAAAGGAAGGTGTGAACCTAGCAAGTAGGTGACCTTGCCAGGTCGACATGGCAGTTGAAAAATGCACACACAGGCTCTGCAGCGGCAGGCCTGAGACATGTTTGTAGGGTTACTTATGTAGGTGGCACAATCAGTGCTGCAGGCCCACTAGTAGCAGTTGATTTACAGGCCCTGGGCACATGTAGTGCACTGTACTAGGGACCTACCAGTAAATCAAATATGCCAGTCATGGAGAAACCAAATGCCACACAGCTGTGGTAAAGAACCCAGAGTCCTAAAACCGGAAAAAAAGAAGTTCAGCACGCAGTCAAAAACAGGTCAGAAGCAAAAAGACAGAGGAGACCACGCCTAAAGATGCCAGGTCTAACAATTGGGATATGTGCATCCTAACAATGACATGAGTGGGCCTAGGTGACAGACTTCATTTTAAAGTAAATGTTGTATTTTTGCTTGTTGTGCTTAACTTTCTTTTAGTTTCAGGCACCAGAATCACCATGTTCTCATTAAAGACTGTTCTCTGTTACCTTGCTGCGTGAAAGCCATGATGTTGCAATTCATTGGCCGGACGATGATTCTCAGCACCTGCACGGGATGGGAGGCAGAGGAGCTGGAGGCTCCTTAGCAAGAGATCATGAAGGCCACAATAATGGATGAATCTGGCCACAATAATGGATGAATCTGGCATTATTTTGTCTATTAGAAGGAGGCTGATTTTATTATTGGTTGTGATTATGGTCTGAGCTGTGGGAGACGTATCTTCTCTTGAATTTGATGATTTGATTGTATGCTTTTGCTTTTGTTAGTGAGACTTGCCCCTGTCCACCTTTGGAGGCGGATGCCCTCTCTCTCTAAACTCAATGATCCTCATATTCCTGCTCATCGACGTACTTTCTAGATCAGGCTCATTTCTCCTTTTCTTGTTTGGAACCTTCCTTTGGTTCTGCTGTCGGTGCTTTGTTTGCTGACACCTGCTGCTTCAAAGTTTTCCAACTTACCCACAACCTTAGGGTAGCATTAGTAAGTTTCCTTTTTTTGGGAATGGAATGTAATCTCACTTTGCATATGTTGTCTTTAATAATGTGTACTAGCATTTGCTGAATTTAATCAGCTGGATTATATTCATACATGTTGTATTCTACTGATTTATGATTTACTGATTCGATTTGAGGTTGTAACTTTACAAATTTGTTATTAAACCTTGATGGTTTGAAAACTTACCCTTCTTGGTCTTTCCTGTCAGGCAAATTCTGCTTCATTGGCATTGATATATCACCGAATTTAAGATTTTAGCCTCAGTTTGGGATAAAGGTCCATCCCAGTGGACGGGACTGCGATTCGACTTTGTCCCAAGTTTGCGCAGCGCAAACACCTTCCTTCTCCCTCGCGCTATCAACACCGTGGTAGTCTCAGATTATTATGGGTCAGTTTCCATAAGGACTTTAGGCTGACCTCCAAGTGCCCTGAACATGGAAGATGTGAGTTTGTGGCTGGGAAGACCACACTAAATGGAATGAGTGAATTCATCTCAGACACGAGTAATTACTCTGGGCTGCATTCCAGACCATCCTTTTTATTCTTCACTGTGTCCTTAAAAATCTGGACCAACCAAACACACTTTGGGGCAGATTTACAAGCCCCTTGCCCCACTTTTGCGTCACTTTTCCCATGTTAAAAGTGACGCAAAAGTGGCGCAAGGGGCTTGTAAATAAGCCCCTTAGTTCTGTTCACATGCCTACCTCCCCTTCCATAAAGAATTGTGTCTTGCCTCAGTGGGCTGTGCAGTGAGATGTGGGACCCATGTCTCGACATAACCAACACACTCTGGACATCTGTGTGAAAAAAGCAAAGAAAGAGTTGGATGTAATGTCTTAATGCTTGAATGAATATTCTCTGGGGAAGGAAACTCCCTGGATCATCACAGAGGTGCTCTGTATCTTCCTCACTCAAATTAAACTATCAGCACACTTAGGAGAGGAGTATAGTTTGGCGGGAACTTCTCTTTGATTAAATGTTAAGTCTTCTGGTCTTTATTAGAACAAGCAACAAAGTGAGGGAAGGAATGCTTGAACTAACTCACCAGTGATTGCTGTGGACACATTCAGTCCTATGTTTTGTGTTCCTCTCTGAGTGCAACCCAGACAGGCAGTTCGAGTTGGACTACTCCCACTGGATTTGCATATGGCTGGTCTTCTGTCCAGAGTGGCACAGTAAGCGAAAAATGATGGAGTGGAATGTGGCTCTGTGAGACCGCCAGCGGAGGAAATATTCAAGAATTCCTTCCATCTCTCTGTTGTTTGTTTCTGAAATCTGTTAATCATAAAATATTTAGGATTTCAAATCACTTTCCGAGAGCTATATTTTATCTACAGAAAGTAATTTATTGTACTGGGAAAACATCTTCTGAGGATGTTCAACGTTGTTTGTTTTCCGTAAAAACAAATGTGACAGAACAAGTGCCTTTGAGGACAGTCTTGTACAGAGAAGACTTTGCAGATGTATAAAAGGGGCGGACCATCACTGCCTAGGATGTTTGATCTTCGTTTCCGCAAGATAAGATAGGATGACGTGAAAACTACTGGTGTGGGAGGGAGGTGGAGCCAGGTTTACCAACCGGAAACAAAAATAAAGAATTTGTGTTATTTGGAAACATAACTGTCAATGGAATCAAGATTTCCAATGGACAAGTCTGTAAATTGATGCAGGTAACCGCAGAGAGTTGGAGTGAAACCCCCCAAATCTGTGGAACATGAGATAGGTTTAGGGGAGCTGAATATTGCAAAGTAGTGGTAACTAGATTCCTTTTTTAAGGCAGATATTCCTCGTTACGTCATAAACAGGAAACCAAGCCACCGCTTTCGGGCTATAGTAGGTTGTAGAGAAGATATGGAAATGGAAAGCGCATAAGGTGGCTTTTCTATGCGGCTAGAGATGAACTTTGTATAACAGAAGGATGCAATTTGCTTATATGTAGCAGGATGGGCCGGTGCACCTTGAGATGACCAGCCAGCTACTGAGCGACAGCGTAGAACGTGTTCTTTGAATTCTTCCTAGTGCTGGTAAAACTGACACACCTTGATTTCCACATTTTAGTGAGAACAGCAAGTTGTGGTGGCAGCATTCATGCAGCAAGGTGTGGTGGCAGCAGTCATGCAGCAAGGAGCGGTGGCAGCAGTCATGCAGCAAGGTGTGGTGGCAGCAGTCATGCAGCAAGGTGCGGTGGCAGCAGTCATGCAGCCAGGTGTGGTGGCAGCAGTCATGCAGCAAGGTGTGGTGACAGCAGTCATGCAGCCAGGTGTGGTGGCAGCAGTCATGCAGCAAGGTGTGGTGGCAGCAGTCATGCAGCAAGGTGCGGTGGCAGCAGTCATGCAGCAAGGTGTGGTGGCAGCAGTCATGCAACAAGGTGTGGTGGCAGCATTCATGCAGCAAGGTGCGGTGGCAGCAGTCATGCAGCAAGGTGTGGTGGCAGCAGTCATGCAGCCAGGTGCGGTGGCAGCAGTCATGCAGCAAGGTGCGGTGGCAGCAGTCATGCAGCCAGGTGCGGTGGCAGCAGTCATGCAGCAAGGTGTGGTGACAGCAGTCATGCAGCCAGGTGTGGTGGCAGCAGTCATGCAGCAAGGTGTGGTGGCAGCAGTCATGCAGCAAGGTGCGGTGGCAGCAGTCATGCAGCAAGGTGTGGTGGCAGCAGTCATGCAACAAGGTGTGGTGGCAGCAGTCATGCAGCAAGGTGTGGTGGCAGCAGTCATGCAGCAAGGTGCGTTGGCAGCAGTCATGCAGCAAGGTGCGGTGGCAGCAGTCATGCAGCAAGGTGCGGTGGCAGCAGTCATGCAGCAAGGTGCGGTGGCAGCAGTCATGCAGCAAGGTGCGGTGGCAGCAGTCATGCAGCCAGGGTGCTGCAGATATCACAAGTACTAAGAGCCCCACTCTAAGTCAACCGCAGTGCTGGTGGTAATTGCGTACCTTGTAACGAGAGGTACTGCAGTCTGCGGCATTTGCTTGGAGTAGAATCACATCACCATTTTCACTTGCGGACCTTGGAATGAGGGACAATATGCTAATAGGATGCGTTTTCCCACAGCTCAGAGATGTGCAAATCTGGAAGTTGCACAGCTTGCTCGCAGGATTTGCAGCGGGTCCACCGGGTGGAAATCACAGAAGCAAACAGCCCTGGTGTTTAAATGTTAGATTCCTTATTCTGGTGTTGAAGGGAGTTTGCACCTTCATCAGAATTTAAGAGGATCTCAGAACGGGGCACTAAGTATATTCATCATGTGTCTCACCTTTTGGTACCAACCTCTACTGTTTACCACTGCAAAGATGTGGGGGTATATTATCAAGAGAATTATCGCCGCTTTAGCGGCCGTTTTCGGCCGAAAAGCGGCGATAATTCTAACGCATTATTAACAAGGACACACTAGCGCGTGTATCCTTGATTCAACTCCCGTTTCTGTCACCACTCGCTACGCATCGATAATGAGATGCAAAGTAGGCGTGACTGACAGAAACAACATGGGAAAATATCGCGAAGGCAGCTTCGCGATATTAGCAAGGAGGGGTAGCAATGATAATAATCGCGCTACCTCTGGCTTCTAACGCAGGAATTTAACGTCTGCTAAATTCCTGTGTTAGGCATACCTGACATGGGAGGTGGATTATGGGGTTAAGGCCACAGGGCCTTATCACTAAGATCATCGCCGCTTTGGGAGGGACATCGCTGGTTTTTAGGCGATGTTTAGCCATTTGCTCCGCTAACGCTGGAATATTTATCGCCATAGCGCTGAGCGTTGGCAATACAGCGCTAGCTTGGCGAGATATTCCAGCGATAGCCGGCGATAAGGAAAAGCGCGCTAAGCGCGCTCGGCGATAATTATCGCCAACCCTAGATAATATGCCCTGCGATGTTTTGTGAGCCTAGTTCACAGCACCGTTCATTCACAAGGGTCCACAAAGGAGCTAACTTTGGATCTAGTAACATCTTCTTCTCCAGAGATGAGGACCTGCGGAATCAACAGTGCTTGGAGATGTTTTTTTTACTAACAAACACAGTGTCCAGATAGGTCGTTTTTTAATTACTCATACAAGACTTCAGTGCTTTGTTCTAAAGCCCGTGTGTTTTTTATTTCACTTCTTTTTATACTTTTTTCAAACAAGATTAAACTATTATTCTCATGTCTTTTGTCGGGCCACACAAATTTTTCACAAACATATTTACACATTCAAAACATTATATAGTATAGTAGATGTGAGGGGGGAAGGGGTCGGTGGGTGCCCCCGAGTGGATGCTTTTCATGGTCGAGGCGGTGTCTTCGGCCGTGATCGGTGTCCAGTTGGAGATGGTGGGCTGGCTGGTGTTTCTGGGAGTGGGGGGCCGTCTGTGGCGCCTAGTGGATGGTCGATGAAGTTGTCGTAGAGGTTTTTGATCTTGAGGTGGAAATAGGTTCCAAGCTTGTCGCAGAGGTCTTGGGATGGGGTGATGTCTGTGGCTTCGCTGCGTGGGTTGGTGAATTCTTGAATGACACTGAAAAGTTCCTTGGAGTTGGTGGAGTTGGCCAAGATTTTGTTGTGGATGAAGTTCCTTTTGGTGGCTCTGATCTGGTTGTGGTAGTCCGTCATGGCGTCCTTGTAGGTGGTGTGGTTTTCGGTTGTCTTGGTGTTTCTCCAGTTCTTCTCCAGGCGTCTGCAGGTGTGTTTGGCTTCTTGGAGAGCGGTTGTGAACCAGGCGGCTTTCCAGGGGCGTTGTCTGTCGGGGTTGCGTAGCGGGGCGAGCTCATCTGCGCAGCTGGAGATCCAGGTGTGGAGTTCTCTGGCTGCGTCGTTTGCGCTGTTTGCGTCGGGTGCCCAGGTGTGGTTGTCTCGGTTGAGGGTGGAGTTAAGTTGCTCGTCGGTAACCTTGCTCCAGTTCCTTCGTGGTGGGCGTGGGGCTGGTTTGGGTGCCCTGGGTTTGTTGATGGCGAAGTGTACGCAGTGGTGGTCGGTCCATGGCGGCTGCGTTGTGTGGCTGAAATGGACACTGTTTCCTGCCGCGAAGATGGGGTCGATGGTGTCCTCTGCTCTGTGGGTCGGTGTGTTGACGAGTTGTTTAAGTCCAATGCTGGCGAGGTTGTCACGAAGGATAGTGGAGTTGGGGTCGCTGGGGTTGTCGAGGTGGAAGTTCAGGTCTCCAATGAGTATGTAGTTTGTTGAGGCGATCGCGTGGGGTGCGATGAAGTCGGTGATGGTGGCGGCGAAGGGTGTTCGGGGGCCGGGGGGTCTGTAGACAAGGGTTCCTCAGAGTGTGGCATTGGGGGTGGTCTGGATCTTGAAGTGCAGGTGTTCGGCGGAGGGGAAGGTTTCGCTGGAGGTGGTGAGGCGGAGGGTGCTCTTGTGGGCGATGGCGAGGCCCCCTCCTGGGTGGTTGGGGCGGTCTTTCCTCTGGATCTTGTATCTGTCTGGGATGGCAGTGCTGATGTCGGGGGCGGAGGATGCGTTGGTCCATGTCTCTGTGAAGAAGGCGATGTTGGGCGAAAGAGAGTCGAGTAGGTTCCAGATTTCCATGACGTGTTTGTGTGTGGAGCGTACGTTGAGGAGGATGCATTTTAGGGTGTCGCCGGTGCTGGCGTCGGCGGTGTTGGAGGCCGGGTGGCGGTGAGGGTCTGGCGGCAGTGGAGGCAGGAGAACTGGCCGTGGGTCGTGTTCGGCGACGCCTGTTGGCATTCTCTAAGTCTTCCAGGGTTGAGTGCGAGGAGGGTGGTGGTATCGTAGCGATGGGTAGTGGGAGGGCCAGGGTTCCTGGCGCTGGCCGCGGTCGGGTCGCGGACTTCGGCGCGCCGACGGCGCGCCCGCTGCGTGCATCCGCTGCGTGACCGCACAGCGGCCGCCATTAAGTAAGGGAGGTGGGAGGGAGGAGAGGCTGGGAGGCGGGAGCAGGGGAATTCCGGGGGGGAATTCCGGGGGGGAAGGGCCACAGGGCCAGCAGCGGCGAAAGGCAAAAGGAACAGGCAGGCACGAGAAAATAAAAACAGTGGTGGAATTAGAGCAAGACACAGATGGGCACAATAACAGTGGCACAACAGGGAAAACAATTAAGAAAAAAAGCGTCTGAGAAAGGTTACGGTGGTTGGAGGCAGTCTGGTCCCAGTTGGAGCGGGCAGCAGGCGCAGGAGTGGGCAGCAGCCTCGAACCTCCCAAGGAGGAGGTCGGGGTCTGGAGGCAAGAGACGGCACAGCGGAGCAGTGGGGAGAGAGACGACCTATCTGGGCACTGTATTTGTTAGTAAAATTTAAGAGTGGTCTAGTCCAGATAGTGCACAGACCCAAGCCTTCCGTGTTCACTAAGTTTGGAGATGTTTTGGAGCATCATACCATGGCACGTTTGTGGGGGGACACCGCTTTCACAATGAGGGATCCCCGCTTGGTTATTGTGGTGTCAAAGTAGGGGGGAAAAGCTGGTTGCTGCAACATTGGGCAATAACCTGCCAGTCAGGGCAAGAGGTTAATTTAACTTTCCCCTCATAAGACAGACAATGTTATGTTATGTTATGTTACTGCTATTTGTAGAGCGCAACTGTTACCCAAGGGTGTCCTGGCGCTGGGAGAAGGCCTACAGAGGAATCAAGCCAGATGGAGAGATACGCAGGATCAATTAGTGAAGAGCCAAGTTTTTAGTGTCTTCCTAAATGCAAGAAGATTGGTCATGCTTCTTAGGGATAAAGGGAGAACATTCCAGGCTCTTGCCGCGTTAACTGTGAAGCTTCTGCCACCCCAGTTGGCCTTCTTCACCCTGGGTACTGTCACCAATTTGGCGTCAGAAGATCGTAAAGTTCTATTTGGGGTGTACCAGTGGATTCGTTGTTTTAAGAATTCAGGCCCGGTTCCATGAAGGGATTTAAAAACCAAACACAAGGCCTTGAATTGGGTACGTTTCCTCACTGGCAGCCAATGCAGAGCTTTGATTTGGGCAGAGATGGAATCAGTCCTAGGTGTGCCTGCGAGTAGTCTAGCGTCTGCGTTCTGCAGAATCTGTAGTTTGTTTAGGGATCCTTCATTTATCTTCAGATAGAGACTGTTGCAATAATCCAATCTCGGCATAATCAGTGCAGTGAAAACTGTTTGTTGTACCGCTTTGGGGAGTAGTGGCATTATTCTTTTACAAGATTTAAGAATGTAGGTGGTAGTAGAGACCACTTTATTTACCTGGTCCCTACAGCTCAGTTTGTCATCTATCCATACTCCCAAGTTTTTCACTTTCCCAACTGGCATTGGGAGCTGGTCAGGGTCTTCCGGCCAGCAATCTGGTGTCCAGAGATTGGGGTTATTGCCAAACAAAACCACCACCGTTTTGCTGGAGTTGAGTTTTAAACAGTTGTGGGCCATCCAACCCCCCACGGCACTCATGCAATTTTGCAGCCTCAGCGAAGTATTCTGAGAGCCGCCTGGAAATAGGTTCACCACTATTTGGGTGTCGTCAGCATATGAGGTTAATGTAAACCCAAATGATTCAATAAGGGGTGCCAGTGAGGAAACATAGACATTAAAAAGGGTCGGGATCAGTGATGATCCCTGCGGGACACCACATGGCAAAGAGAATGATTTAGCTTCAAATTCATGTAGGGCCACTGTTTGTACTCTGTCAGTCAAATATGATTTGAGAAGTTTCCAGGCAGAGCCCTTGACTCCTATCTCATGTAGACGGTCCATCAATACATCGTGGTGGACCGTGTCGAACGCCGCCGAGAGATCCAACATGATCAGCGCGGCATTCCCTCCTTGGTCCAGAATAGTCCTGATCTCTTCTGTGGTCTTTAAAAGCGCAGTTTCAGTGCTGTGGCCCCCTCTGAACCCGAACTGGGTTGGGTCTAAGGCTTGTGAGTCTTGCAGAAACTTATTGAGTTGAGCATTAATATTCCTTTCAATGACCTTCGCCGGGAGTGGAATTCTAGATATTGGTCTGAAATTGTTGGGGTCATCGACATCCGAGTTAGGTTTCTTCAGTAATGGCAGAATTGATGCATGCTTCCAGTCTCTTGGAAAGTATCCATCTAAATACATAGTATTGAAGATAGAAGTCAGTATTCTTGAGACTGGCTCTGCAGCTAAAGTAACTACTGAGCTTGGGCATGGGTCAAAAGGGAGCCTGACTTTATCTTCAGTAATAGGTTGCTGGTGTCTAGTTCTGTTAGAGGGGCAAAGTTAAGTAGAAGTGGGCTATCCTTATTAGTTTCCGACTGATCTGTTGCTAAGATCTGTGTTGTTTCGCGGGTAGAATCGGAGAAGGTGACAAAGATGTTATTCACTTTCTCGAAAAGCATTTAGCAATTTTATTACACAGCTCTTGGCTGGCTGAGAAAGTCGGGGAGCATGGATGGGCTAAGGTTTTTACTATTTTAAAAGCTCTTTAGAAGAGTTTTTTGCTACGTTGATTCTGTCAGTGAAATACTCTTGTTTTGTTTTTTGAAGCAACTTTTTATAAACTGCAAGGCTTTGTTTTGTAGTCCATTCTGTCCTTATCCTTGTAGCCCGCCCTCCACTTTCTTTCCAAGTGCTTGCAAGCAAGTTTCTGATCCCTGAGTTCAGGAGAATACCAGGGGGCAGAGGGTTGTTGTCTGGTAAGGCGGAGATATTTTATAGGTGCTAATTCGCTCCCTGCAACTGCTAGCCAGTTAGTGTAGGAGCTGGTAGCCTCGTCCAAATCTCTTGGTACCGAGGGCATGGTTGATGTAAGTAGTTGATGTAATTCCCTTGTGTCTATCTTATTCCATGCTCTGGCAGCTGAGCTTTTTTCAGAGGTTTTGAGGCCACGCGGTCAGGCAGGGTAATCTCACATATAACTGCCGAGTGGTCTGACCATGCCAGAGGAAGGACGTTCAGGATTGACAGTCGCAAATTATTTGAGAAGATGCCATCTAAAGTATGGCCGGCTATATGAGTAGCTCCCCTCACTTGTTGCTCTAGGTTCGCACCTTTCATCAATTCCAGCAGCCGGATTGTATCCGGGTCGGATGAAGACTCCAAATAGTAATTAAAGTCTCCCAAAATGGTGTAGGAGTCAAAACTGATCCCTCTTTCAAGTATGCTGCCTATTTGTGTTAGAAACCGCCCTCTTGGACCAGGGGCCTGTAAATGAGGGAGCCTCTGAAAGAGCAGTGATGTGAGAGATTGAAGCAAAACTCTAAGGCTTCGCATTCCTCCTTGGTTATGGGAGTGAACGATGCCGTAATGGAGTTGTGGTAGATAATTGCCAACCCCCCCCCTTTTTTCTGAGATCTATTCAGCGTGTAACAGAGGTAATTGGGTGGTGTGGCTTTAACTAGGTCTGGACCAGATGCGTCATCCGTCCAGGATTCCGTAATAAATGCGACAAGAATCCCTTCTTCTTCGATTAGGGAGGCGAATTCCAGACTATGTTTAACCAGGGACCTAGCATTAAGCAGGGCACATTTCCCAGCCAGGTGAGAAGCGTCCCTTTCTCCGACTGTGTTCTGCAGTCGTAAGGTCACTATTGGTTTCAGCAGAAGCTCTGGCAACATGGTATTGCACCCTGGGCAAGACACTCTGCCCTGAGAGTGCATAAGATCCATATGCAGTATACAGCACTTCTGGCCTGCTGGGTTGGGATTGAGAAACTTTAGGGTTTTACTTGAGTAGTGAATAGCGCCCCTACCGGGAGGAGTCCGACCAGGGGGGCTGGCGCTGCGCGCGGATCTAGTGCGGACGGGCGCAGACGGGCTTGCCTTTGGCGCGCCTTCGGAGCGCCAGCGTTCCTTTAAGTAAGGTCAGGGGCATGAAGCCTAGCCCGCTGACCTCGTACTACCAAAATGTCTGCCCCCGAACCCGGAAGTCCCGCAAATCGTGCGAGCCGCCTTCTCGGGATACACAGAATGCTGGTAGGTGACTCAGTGCAAAATACAATCTTTATGACTAGTCAGTTTAAGACAGATCACTCAGTCTATGCTAACAACACATCAGTATTCTGCAACTGTGCGAGACGGTCCCTTGACCGTCTTTGTGGGAATTGTCACACTCTCAAATCTTCATTTCCTTTCTTGGGATCTCTTAGCCACCTCTTGCTTCCAACGTGGCTTCCCAATCTGTTTTCAAGTAGACTCCATGCACCTGACTGAATCAGAATCATGGCGGACGTCATCCCAACCCAAAATGAAGGATTACGCTTAACCATTAGTGTTCACTAATATGTATGTTGGTATGGGGTATTTCTAAAGCGCGAACCTAGCCAAAAAGCAGCGAGTGCTGTACGTGGTCAAAGGCAGGCTTAAACAAGGCGAGTAATAGGAGAGGGAGCTGAGTTGTGGACTGTCTGTACGACTCACATAGGTGAATAGACAGAGCCATCACCCATCATTCACAATATTCTTTTCTATATGCAGAGATCCCACAGTAAGTGAATATTGGCCATGCCAGGAGGACGCCCACAAACATGGCGCTGCATTGGAGTGAATGGCATTCTCAGCCAGCGGTAGAACTGGACATTTCTATAGAGTTGCATGCAAACTTAATGTTAAATACTCCATTAGCTTTACAATGCAGTTGTGTGGATGCTGAGCTGTCTGTGTGTGAATGTGCCTTCAGTTACAGAATGTCAAATGTCATTGTTTGCAAAGTGCCATTTCAGAGTTAGCCAAGTCAAGACATCTTAATTGTTTTTCAGTAATAAGCGATAACAATTATAATCATAAAACTGTGCAAATATCAGAGTTGGAGATAAAGAACATATAATAAAACCAGTAATGACCGAAGGGAAGGAGGAAATCATGTTGCTGTACCATATTTTCCTTTTAAATCCATACAAGAATGCAGTTACATCAGCCCTGAGGTTGTGGACTATTTCAACGATACAAGTTAATATTTTATTTTAAAACAACAATACTAAAAAGCACTCTGAGCAAGACAAGAATCACAGGGGTTCTGTTACTATACACAATTGGGGGTGCAGGGCTGATACTAGGTGTTCCACAGCCCATCCTTTGTTAGCCGATAACCAATATGTGCCCTTTATCCCATGCTTAATAGGTACCGGAGCCAATCATTGTCTAGATCAGTGCTGCCCAATCTTTTCAGAACCACAACTAAGGGGCAGATTTACAAGCCCCTTGCGCCACTTTTGCATGGGTAAAGTGACGCAAAAGTGGCGCAAGGGGCTTGTAAATCTGCCCCTTACAGCTTTACTGATAAAACTATACAGCGCACAGTTGTTTATGTGTGGAAATTGGGTTTTTGTGAATATTTATCATTTGTGCATCACCAAGTAAGTTCTGTAACAAAGTGCACGTACATTGCTATTGCCTACAAATTAAAGCGCCAACCATTTCCGGCACTGAGTTTTACTTTTTGTACAAAATAATAAATAATGTACCAATGAATCAGCTCCCCAATCACATAGCTCACTGAAGGAATGATTACATGAAAGCTTCGCCATATATACACTCTGGTAGGAAAGACACCCAATCTAACTTTAAGGTATAAAGTGCAATGTGCCCCTGGTAACTTGCAATCAAGATAACTCCCTAACCCTACAAGTGCTTCAAGAGACGTCATTCATAGTCAGTTTCTGCAGATGCAATGACTTAAGTTTCAAGGCCCAAAATGAGACCTTGAACTAGGGGATGGAATCAGATTTAATTGTTGCTGGATCAGTACAGAGATGGCTGTATCCCAGATCAGTTAAAGTCTTCTTGACAAAGGATGCTGTGCATTACTGGAAAGCTTGGTGGGCTCAGAAACTTCAGATAAAGCTCTTAGGTAGACTCCCCCCAAACGGTTTTGGTTCAATCAGAACCAATACATCACCGGAGCAAGATGTAAATGTAAATGTCCAGTAAAGCGCACAGCTACCTCCGGAGAGGTGTCCCGGCGCTGGGGGCCATCGGGAAGATTAAGCGAGCTATTGCCCAGAGTCACATGGTGCTGGGCTGAACTTCCGCCGGCGCTGGGGATCGAACCGTGAGCCCCAGGACCCGAAGTCAGTCGCCCTGGCCGCTGCGCCACACCTCTTCCCTAAGAGTAATCACAACTGCAATGGGACTAATACCAAGCCTCAAAATCAGGGGGTAAGTAGTGCCCCACAACCTAGTTTTAGCTGTGCTCTGAAAAAAGTAATTTTCTATGATTTGGAGCTGCCTTGAATTGCTGTAGCCCCATAGTTCAACACAGTAACAATAATAATAACCCGGTATTTGTAAAGACCGAGATAATCACCCCTAAGGGTCTCAAGGCGCTGGGGGCCGTCAGGTCAACACAATGCCTCTGCTTTCTATCTGTATAAATGTAGACTGACACTTAGAGGGTGATTTTGTTTTTAGACCTTAAGATGGAATTTGTTTATTTATTTATTTTACTTTTTTATTTAAGAGTTTTATATAGCGCTGCCAAGACCCGAGTGTATCAGAGCTCTTTACATGTCCAGGTTGCGAGCATGTCTTGACGGGCAATTGATGTCCTGCTAGTTGAGATGTTGGGTGAGGAGGAGATCCTTTAGCTGTCTTTTGAAGCTCAAAAATGCTGGCTTTGTCCTGATATGCACTGGAACGGAGTTCCAGATTTTTGGGGCATTGCTCAAGAAGGAGCGTGCCTAGGTTTTCTGTTAGTGGGCTTTTGGCGGAATGAGGAGTAGGCTGTTAGAGCTTTTAAGGTTTATTGTCTGACCCACCCTTTTGATTTTTGAGGCAAGGTAAGCTGATTTCCCAGTGTGCAGGGATTTATTAGTGAGACAGGCAGTTCTCAAACTGCAGCAAGCTTCAATTGGGAGCCAGTTCAGTTCTTTCAGGGCAGGGGAGATGTGGTCATATTTTTTCATTCCAGTGACCATTCTGGCTGCTGAATTGAGAGTGGGTCCAAGTGATGTAAGGTGGGATTTAGCCTGTCGTTCCCTTAGTCTAATCTAGACACCAGTGTTTCGTGGCAGATTTAAGATCATTCAGTGGTAGGAAAGCTTTGATTTTGTTCAGGAGTTTCAGGTTGTAGAAGGCACTCTTCGCACTGTTCTTTTTATGATCTTTCATGGTCAGTTTGAGCTCCAGTGTGATTTCTAGAGATTTGGTGGAGTTAGCTAGGGTTAGCTTGCATTTTGGCGGAGTTACATTTTTAACTGTTGTGTAGTTCCTACAAAACCTATATAGGACCTGCGCGTTTAGACAACATACACTGTAGGATTGGTGCCAGACTGATTCTAGACACCCCTTCCGGGTAGGTTAGCCTGTATACCAGCGAGCGCACAGTGCCACTATCGAGGAGAGAATAGTTCTTGGCAACTATCGAACATGACAACCCTGATCCCTCAGGACCGTGGAAACAGTGCAATACTTTTCGCTCAGTCACTCGTGCTCACTTTGTCTCAGAGAGATACACAGAATAAACGATATGGAGGTTTTCCAATAAGCATTTATTGAACAGTCGTCATTCTAGTGAAAATAGGTGTGCTGAAACAACCACTAGACAGAAACAGATATAAATGATTAGAAACACCAGAAAAGTAAAAGGATGGTAGGAGCAAGACCACTGGCTCATTGTCAGTGAAATTGCTCTCCCAGCCTCGCAGCTCCACCATCAAGTGAGGCCCTCCTCCACCCGCAGGCTATACCTGCGCCTCATCCCTGGTTGTTCAGTGGACCTCTCCCCCCTTCTCTCTCTCTTCCTATCACTTTTCTATCACTTTCCATTTTTCTTTTTCAACTTTTGCGCTGTTTTTGCTCCTTTTTCTGGGCATCTCTCGCCCGTTTTTCCTGCCGCTGCTGCCCCTGCGGCCCCTCCCCTCCAGCGCGACCAGCCCAAGTCAGTTTCCCCTCCCCGCTCCCGCCTACCAGCTGTCCAGCCCTCCCCGACCCCTACTTAATGGGGGTCGCTGCGGGGACAGGCGAGCAAGACCACTGACTCATTGTCAGTGAAATTGCTCTCCGACCCTCGCAGCTCCACCATCAAGTGAGGCCCTCCTGAGCCCCTGCACTCTTGAGTGTTGGTGTTCAAGGCCCTCCTCCACCCGCAGGCTATACCTGCACCTCATCCCTGGTGGTCCAGTGGACCTCTCACCCCTTCTCTCGCTCTGTTTATTCTGCCTGCTTCATTCTTTAGCCTCTTTACTTTCACCTTCGTTTTTCACCCTTTTACTCTCTTCCTATCACTTTTATCACTTTTCTATCACTTTCCATTTTTCTTTTTCAACTTTTGCGCTGTTTTCGCTCCTTTTTCTGGGCACCTCTCACCCGTTTTTCCCGCCGCTGCTGCCCCCGTGGCCCATCCCCCCCAGCGCGACCAGCCCAAGCCAGTTTCCCCTCCCCGCTCCCGCCTCCCAGCTGTCCAGCCCTCCCCGACCCCTACTTAATGGGGGCCGCTGCACGGCCGCGCAGCTGGCGTGCCGAAGGCGTGCCAAAGGCAAGTCCGTCTGCGCCCGTCCGCGTCCCGAACGCAACCAGTGCCAGAAACCCTAGACCTCCGAACAACCAACGCTACAACCCAGCGGCACTCTACGCACTCAACCCAGGTCGCAACAACAACTGAAAGCTAGCATCACCAGCCGACACCCATGAACCCTTCAGCTGTCACCGCTGCCGCCACTCCTGCAGCACCGCCAAGACCACGGATCCAGCACAGCCCGCCCGCAAGAACGCAACCGCACCAAAGACCCTGCAATGCATCGTCCTCAATGTCCGATCCCTCCACAAACATGCCACCAAAATCTGGGACCTTCTCAACAGCACCACCCCGGACGTCGCATTCTTTACTGAAACCTGGACCAACACCACCTCGGGACCTAACATCGCCATCGCCATTCCCCAAGGATACAAGATCTCCCGGAAGGACCGCCCCACCCGCCCTGGGGGGGAATTGCCATCGTCCACAAATCCACCCTCCGGCTGAGCACACTTCCCGATGAGCCCACAGACCTGATGGAACACCTACACTTCAAGATACAGGCCAGCCCTAACACCACCCTCTGGGGAACCCTCATCTACTGACCCCCCCGGACCCCGCGGAACTTTCACCAACTCCATCACGGACTGCATCACCCCCCAGGCCATTGCGTCCACCAACTACACCTTGCTGGGAGACCTCAACTTCCACCTCGACAACCAACAAGACCCCAACACCACATCCCTCCTGGACAACCTCCACAACATAGGACTCTGCCAGATCGTGACTGAACCCACGCACTCAGCAGGACACACCCTCAACCCCATCTTCACAACAGGAAACTCCATCACTTTCAGCCACATCACCGAACTCCCATGGACAGACCATCGCTGCATTCACTTCACCTTCAGAACACCGACCATCCACAGAACCCAGCACCTGTTCCCACGAAGAAATTGGACCAAAATCACCGACAAACAGCTCACCTCCTCACTCGGCAACTCCACCCCAACCATCGCAGACAACGACGACCCCAACACCGCAGTCCGAACTCTGCACAGATGGATCTCCGACTGCGCCAACACCATAGCCCCCCTCAAGAAGAACAACAACACACACGCCAGGAAAGCCAGCTGGTTTACCACCGAACTCCGAGAGTCCAGACGCACATGCCGCCGCCTCGAAAAGGCCTGGAGGAACTCCAAATCTACAGAAGCCCACCACAACTTCAGAGCCGCCATCAACGCCCGCCACCAACTCATCAGAAATACAAGAAAGAAAGCGATCAAAGACAGAATCTCCACGCACGCGCACAACAGCAAAGAACTCTTCAGCATCATCAAGGAGTTCGCCCAACCCATCAGCGAGTCTACAGACATCCCTACCTCACAAGACCTCTGCGACAAACTCAGCACCTTCTTTCAGCACAAAATCAAGAACATTTACGACAATTTCGACAAAGACAGCCAACACACAGAATCCTCACCAACCACCCCGACACCTTGAAGCCAACAATTGACAGCTGGACAGCCCTTACCACAGAAGAGACACTGAAGATGATGAAGTCAATCCACTCCAGGGCCCCCATGAACCCCTGCCCCCACCACATCTTCAACAGAGCCGCCAACACCATCGCACCCATGCTTCGCCACACCATCAACCGCTCCCTCGCCAACGGCTCCTTCCCCTACGACTGGAAGCATGCCGAGATCAACCCCCTCCTGAAGAAACCCTCGGCGGACCCCACCGACCTCAAGAACTACAGACCCAACTCCCTGCTCCCGTTCCCAGCGAAAGTCATCGAGAAAGCCATCAACAGCCAACTTGCCACCTTCATCGAAGAGCACAACATCCTCGACTCCTCCCAATCCGGCTTCAGAAAGAACCACAGCACAGAAACCGCCCTCCTTGCCGCAACAGACGACATCCGCTCCCTCCTGGACAGAGGAAAGACAGTAGCCCTCATCCTCCTCGACCTCTCAGCGGCCTTCGACACAGTCTCTCACCGCACCTTAACACGCACACTTCACGACGCAGGGATCCGGGACAAGGCCCTCGACTGTATCCGCTCGTTCCTCTCCGATAGAACACAGCGGGTCAGACTCCCTCCCTTCCTCTCGGACCCTACACCGACCACCTGCGGAGTCCCCCAAGGATCCTCCCTCGACCCCATGCTGTTCAACATCTACATGGCTCCGCTCACCCCCATCGTCAGATCCCACGGACTCAAAATTGTTTCATACGCAGACGACACCCAACTCATCCTCTCCCTATCCAACGAACCAAACACAACTTTCAAGAAGGCATGGAAGCAGTCACCAAATGGATGAAGAGCAGCTGTCTATAACTCAACACGGACAAAACAAATGTACTCATCATGGGCCCACACCCCGACGCCTGGATCGACACCTGGTAGCCCCCCGCCCTCGGAAGCCCACCCACCCCCACAGACCACGCACGCAACCTCGGTATCATCCTGGACTCCGAACTCAAAATGGACAGGCAAATCAACTCCGTCGCATCCTCCTGCTTCCACACCCTCCGCCTCCTACGCAAGACCTTCAAATGGATCCCCCTCGAACACAGAAAGACCGTCACTCACGCCCTCGTCACCAGCAGACTTGACTACGGCAACCCACTCTACGCCGGAATCAACAAAAACCTCACCCGCAAACTACAATACATCCAGAACGCCGCCGCCAGACTAATCCTCAACCTGCCACGACACTGCCACATCTCCCAGCACCTGCGCACACTCCACTGGCTCCCCATCGAGGCAAGAATCACCTTCAAGATTCTCACCCATGCACACAAAGCCCTCCACAACACCGGACCAGCATACCTGAACAGCCGACTCAAATTCCATGCACCCCAAAGGACCCTACGATCAGCCCAGCTCTCTCACGCCGTGGTCCCCGCACCAGGAAGTCCAGATCGGGAGGCCGCTCCTTCTCCTTCCTCGTGGCCAGAGCCTGGAATGCCCTCCCGCTCCACCTCAGACAGACGACATCACTCCCCATCTTCACGAGGGACCTCAAAACATGGCTCTACAATAGACCCCCTCCTTGATGGACAGGATCCTGCACCTCCCCTCCACCCCAGCACCTTGAGACCCTTACGGGTGAGTAGTCACGCTTAACAAACCCATGATTGATTGATTGGTTGATTTCTACCATATTGCTAAAATCATGAATACAGGCAGGTATATAAAATACATGACAATAAAATGTGTACTCCTACGATGCAATCCTATCTAGATGTACCTAAGTGTACCTAGCATGTGTGTAGGTGTTAAGCCAAGAATCCCTCTAGGATAAAGTCAACCCCATTACCTGAAGTGAGAGACTGTGGGACCCCGTCTTGGTCTCGAGTTGGACACCCCGCAAGGGATGTTAGACCACTGCAAGCTGGAGTATCTGCATGCAGGAGCCTCAGCGTCTCGCGTCAGTGTGTCGGCATGGAAGTCTAGTTATCCTCTGCCTATCTCAGCAAGATGTGATGTTTATATACCCAAAGGTCTCCCCAGGGGTCCTACCTTGCTATGCCATTGTCGGACTTAGGATGACATCCAGAATGAACTTTATACATAGTTATTATGCAGGAGATGGTAGTCCTGCTGAGTTTCCAAGAATCCTCATGCATAATGTATGAGGCTATTGCAAGGGAAAATCCTGCGTTCTGTGTGCAGTGTTGTATCTGGGTAAATGGTCAGTCCCCAAGCACCGTCATGTATGTAATGTAGGGGAGAATATAGGGGAACGGTTAGGATGTTACCTGAGCCTATATTGGGGTACCTATATGGAATATAACACCCACTCCTCATCCGACTGGACGACATAATTAAATTCTAACGTACTACTAGGCTGTCTAGGTACTGGTAAGTAAACAACTACAGTAAAAACAAATAGTTTTGCTAAAAAATGTTAAAAACTCTAAAAAAATGCTAAAAGAGAAAAATTGTCACTCAAGCAAAAGCTCTAATGTATATGTAGTTCGAATGACTACAAGCATCGGAAAGCCATGCAGGTCATAAAAAGTGTCAATTTGTGTTGGATTTTCAAGTTGAGTTTGTTTAAAAAAGCAGAATTTTTCCCAGCACACGGTGAGCCAAATGTTTATGTGTCCTGGCTGGTAGATGCAACATTGCTGTTGCCTACCTTCGCAGACGACGATCCCTGTAACACCTTGCAGATTACGTCAATTGAGCACAGATGATCTTCTGTACTGCCTGCAGCCGATGCTGGGGCAGCCTGTGCGCCATCCAAGGCCTGGGTGTTAGTGAAGGAGCCGGTATCCATTCCATCAGGAGCAGAGACTTCCTGTGGTGGCTCTAAGAATGCCGCCATCAACATGGGAATACGGTGGGGACACTGCAGAACATGGGCTGTTATCGGGTCCAGTAAAGCATCGTAGTCCGGTTGCGCAACTGATGGAAGTGTCAGACAGAGATCCAACACGCATTCTTCTCTGCAGAACAGGCATCGGAGAACAGGTAGGACACAGTCCATCCAGACTGGTCTAAATGACAGGAACCAAGAGACACTTAGTTACTGTAGGCGAGATGTGCCCAGATGTTGTACCATGCAGTCACGGTATTTACGCTCCAGGAGTGCTTTTTCCATCTCCTTGGCGACTGGGACGTCCATTGCGTAGCAGAAAAATTACAATCAGAATACCTGCTATTAGGAACAGGATCAGCAGAAGTCCTCCAAAAATGCTTCCGAATACGGAGTGTATAAAGTTTGGTATAACTTCGAGGACCATCTGAAAGGTGCTTAACAGTCCCGAACCTAGGGTCTTAAATAGGTGGACTATACCCTTCGTATCAGACATGTTAAAGATACGATTTACCATTTCTGTGAAATGGAAGGGGCAGTTCGTACGTCAGAGTGCCTGTATCTCAGCCGAAACCCTTGCTATTTGGAGATCAAAAGTCTCCCGGGCGGCGGTTAAGGGCACGGTTTTCCGTAGATGCTAGCCTTTCATTCTGCTCAGAGTATCAAACCGTATAAAAGAAACATTCAACGAAGGCCATAGCAGCGCCTCCCTGACTGTGTGTGTCGGTGGAAACAATACTTGCATACAGCAAGTAACCCTGGAGCTCACGGTGACTATATATGCGATTTCCAGAAGCATTCCACAACAACCTTGATCATTCAGCATCAAGTAACTTCCATTCGAAAGTAGCTTGAACACCGGGGTAATCACGGCTGCTGGGGTACCTCTCAAGTGACAGGATAGGTTCACCACCGAACCATTACAGGCCCCGTGTAGCATAATATCCTGGCATATGAGAGATCCAATCAAAGCGTTTTCGCAGTTTGTACGGCTTAGAAATACTTCTAGATCCTCACTCCTGCATCGAAATCTGTACGGTAATTCCCAAGATTCCTTGATGAATTCCCTACCCATTTCTTCATATCTGCCTGCCTGTTGTTTTTCTAGGCAATACTGAAACTGGAAAGTTGTGACCGGTAGTGTTATATGGCCATGGAGTAATCACTCTGTGGATGGCGATTCTGCTACAGCAAAAGGTAACTTGTCCAATTTTTCAATTTGCAGCATTGTATATTTTGCTCCTCTTTGTGCCATTGTTATCTGTTTTTGCGTCAGATTGTACGCAGAAAACAAGGATGTACTATTGATAAAACGCCAAGGCACGTAACCAGTGCGCAATGATTGCAGCGTCCAGCTTAGTAACATAATAGAATGTAATTGAGATTGCCTGTGCTGTAATATAGACATATCTTGTACTAGTACATCAATAGCAGAAGATACAATGTTGCCCAGTGAATAAATCCTGGATGTTAATGTAGTCATACCATTGCCAACTACGGCTAACGCCTTCTCTAGGCTAATCCTATCAATTTCTCAAAGTCTCTCCGCTGCTTCTTGTTGGGAGATTTTCCAGATTTAATTATAGACAGAATATAAGAAACGTTTCAGACGTGGTTTTCTGGGACCCAATAAAAACTCCAGTAGGTCCACATCTTCTGTTAGTAAGGATAAGTGCTGTTTCACCTGTGGTAGTGTTGAGGTTTTTAACCAATCGAGGCATAACTTCCCAACACTGTATGATGTCACCACCCCTGGATGTTCTGTTTGTACAAAGCGAGGGTCTGGCCTATGGATACTGAACCCTTTGGTAGTACCCCTAAATCTTCCTTGACATCTGTTTGTGTCTGTGGGCCAAACCAACCATCCCTTCCAATTGGGGTCTGATCTATTGTATTGTAAAATATCATCTATTGTAGCCCTTTCTTGTGATGTAAAATTTTCCTCTGTATGTGATGGTGTTGGAATCCGAGGTGTGTTCAAATCCTTGTTCTTGGCTATCCCAAGACAGGAAGTCTGTTGCACAGTATCATTCAGAAATATCATCTGCTGAGGAATGAGGCATGCTCTAAATAGCGCTTCTGTTACCTGGACTTGCCAGTCTCTAGAATCCCAGACTGATTTTAAGTCTATGGTGTCCTTCCATAAGTCGAAACCTTGTTCAGACAGTTGGGTAATGAATGAAGCAGAATAAATCTGTTTGGTGTTAGTCAGAATGTTTTTCTGTGCGGATGTTGGTGCAACCTTATAGTAATATGAGGTCGGGTCTGAAATGTTAAACCCTGAAAAATATGAAAATTTCTGTGCAAAAGTTTTCGAACTACTTTTCGGTGGTGTAGGGCAATGTTCACATTGGTGATATGTGAAAACATTCCTAGGGGTACTGGATTTTTGTAGAAAATGATGATCATAATGTTGATAACAATGCATAGTGTTAAAGTCTGATGTGTCTTCTAACATTTCTTTGCTAGAAAATGCGGCAGATTGTTCTAAATCAGACAACATATTATTTACAGTTTCAAAATCCCAATCATCAGAAAATGTACTGGAGGTAATGATATCATTTAAGGAAATTTTAAATAAATGAGGTATTTTTAAAAGTTCTGTCGGGACAAATATATCATAATCAACCTTGTCCCATACTATACCATCAGGTATAGGAACTGCTGAAATGTTCACATAGGACAAGTCTCTTTGTTCACGATGTGATGAAACATGAGGTTTCAAGATCAAGTTCGCTTTTGATGCTGGAGAGCTTTGGCGCAGATAAGTTCCATTAATAAGGAAGCAGAAAACAGTTACTAAGCCTATCCAGAAAAGAAGGAACAGCATACCGGTGATTATTCAAAGATCTAGGGGGAATGGGTTGTAATGGCATGCGTTGTAATGATGTGCGTTTTAATGGGTTTTGCTTCGTAAAAATTGCGTTGTAATGGCACGCGTTGTGGTGGACTTTCATAAGTGCCTGTGTTGGGTTTTAAGTGTCAGTCAGGGACAAGGACCAGCAAACACCGCCTCAAATTAAGCATTGGATTAAACCCTGTCGACACACTCAAGGATTAGGCATAGATTTAGGAACCTTGAGCAGGAATCCACTGCCACCATGATGTACTTGTAAGCCCAATCAGATTGTAAGGGGCCGCAGTGGTCCAAATAGACAAACGCAAGTGGTTTGTCTGATATTAATAATGGTGTCTACGCAGGACAAGCTGTGGTGGAACCCTTCATCTGCTGGCAGATGTCGCACTTTAAGACATAATCTTTGGTCTGCTTTGTTAACCCTGGCCACCAGTAGCGTTGTTTCAGTAAAGAAACCGTTGCAGTAACTCCTGCATGTGCAGAACCCAGACCCTCGTGTGCAGCTAGTATTAACCCTAATCTGCGAACCATGTTTGGTATTACTCTAGCCCCCACTCCTGGAATCTGAGCAAATGGAACGTTACTTGTATCTAACTTGTGGGAGTACTTGAGTGGAAAACCTTTCGGCAATGCCTTGTTGTCTTTGCTTGAAGCAATGACAGCTGCCATTATCTGTCCGTCTATTCTCGTTTTTGAATGAGTGATGGCAGCTACGGAAGCAGTACGTACAGCCCCCTTAGCGGCTTCATTAGCCAATGAATTCCCTTCAACGTGAACGCCATCACGTTGATGACTCAGCTTGTGTATCACGTGAGCTCCTGGTAGTGCGTTTTTCAACTCAGCTACCTGTTCTCATAGCATTTTATGCTTAATTGTGACACCTTTTGAGTCCTTGAACCCATTTTGTCCCCAGTAGTGAAGGTATTCATTGTATGACTGGACTCAGTAAAAAAAATCGCACACAATTAGAGTGGGGAATTCTCGACCAGTATTTATCAGTGCCAGTAATAAAGCTTTTAATTCTGCCAGCTGAGCCGTGCAGTCTCCTAGAGACCGTGCAACACTTTTGCTCTGTCGTTGCGTCAACGGTGACGTAAAAAATGCAGCAAATTTACAACGTGACGCATCTAAGGAGATGCGTCACGTTGTAAAGCCCTGTGTGACATTATACCTACGTCAGGTATAATGTATGCAGGGTAGGCGTTCCCAAGCAGGAAAGCCTCGTAAAAGTGACGCAGTGAAATCTACAAGATTTCACTGCGTGTCTTTTAGGACGCCACTGCAATAAAACCTTGCGCCTGCTTGAAGCAGGCGTAAGGAGTGACGCAGTGTATTGGGAATAGGCCGCAACACGCATTGCTGGAGTTGCGTTGTGCTTGCGACACGACTCCAGCAATGCGAGCCTTTTCCGCCAACAGATGCGTCAGAATTTCTGACGCATCTGTCAATCCTTGCGCCATAGTGCGCTGTATTGTAAATACGGCGCATCTATGGTGACGCTAGGGTTTTTCACGCAGGCGCAGGGAAACTGACGCATCTGTACAGATGTGTCAGTTTCTTGTAAATCTGCCCCTGTGTTTTTGTGCAACTTGGATGGAACTTGCCATCCTGCATACGACCTTTTACAATTGCACATGCAGCGCTGTATTGTTGTTTACTTCCAATGGCTGGCTGAGCAGATCCATCAGTGTAAATTATGTATTCATACTGATCTAGAGGCATTATTTCATTTGGGAGAGGATATTCTTGTTCATATTGCAGAAATGCTGTTGTTTTCAGACTTGGGTCATATCTGTATTCTATATCTGTTGCAGTGAGAGAATTAGCCCATTGTATCCATCTCGGATGTTAGGCTTTAGCATTTGGAACGCGTGCCTTTGTAACAGCCTCTAAGGCCGGTACCGGAGTCACGACAATTAGTCGTTTCCCCTGAGCCAGTGCTCTTTCTCTTACTACAGCAGTCTGTACTGCCATCAGAATTTTTTCTGTGGATGCAAAACGCATCTCAGCGTTAATGTATAAGTGTGATTTTTGTGCTACGGGTACTGTTTCGCCTTCATTGTTTGTTAGGTAGGTGTACCCAGATTGACCCGCAACTATACGGATCACCAGGTTGCGGACATTTACGCGTGTCCGTAAGTGTTTGGATGCGATCATGTCAGCTTGTAGGGAACGAAGGATATCTGTGTGTTCCTGTGTCCATTGCCTAGCTGAAAAATCAGGCCTTATGAGGTCGTAGAAAGGTTTAACCCTCTCTGCGTAATCCAAAATGTATGTTCTACCAAAATTCAGGAATCCCAGGATTAATTGTACGTTTTTCAATGATTTTGGAGGTTGGACCAGCGCGCATTTGTCAAAAAAATTGGCTGCCAAGCTTTTCCCTTCACTTGAAAGCTCATATCCTAAAAACAGGACACTGAGGTGGGCAATATTTGATTTTTTAAAGTTGAATTTGTAGCCCTCAGATGCAAATCCCAGAATTATGGTATTCACTCTGTTCAAGTGCTCCTCTAGGTCATCGTTCGTTAGATAAATATCATCCACATAGGACAATGCCTCTTCATCCAAATTTTGAAGTAATTCAGTTACTCTGGCCAAAAACAACCCCGGGCTGTTCTTATACCCCTGGGGAGTTGACGAAATTGACGCTGGGACCCTAGTGCGGAGAATGCTGTTAGATACCTGCTTTCAGGCGCTATATTTTGGCAGAAAAATCCATTTAAGATATCTAGCATTGTTTTGTATTTTTTCCGCACAATGTTATTCATTAATGCGGCACTGTGTGCATTTTGAACTGCAAATGCCTTAGTGCAAGTGTTTAAATGTCTAAAATCTAAAACTAAACTATATGAATTGTCAGGTTTCATGACTGGAAACAAAGGATTATTCATCGATGACGTGCAATTTTCGATTACCCCTTGGTATTCAAGTTGATCTAAGATCTCCCTGACCTGTTTTTTAGCTACTTGCTTTATTGGATACTGCCTCTTTGCAGTCAGAGTATTTTTTAAAGGAATTATGTGGTGGGTTGAATCCTCATCCCATCCAACATGGTTTTTGTATAATGCAGGGGCTTGGGCTACCGCCCACTTCTGCGCATATGTGTGTTTTAGGTGCTTGGGAATATGGTCTGAGAATGCCGGTAAAATTACCGTTTCTCCTTTAGGGCAATCCATGACAAATGCTGGCGGCCAATCTTGTTCAGCTAACAAAATGTCATAGCCAAATGACAGATTCTCCCAAAAGAGACCTCTAACTGTTCTACATTTGTCCCCTCCATTTGGAGTGTTATTTCATATAACTTATGTGGGACACTTACCCTAGTATCTGGGTGTCTCTACCGTGATATAATCATTCAAGTCCGCTGTCACCAGAAATTCCATCAGGTTCTGGCGAGCTATTGTTACTTCTGCTGCGCTGTCTAGCATCGTCAGAGCCCATTCCCCGTTCAGTAGTCGAGTCCTCAGAATTCTGGGCATGTCTGATCTTTAGACCTGCAACCTTCTTCTTTTTGAACTGTGGCTTTTGTTTTGGTTTCTCTTCTTTTTTATAAGTGTAATCTTGAGTGTGCTGCTTGTCTCTGGACTTTGTACGCTATTCTTGTCTGTCTGACCGTCCTTCCCTCTCAGAGTTTTTCGATGAACCCTGAAAGGAACGAGAGGAACATGTATCAGTATCCTGATACCTGTCAGGTTTCCTAATAATATCCCTATTCCTAAGGTTATACCTCTTTTCGGAGGGCTCCGGTGGAGGAGATCTACCTCTGGATTGAGATCTGTTTCCTTCAAAGTTTTGTTGTTTTTTATTGTCCCACTTCTTCTTTGTTGAAGCAGGTATCTGCTTAGAGGTGTCCTTTTCAGGACTGCCCATCAGTTGTGGTTTTAAAGCTTTCCCACCCAAACTGCCTCTGCCTAATTCTGCATATGCAGTTTCAATTATTTTCGGTAGTTCATGTTCTTGTTCTAAAGGACTGAACTCCCTTAGGCGTTGGCGGATAGCCACTGAAGCTGCTTCCCCTTTAATATTAGCTAATATTATGGCTGATACCTGGGCATAGTTACCTAGTAACTTCATCCCTAAGTTCAGAGCAGGCTGTGCACCATACTCGTTTTGTATCTGTCTCAATACGTCTGGTATTACTGCTAATGACGGGATACCATGAGTTCTGGTATAAATGGCAGCAAAGACTGCACCCCAAGTGGTACAATCCTCTATTTGTGGTGTTATCCCCATGGGCAAGCAGATTGTTAGCATTCTATGTTTTTCATATGG
The DNA here is from genome assembly GCA_963921515.1 of Calotriton arnoldi. Classification (NCBI taxonomy): domain Eukaryota; kingdom Metazoa; phylum Chordata; class Amphibia; order Caudata; family Salamandridae; genus Calotriton; species Calotriton arnoldi. Next base: position 2,331,282 of record CAWUFW010002126.1, on the reverse strand, counting down.
CTAGTATTCGGGAATACTGCCTCTAGCTGTGTTATTTTCTGAGCTACCCAGAAAGGCATTTGTTCACGTTTTGTGGGCATTTTATCCATCACCGCGTGTAATGTTTGTGGTGTGATTTTAGCTGCTGTACTCTGAGCTTGAGTTCCATTTGTTGCAACTATTGCTGGTTGGACTGTAAGTGTCCTCATGACGAATTGCGTCAAGTTTCTGTAAATTTTTATTAATTCTTTGTGTTGTGTGAGTAAGTCTCCTGGTGGCATTGTTTCAATGTCGGGATGTGGTGTGTAGGCCGCTAATATTGGCCATGTTGCCCCTTCTCTTCCGAGCGGGCTGAGTCTCCCTCTTCTTATGTGGGGTAGGGCGCCTTTAAACCAGTATAAGTGTTCCTGGTATGAGACCGGAACCTCAATGTCCTCAAACTGACAATATTCCGCTGGTGCATCTCCTTTTGTGTAGGAGTAAAATGTTTTTGTTCTTGCATTTGCTGCTGGGAATGTAACCCACGAATAAAATACCTCTGTTCTATATGCTTTGTGTGCCTCAATCACGAAAGCTACTGTGCCACCCCTGGCTGTTACACCATGGGCAAGTAGTTTCAGGGTGACTGTATGTCTAAGATTTTCTGAAATCGGAATTGCATCTGCATTTTCTTCTTCATCTGAGAGGTGCAATCTATGCACAACTCCCTCCGTGTTTTCCACGCCTTCAGTCATTTTTTAGAGGAAGAAGTATTTCAAGGAAACTAAGATAAGGTGTTTTTACACAATTTTAGGAATACTGTGTCCTTCAAGCTTGATTAACCAACAGCCAATAAATAGGATTTTTTAGCCTACTCAGCTGTGCCGAAGTTTGTGCCCACCCACTCCAGACGTTATGTTATGTTATGTTAAATGGGTATTTATAAGCGCACAGCTACTCCGAAGAGTGTCCCGGCGCTGAGGCGTGAGAATGAACAGATTAACTATGCAGTGTGACAGCCAGGATCGGTATTAATGCTGGAATAGCCAGGTTTCCAGTGATTTCCTAAACGCTAGGAGATCTTGCGTCAGTCTTAATTCCCCCGGAAGATTATTCCACAGTTGCGCCGCCTGAACCTGGAAGGAGCGCCCCCCTATCCGTGCTCGGTGGTATTTGGGGGCACATGCCAACTGAAGTGTTGAAAACCTTAATGTACGGCGAGGGCAATAGAACTGGACTCTCTTCCTGATGTACCCGGCACCTATGCCGTGGAGAGCCTTAAAAGCCAGAACCATGGCCTTAAAATGCATCCTCTTGCGGATTGGGAGCCAATGCAGGGATTCCAAACAAGTGGACGTCCGTGTTCTTGGGCCCAGCATGAGTATTGCTCTGGCTGCCGCATTCTGGGCCACCTGCAGCCTTGACAGTAGGTACTCCGGCAACCCTAAATACAGTATATTCACGTAGTCCAACCTCGAAACTATCATAGCTTGGACTACCGTTTTTCTATGGGTGATAGGTAGGAGAGGCAGGAACTGCTTTAGCATCTTCAACATGCCAAAGCAAGAGCCGACCACTGCCTGAATCTGAGCGTGCATAGAAAGGTTCTCGTCCAACTTCACTATTTTGACAGAAGTGGAAGGGGGAGACATATCAGCTGGCCACCAATTACGCCATACACTGCTGGGGGGGCGCCCGAAGAAAATAATCTCTGGTGTTTTGTGAGTAGGGGTCTCTGAGAATAGCACGACTGAACTACTCAGATTCTAGTGTTAAATAAGTACCCAACCAACGTTGGGCGCCATGTCGTGTAGTACCTGTATAACCTATACAGGATCTGCGCGTTTGAATAACATAAACTGTAGGATTGGTGGTGGACTGATTCCGTGCACCCCCACCGGATACTTTAGCCTGTCTGTATCAGCTAGCTCACAGCGCCACTATAATCTCCTCTTATCAAGGAGAGAATAGATTCTGGCAACCGCAGAACATGACAACCCTGATTTCTCAGAATCGTGGAAACAATATACTACCTTTCACTCAGTCACTCGTGCTTACTTAGTTTGTCTCAGAGAGTTACACAGAATAAACAGGCTGGGCGTTTCAATAAGTATTTATTGAACAGTTGTTATTCTAGTGTAGAATAGATGATCTGCAACAACCATTAGACAGTAGCAGAGATATATGATTAGAAGTACTACGAAAGTAAAGGGATGGTAAAGTTCTACCATCTTGCAGAAATCATGAATATATACAAGAACATAAAACACATGATAAAAAGTGCGTACTCCTACAATGCCTCCCTAACTAGATGTACCTAGCATCTGTGTAGGTGTTCTGCCAAGAATCCCTCTAGGATCTAGTCAACCCCATTACCTGAGAATGAGAGAATATGGGATCCCATCCTGGTCTCGAGTTGGACACCCCGCGAGGGATGTTAGACCACTGCGAGATGGAGTGTCTGCATGCAGGAACCTCAGCGTCTCTGGTCATTGTGTCAGCCGGGAAGTCTCGGTTTCCTCTGTCTTTCTAAGCAAGATGTGATGTATATATACCCATAGGTCTCCCCAGGGGTCCTACCTTGCTGTGTTACTGTGTCGGCCTAAAGGATGACGTCGGGCCTGAACTTTATTCAGAGATATTATACAGGAGATGTTAGTCCTGCTGTGCTTCCAAGAAGCCTCATGCATAATGTATGAGATCCGAACTAGGGGGAAACCCACGTTCTGAATGCAGTGTCGTATCTAGGTAAAAGGTCAGTCCCTAAGAACTGTTATGTATGTAATGTAGGGAAGAATATAGGTGAAAGGTTGCAATGTTACCTGCACCTATATAGGGTACCTATATGGAATACAACAATATACCCAGGGCCTGTAAATTAAATGGTACTAGTGGGCCTGCAGCACTGATTGTGCCACCCACTTAAGTAGCTTCGGAGCCTGTGTGTGCAGTTTTAAACTGCCATCTTGACCTGGTAAAATAAACCTTTTGCCAGGGCCAAACCTTCCTTTTTAATATAAAAGCCACCCCTAGGGTTGGCCTTGGACAGCCCAGAGGGCAGTGTGTCATGTACTTAAAAAGTAGGACATGCATTTTTTAATTTTTACAAGTCCTGGTAGTGAGAAGCTCTTAAATTTGTTTTTCACTACTGCAAGAGCTAGCTCTCCCAGAGGATAACATTGGAATTGCCTTATTATATTTTATAATTTTAATTTCCAAATTGGAAGGGATAATCAGTTCATGTTTGGTGTCTCTGGAATCCCAGTTTAAAATTCTTACTTACGGAGAGGTTGGATTTTAAATTGCAATTCTGAAAATCCCACTTTTAGAAAGTTGGCATTTTCTTAACTTTTAGGGCCTGTAGCCTGTCTGTGATCACATGACTGGGTGTAGCTGACAGTTGAGCTTTGTGTATTCATCCTAGACAGCCACCGATACACACAATAGGTAGCTTAGGGCCACCCCTGGGATGGGAGGGAGGAGCTCGGCAGAGCCCCACCTACGCCTGCATAGGCTGTGTCCTGCCTCCACACAAAGGGCTGCATACCCCCTGTAGTTAGTCTGGAGCCAGGGCAGGGAAGGCTGGAAACATGTGCACTTCAAAGGGAAACTTCTAGAAGCTTCTTCCCCACTTCAAAGGCACAACTGAGTATAAATGCTGGACCTCCGACACTAACTCCTCCCTGTGGATACTCTGTCAGGAAGAGGGACTGCTGTGCTGCTGATGGACTGCCACTCTGCTGTACTGCACTCTTCTGGACTCCTGCTGTGCTGTGCTGACCAGCTGCCCTCTAGCCTAGGTGAGAAGGACTGGACCTGCATTTCTTGAACCCAGAACCCAGAGTGACTCCAAAGGCTAAGTGGCTGGTCTCCCGATCTGAAGCCTCAGTACATAACAGGCTGCCAATTAGCTTGCTTCTGCATCTGGACCCTACCATCTGTGAGTCTACCCTGCCAAGGGGTGCTACTACAGACCTGAACCCTTGGAAATGGGTTTAAGGTGCTATACCAGCCTCTGTGGAGCCAGCCAAACTGACGCATCTTCTCTTCTGCGCGGCACAACCCCCTGAGCATAGGGATTTGCTGCGTGGATTTGACCCATTGCAAAGACTCACTTTGCCACCGCCTGCATCACAGTCAGAACCGCCACTGGGCGACAAATCCTCGTCACAAGCTTTTGCATCCCTTATTGAAGGCAGCCATGAGGATGATGCCTGACTACTCATCGCAGCCTCGCAGTTCCTTAGAACCGACCCATCGCCCGACTGCGTGACTGTCGTAGGTAAAAGAAGTCCAAATGGAGCCACAGTAGTAGGTTCCAAGAAGATGGTTTATTAAATCCAGTTCCAGTTGATGTAGATGGTAAGTAAGATGTTAGATAGCCCCACCAGGTGCAGCCTCCCTGCTGCTCAGCCTGCACACACCAACTGACACTCAGCATATCACCAGGCACCCAGGCATTCCATGACATCACCAGGCATTCCAACACTCAACCTGGCTGAGCAGTAGGGAAGAAGTGCATAAGAGAAACGAGAGGCGACAATCAAGTCACAACATATCCCCTTTCTTTACACCAACAAATGAAAGGAATGAGGCAAGAACGAAGATAAAGCTCATAATCAAGAAAAATAACAGCAAAGAACATTACATGTAGAAATACGAAGATGTAAACTCAACAAATTGAAAATACAGCAAAGTAAAAAGATAGCAAAAATTACTAAAATATTAGCATCATAAAACAATAGACATAACATTCAAATATGTCCTTAGATGCAATAAAACATTAAATGAGTTGATAGAGCAATTCAGAAGTCATAAAACATTAAATGAGTTGATAGAACAACTCCGAAGTCATAAAACATTAAATCATGAAACAGCATTAAATCATGAACAGAATTACCATGAACACACACTCACCCATCCCCTTTTCTCATGAAGGAAAGAAAGCAAGCACACCGCACACTATACTGTACGTATGCCATGAAATACCAATGCAGGCAACACACATACGCACTCCAATAAACTTGAAAAGGATGGAGTATAAGGTAAAACACACTACCCAGTAAACTATAAGGCAGGCAAACCTATAACGTAAACACTGTACTGTAAATCAAATTCAGGCAAACACGCATACTATGCACCTGATGTGACCTCCCATCACAGGCAATGCATATACTACATCATAGACAGTAAAGCAATCAACCCAATAGCGCAACAAAATTCACTGTATACCTGACAAGGCAAAAAAGTCTAGGCAAAACAACCATACGTAAAGCAATCAACTGTATGACGCAAAAACTGCACAGTACACCTGACAAGACAACAAGTCTCAGGCAAAACACACACGAAGTACTAAAGTCTAGGACAACTAACCATATAACGCAAAAACTGTGTTGTACACATGACAAGACAAAAAGTTTCAGGCAAAACTACAATACATAGAAAACACAAGGCAGTCAGCCGTATAACGCAGAAGTTGCGCAGTAAACCTGACAAAGCAACATGTCTCAGGCAAAACCACAATAAGTAGAAAACTCATCACGCAGCACTATACGTAGAAAACTCTTCACGCAGCACACGGGTAGGTAACCCTAAAACTCAGTGTAAAGCACACATTACCATGCAGTACCAGGGGAACAACAAGCATTGGCATAGCCAATAGGTCTCGCCTTTGGGACCTTATAAGTGTTTGGCCAGAGATATTGACTTTGCCTATGTCTTTAAGCTGTGCTGTACAGAAGTCTGCAGCATGCTGAAAAGTTATAATAAAGAAGTGTCAGAAGCATTTTTGTTACCGTATATGACCAAGAAAGCATTATGTACAACTGAACGACCATATTAAAAAAGTATTAACAATAAATAATGTCTTGTTTTTTTTTTGTCCTTTCAATGCTGACAACTTCTATCTGCCTGTCCCAATGGTTGCTTGTTATGTTTTTTTTTTGTTATAGGGGGGCATAAATAACAGGAGGGTGAAGGTTGGGAAATAGTACCTGTATAACAGTCAGTGAGAGAGTCAGTCAGTTAGTCAGTCAGTCAGTGTGAGAGTCAGTTAGTTAGTCAGTCAGTGAGAGAGAGTGAGAGTCAGTCAGAGAGTCAGTCAGAGATCCAGTCAGTCAGGCAGTTAGTGAGATAGTCAGTCAGTCAGTGAGAGAGAGAGTGAGTCAGTCAGTCAGTGAGAGAGTCAGTCAGTGAGAGAGAGTGAGAGAGTCAGTCAGTGAGAGAGAGTGAGAGAGTCAGTGAGAGAGAGAGTCAGTCAGTGAGAGAGAGAGAGTCAGAGAGTCAGTCAGTGAGAGAGAGAGTCAGTCAGTGAGAAAGAGAGAGTCAGAGAGTCCGTCAGTGAGAGAGTCAGACAGTGAGAGAGTGAGAGAGTCAGTCAGTGAGAGAGAGAGTGAGAGAGTCAGTTAGTCAGTCAGTGAGAGATTGGGTCAGTCAGTTAGTTAGTGAGAGAGTCAGTCAGTCAGTTAGTGAGAGAGTTAGTCAGTGAGTCAATCAGTGAGAGAGTCAGTCAGTAAGTGAGAGAGTCAGTCAGTCAGTGAGAGAGAGATTGAGAGAGTGAGTTAGTCAGTCAGACAGTGAGATAGAGTCAGTCAGTCAGTCAGTGAGAGAGTCAGTCAGTCAGTGAGACAGAGTGAGAGAGTCAGTCAGTGAGAGAGAGAGTCAGTCAGTGAGAGAGAGTGAGAGAGTCAGCCAGTGAGAGAGAGAGAGAGTTAGTGAGAGAGAGAGTCAGAGTCAGTCAGTTAGTGAGAGAGTCAGTCAGTCAGAGAGTCAGTGAGAGAGTCAGTTAGTCAGTGAGTTATTGAGTCAGTCAGTCAGTGAGAGTGTCAGTCAGGCAGTGAGAGAGAGTCAGTCAGTCAGTTAGTGAGAGTCAGTCAGTCAGTGAGAGAGTCAGTCATTCAGTGAGAGAGATTGAGAGTCAGTCAGTCAGTGAGAGAGTCAGTGAGAGAGAGAGTGAGAGAGTCAGTCAGTGAGAGAGAGAGAGAGTCAGTCAGGCAGTGAGAGAGAGTGAGTCAGTCATTTAGTCAGTCAGTCAGTGAGAGAGTCACTCAGTCAGTCAGTGAGAGAGTCAGTCAGTCAGTCAGTGAGAGAGAGAGTGAGAGAGTCAGTCAGTCAGAGAGTCAGTGAGAGTCAGTGAAAGAGTGAGAGAGTCAGTCAGTCATTCAGTGAGAGAGAGAGACTGAGTCAGGCAGTCAGTCAGTCGGTCAGTCAGTGAGAGAGAGTGAGAGAGTCAGTCAGTCAGTGAGAGACTCAGTCAGTCAGTGAGAGAGAGTGAGTCAGTCATTTAGTCAGTCAGTCAGTGAGAGAGAGAGTGGCTCTCTCACTGACTGATGGACTCTCTCGTCAGTCAGTCAGTGAGAGAGAGAGTCAGTCAGTGAGAGAGAGTAAGAGAGTCAGTTAGTGAGAGAGAGAGAGAGAGTTAGTCAGTGAGAGAGAGAGAGAGAGAGTCTGAGTCAGTCAGTGAGAGAGAGTCAGTCAGTCAGTGAGAGAGTCAGTCAGTGAGAGAGTGAGAGAGTCAGTCAGTCAGTCAGTGAGAGAGTCAGTCAGTGAGAGAGAGAGTGAGAGTCAGTCAGTCAGGGAGAGTCAGTCAGTGAGAAAGTGTGAGAGTCAGTCAGTTAGTGAGATTGAGAAAGTCAGTCAGTCAGTGAGAGAGAGAGTCAGTCAGTCAGTCAGTGAGAGAGAGAGTGAGAGAGTCAGTCAGTCAGTGAGAGAGTCAGTTAGTCAGTTAGTCAGTGAGAGAGTCACTCAGTCAGTCAGTGAGAGAGTCAGTCAGTCAGTTAGTGAGAGAGTCAGTCAGTTAGTGAGAGAGTGAGAGAGTCAGTCAGTGAGTCAGTGAGAGAGTCAGTCAGTGAGTCAGTCAGTCAGTCTGAGAGAGAGAGTGAGAGAGTCAGTCAGTCAGTGAGAGTTAGTGAAAGTGAGAGTCAGTCAGTCAGTGAGAGAGATTGAGAGAGTGAGTCAGTCAGTCAGTGAGAGAGAGAGTCAGTCAGTCAGTGAGAGAGTCAGTCAGTCAGTGAGACAGAGTGAGAGAGTCAGTCAGTGAGAGAGAGTCAGTCAGTGAGAGAGAGTGAGAGTCAGTCAGTGAGAGAGAGTGAGAGTCAGTCAGTGAGAGAGAGAGAGAGTTAGTCAGTAAGAGAGAGAGAGTCAGAGTCAGTCAGTGAGAGAGTCAGTGAGTCAATCAGTCAGTCAGTCTGTGAGAGAGTCAGTCAGTGAGAGACTCATGCAGTCAGTGAGAGAGAGAGTCAGTCAGTCAGTTAGTGAGAGTCAGTCAGTCAGTGAGAGAGAGAGTGAGAGTCAGTCAGTGAGAGAGATTGAGAGAGTCAGTCAGTCAGTGAGAGAGAGAGTGAGAGTCAGTCAGTGAGAGAGAGTGAGAGTCAGTCAGTCAGTGAGAGAGTCAGTCAGTCAGTCAGTGAGAGAGTCAGTCAGTCAGTGAGAGAGAGAGTGAGAGAGTCAGTCAGTCAGAGAGTCAGTGAGAGTCAGTCAGTCAGTGAGAGAGTCAGTCAGTCAGTGAGAGAGAGATTGAGAGAGTCAGGCAGTCAGTCAGTCAGTCAGTGAGAGAGAGAGTGAGAGAGTCAGTCAGTCAGTCAGTGAGAGAGTCAGTCAGTCAGTGAGAGAGAGAGTGAGAGAGTCAGTCATTTAGTCAGTCAGTCAGTGAGAGAGAGAGTGAGAGAGTCCATCAGTCAGAGAGTCAGTGAGAGTCAGTGAAAGAGTGAGAGAGTCAGTCAGTCAGAGAGTCAGTGAGAGAGTCAGTCAGTCAGTCAGAGAGTCAGTCAGTCAGAGAGAGAGGTAGAGAGTCAGTCAGTCAGAGTCAGTGAGAGAGTCAGTCAGTCAGCGAGAGAGTCAGTCAGAGAGAGATTGAGAGAGTGAGTTAGTCAGTCAGTCAGTGAGAGAGAGTGAGAGAGTCAGTCAGTGAGTCAGTCAGTCAGTGAGAGAGTCAGTCAGTCAGTGAGACAGAGTGAGAGAGTCAGTCAGTGAGAGAGAGTGAGTGAGAGAATCAGTCAGTGAGAGAGAGAGTTAGTCAGTGAGAGAGAGTTAGTCAGTCAGTGAGAGAGAGAGTCAGTCAGAGAGAGAGAGAGTGAGAGAGTCAGTCAGTCAGTTAGTGAGAGTCAGTCAGTCAGTGAGAGAGTGTGAGATTCAGTCAGTTAGTGAGAGAGATTGAGAGTCAGTCAGTCAGTGAGAAAGAGAGTCAGTCAGTCAGTGAGAGAGAGAGTGAGAGAGTCAGTCAGTCAGTGAGAGAGTCAGTCAGTCAGTGAGTCAGTCAGTCAGTGAGAGAGTCACTCAGTCAGTCAGTCAGTGAGAGAGTCAGTCAGTCAGTGAGAGAGAGAGTGAGAGAGTCAATCAGTCAGTGAGAGAGAGAGAGAGTGAGAGAGTGAGAGAGTGAGTCATTTAGTCAGTCAGTCAGTGAGAGAGTCAGTCGGTCAGTGAGAGAGTCAGTAGGTCAGTCAGAGAGAGAGTGAGAGAGTCAGTCAGTCAGTCAGAGAGCCAGTGAGAGTCAGCCAGTCAGTGAGAGAGTGAGAGTCAGCCAGTCAGTGAGAGAGTGAGAGAGTCAGTCAGTCAGTGAGAGAGAGATTGAGAGAGTGAGTTAGTCAGTCAGTCAGAGAGAGAGTCAGACAGTTAGTCAGTCAGTCAGTGAGAGAGTGAGAGTCAGTCAGTGAGTCAGTCAGTCAGTGAGAGAGTCAGTCAGTCAGTCAGTCAGAGAGTCAGTCAGCGAGTCAGTGAGACTCAGTCAGTCAGAGAGTGAGAGAGTCAGTCAGTCAGTGAGAGAGAGATTGAGAGTGTCAGTGAGAGAGAGAGTGAGAGAGTCAGTCAGTCAGTGAGAGAGAGAGTGAGAGAGTCAGTCAGTCAGTGAGAGATAGATTGAGAGTCAGGCAGTCAGTGAGTGAGAGAGAGAGTCAGTCAGTCAGTGAGAGAGTCAGTCAGTGAGAGTCAGTCAGTGAGAGAGAGTCAGAGAGTCAGTGAGAGTCAGTCAATCAGTCAGTGAGAGTGAGAGAGTCAGTCAGTCAGTGAGAGAGAGAGAGATTGAGAGAGCCAGTCAGTCAGAGAGAGAGTGAGAGAGTCAGTCAGTCAGTGAGAGAGTCAGTCAGTCATTCAGTCAGTCAGTCAGTGCGAGAGAGATTGAGAGAGTCAGTCAGTCAGTCAGTGAGAGAGTCAGTCAGTCAGTGAGAGAGTCAGTCAGTGAGAGTCACTCAGTCAGAGAGAGAGAGTGAGAGAGTCAGTCAGTCAGAGAGTCAGTGAGAGAGTCAGTCAGTCAGAGAGTCTGTCAGTCAGTCAGTGAGAGAGAGATTGAGAGAGTGAGTCAGTCAGTCAGTGAGAGAGAGAGTGAGAGAGTCAGTCAGTGAGTCAGTCAGTGAGAGAGTCAGTCAGTCGGTCAGTTAGTCAGTCAGTGAGCGCAGGTGGTGGAGGGCACAGAGAGAGGAGGTGGTGGAGGGCACAGAGAGGAGGTGGTGGAGTGCACAGAGAGAGGAGGTGGTGGAGGGCACATAGAGAGGAGGTGGAGGACACTATTGGAGCCTATTGGAGCTGGGTTGCGAGGAAGTAAAGCTCAAAAAGGGAGCGCCCAGTCCTCCCTCTCCCATGGGCAATTGTAGATTCCGGAGCACCACTGGGCGCCGGCCGTTTCCCCAAATGAGCTCTATAAGCCAGGAATCAAGAGCCCGAAAAAAGGTGCATGGTGGAATCAGAGGTGTATTAGCGAAGTAATACAGAATGCGGGGTAAAATTACCATTTTCGATAGTGCTCTCCTTTCCGCGGTGGCTAGCGGAAATTTGGTCCAGAAAGCCACCAGCGACTTAATGGACGGCAGAACGGGACACAGGCGCCTTTCTTGGAACTGTGTGAGCGAGACCAGGATAGAATTCACTCTGTCTCACATTGTCTTAAAATCGTGTCTTTTAGTATTTTAGTATTTTAATTGCATTTTTAATCTGTGTTGCACCAATTGCGTATTTGCACTGTGGGAAGAGCTGTGTTAAAGCTCGGGGGGGAGAGACATTATTATCAAGTTAGCGCTCTAGTCTCTTACGCTAACGCAATCACTCTGCTTTACAAATTTGCCGATGACGCGTCCGCGCAGCGGGCGCGCCGCTGGCGCGCCTAAGGCAAGCCCGTCTCCGCCCGTCTGCGCCCAACCGGGGACAGGGGCAGGAACCCCTGCCGGTTACGGGAGGGACAGATTGGTTTATGACTCAGCACAACTCTATAATCTTAGAAGAGAGATGGACACTAAGTGTGTCCATACTATGCGGCCAGATAACACCAGCGCGAAATGCACACACTGCAAATTTAATTTACAACCTACTTCTCAAACCTTAGCAGATATCCCTAACAAAAAACAAATCATGATGCTTCTACTCAATTGTCGCTCACTCCCCAAACATTATGCTGAAATCTATCTACTCTTGGAAGAGAGAAATCCTGATGTTTTATTCTTAACAGAGACATGGTTAAATAAAGAAACAGACTTTGCCATTGTCCAATCCCTCCCCCAAACTATGTAATTCAAAGGCTTGACCGCAATATAGGCCGTGGAGGTGGCTTAGCCATAATTCATAAAGACAAGTTCAAATGTAGAACATCCACAAATCCCATTCCCGACTGTGAAAGCATGTCTTTTGTAATTGATTTAACCCCCACGTACCCTTTTGCAGGGATTCTTGTCTACCGTCCCCCAGGCCCTCTCTGCCTTTTTAACAAAGACCTACCTGATCTCGCAGCTAATTTTGCCAGCTCCTCCCCTAATTTTACAATTCTAAGGGACTTCAATTTGCATTTTGATGATGCTCAATCGGCGCCGTCATTAGAACTTGCCAATGAACTGGCAATGTTCCAACTTACTTTAAAAGTGGACGGTCCTACCCATACTAGAGGTCACTTGCTTGACCCTATATTTTCAAATATAAACAACCTATCTGTAGATAAAGCTGTTCCTATCCCATGGTCAGACCATTTCTTACTTCCCTTCGCATGGGCGCTACCGAATGCCATTACACCGACTGCTAGAGCTATGAAATTTGCTCGTAAGTGGTCGACACTCCCCCTAGATGCCCTGATAGGTAACTTAAACGTTACTTCTCCTCCATCCCACTCAAACCCCACTGTCGCTAATGATAATTTTAATAACTGGATTGAGTCAGCACTTAATTGTGTTCTTCCAAGGAAACAAATCTCAGAAAGGGCGGGAGTAAAAAAAAAACCTTGGTATACCCCAAAAACTACGTCAACTAAAGCAGATAAGTAAAAACATGAAAGAAGTTGGAGGAAGGATTTCTCTGCTTCTAGCAAAACTAAATATCGAGAAGCTATTAAAATTTATAAAGATAAAATAAAAATGCTCAGGCCCTCTACTATCAAGACAAAATTTTAGCTGTAAATTCTTCTCGTGAGATATTTAAAATAGTTAAATCCCTTCTCACACCCCCGACATCTTCTAAAGTTCAACTGCGGTGCGATCAAATCGCTGAATATTTTTCAGAAAAAATATTAACCATCTATAAATCATTTCCTCAAAATATAGATTCACAGGTTCCCCTATCGACTGCTACACCTATCCCTGAAACTTCGATCATGCTCGAGGAATTTCCGCCCCTTGATCTTGCCACTCTTCAAGGGCTTCTGAGAGAGCTAAAATCTGGCTCTCCCCTAGATCCTGCCCCTCCTACCATTCTTCATCAAATCTCAGAGGTTGTGTCACCAGTTATATTGGAGGTGATAAACACCTCACTTAAGACAGGTATTGTGCCATCTCAATGGAAACATGCAAGGGTCAAGGCACTCCTAAAGAAACCTAGCCTAGACCCAGAAAACTGGGGAAATTATCGACCTATTTCCTTACTGCCGGGAATAAGTAAGCTAGCCGAGAAACACATTAACTCCATTCTATCGGCCTTCTTAGAAAACAACGATTGTCTCGATCCTACACAGACAGGATTCAGACCCCAACAGAGCACAGAAACTGCTCTATTGGCCATAGTAGAGGAAACAAGGAAGACCCTTGATAATGGAGGCTGCGCTGCCCTTATTTTATTGGACCTCAGCGCAGCCTTCGATACTGTAAATCACCGTCTAATGATACGAAGACTCAGAGAGGCCGGAGTGACTGGATTAGCCCTAAAATGGTTACAGTCTTTCCTTCAAAACAGGGTTTTTACAGTTTTCGAAGATGAATATTCTTCAAAACAAATCCCTTTGAAATGTGGGGTCCCTCAGGGATCCTCCTCAGCCCCACTATGTTTAATGTCTACATGAGATCGCTAGCTGAAACAGTACGCCCATTTGGGGTACATATCGTCACATATGCGGACGACACTCAGTTAGTCATCTCCATGAAACAAAACAATCAACATGACCCCGATTTAGTTACCTGCCTGGAGAAAGTCTTTACTGGATGAATAACTCATTCCTGAAACTCAACGGATCAAAGACTGAACTCCTGCTGTTGGGGAAGTCTGCTCCCCTAAACATAGACCATCTCTGGCCTAGTGTTTTAGGTCCCCCCGCCCCTAGAAAACAAATCAAAAGTCTCGGGTCTGGCTTGATTGCAACCTCGATTTTAAGGCACAATCACGCATAGTGGCAGCTAGCTGTTACAGCCTTTTAAGAATGATTAGAAGGATACTTCCCCTGTTACCTTTTATTGCTAGACGGGTGCTAGTCCAAGCTCTCATTTTATCACGATTGGACTATTCTAATGTCATGTACCTGGGAGCCCCTCGGGCACCATCAAAACTCTCCAAACAGTACAAAACTGTGTAGCTCGCATGCTGATGAAGATCCCCAGACGCTCCTCCGCAAAACCCGCTCTCGCTACCTTGCATTGGCTTCCTGTTCAGGAAAGAATCCAATTGAAGGCGTTATGCATCACCCACAAGTCACTCTCTGGCAAGGGCTCATCTTTGATCCGTCCCTGGATCCAACCTTATGCGCCTAACAGGGCCCTTAGATCCAAGAACAAAGGTTTAATCCTAGTTCCTAGGATTAAAAGATCACGTAGTGGAGGCCGACTGTTTACGTACAATGCATCCATACTTTGGAACGGTCTTCCCCTCCACATACGCTCTGAACCTGATTACCTCAAGTTCAGAAAATTGCTGAAAACTTTCCTCTTTCCATGATCTCTTCATAATTACAGTTTCATACGGTGTCATAGCGCTGGGATGCCTCCGGGTAGCCATGCGCTTTATAAATGTTCCCTCATTCATTCATTCATTCAAATATATCTTCTGGGGTATGATATAGACAGGTGCCCAAATATAGTACTGCCTAATTTTGCCAGGTCAGAGAGACCCCATCTATTTTGACGGCAACTGGGGGCAAGTTATCGTGTAGTGGGTAAATGGAGGACTTCCCCCAGTTCACTCTCAGTCCCGAGACTTCGGAAAACTGCTATTGTGTAGTTTGAATGGAGGCTGAGTGTAGTCTAATGTCGTGGATATACAAAAGATTATCTTAGGCACAAAGGGAAGCAACGTCTGTTTTGTCTGCGAGGGGGATGCCCCAATCAACCCCATTGCAATGGAGTCAAATGGCAAGTGGTTCCATAGCCATCGCAAACAGGAGGGGCCAAAGTGGCCAACCCTGGGGAGTCCCCCATTCTGCCAGAAAGGCCTCAGAAATGAGGTGGCTCATCCTAACCTGGGAAGTTGTGTTCTGACATAATAATTTGGTATAGGCCAATAGTTGGTCACCTATGCCCATGCTTGTGAGCACAGAGAAGAGGAAAGTCCAGTCAACGGTGTTAAATATCCTGTACCTGGTCCTGTATGTGAAAAAGTCGCCAGAGGTTGTGGGAAGTATTACGCCAAGGGACGAACGTGCGGTGGCGGAACTGGAAGGATACTTAACAAGGTATTTTGAAAGCGGGCATGATGATGCCCTGGGAATTCCCGAACCATCCAGTATACTAAGCTGGATTGAAAACATTGATTCTGCACTTGAACAGGATCTCAACGATACTTAATCTTAAGCCTGATGAAGTTCCTACTGTTTGGGAACAAAACACGTTGGCTGAGCTGTATGTGCTATTGAAAAATAAGTATAAATAAAGGTTTTGAAACAACAAAAGTGACTGGACTTCATTACCTGGCACACCTCCATTCGCTTTATCGAATTTTGTAGGCCTGTTTCATTTCTTGAAGATTTAAAATTCCAGATAATGCGTGTGCAGGTCTTGTGTGCCATGCAAGGTGGAAATCTTGTCAATCATTTATGTAGGGAACTCGATTATAGGGCTCTGCATGTTTGACATCCTGTTTTGAATATACCCACCTTAAATCAGTGACGTGGGGTGAGGATTGGGTGATAGTTATAAATATTAAAGTAAGCCATGATGCTACATATAGAATAGGTTTTCTTGAGTCCATGGCTGTTTTTCTTGAGTATTTTTATTACAATGGCAGTCAAGTTGCACCCCTAAACATACATTAGTTTTAGAGATAACCCTTTGTATGCCTCTCGCAAGATGCTGCTAAAATGTGCCTCTTTTTCTCACAGTCTGTATGGAAAATTGCCAGGCTGTAACTTTTTGTCAAGTTTTGTGTTCTGCTGGTTTGTGTCAGACACTATTTTAGTGTCGTCTCTGCTGGCCTGCGAGCCACCATCCACTCATGTATAAGAAGACAGACGAGGATGAGGAGAAAAGTACGAAATTCATTTCCACGGGTTCAGCTTCAGATATCTTGACATCTAGATTTCCTTGGGTTCCAAAGAGCTAGCGAGCTGTGGAAAGTCCTGCTCAATTGGCACAGTCAGGTACCCTTGAATGTTGTTCTTGTATTACAGCATGGCAAGGCCCACGTTTCAAATTATATAAACGCCTAAACTCTCTAAAACTTTCGAAAAATGTCGGGATAGAATTGAGCCTATACATATTCCGTACTGTGCTAGCATCACTGTTCTTCTGGGTTTAAAATAAGACACATTCTCCAAAGGCCAATGAAAGAATGTTTGCTGTTTTAAGAGTTACACGCTTTAGAAAAGATTTACAAAGATTAGTGCAACACAAGTGCCGCAAGGGAATCTGCGGGATTCCATTGCTCGAATTGTAAAACAAACTTGTGCAGTCTCGTATTTACTACGCATGGCACGTTAATGACGTCATTGCTCCACTTACACTAAAGATGCCTTGTTTAGCTTTGTGCCATAGAGCAATGTCGAGCAAGTGGTGTTACGCTGTTTTTGTGCACGAGAGGCCTCCAGTGCAAATCTCAATGCACAGACAACCTTCCAATTGAAAATTACGTAACACGAGTAATTTTGCAGAAGTGACTCATATCATGCGTGAAAATATCACACAATTTATCTTTTGTCCATTATTTGCTGCTGTTTTCACTTGGCAGTAGTCTGTGCTAAGCTAGGTTTCTTTCATTTGTGCAAAGTATGTTGAACTAGTTTTGGATGGAATCCTAGGGATATTTGTGCTGTGCTTATGTTACACCCACTTTGCAGAAATTATCAGGGGTTTTGCACCGTGCTGCACAGTGCTGCTTCAGCACTGCTAATGCATGACATTTTGGAGCAAAAATGCTTTTGTACACAAAAGTTGATTGACGCTTTTGCCTCCGCTGTCTTATGTCCCATAGCACCCCTTTGTCCGCACTAAATTTTAGTAAACCTGGGCACGGGTGGTCTGAGATTTAATTTCAATGTATAAAGGCCTCTGAGAGAAAGCTGAAAGGTCTAGGCTTGTATGTGTATGGATGCGCTCGCGCCTGTATTTCTAGCCCTACGTCGACAGGTCTGTTTTTTGTGAACTGTGTGTTTTTGCGCTGCTTGCCCATGAAGATATCTTTTTTTCCTGCCCTTATCAGTACGTAAATAAGGCACGCGCTTTCCAGTTCTCCCATTCAGTAGTTTCTAGCATAGCCAAGAAGCAGGGGTCTGGGATGATGTTCAAGCACTTTGGGTGGCTGCTGGTTCAAAGCAAGAGAAGGAACCGAGGCTGCCTTTTAACAAGCGCGGCCACGCTAATGAGAAGCAGATGCGAGGCGCGCCGCTGCTCGCTCCCGCAATGTGGATGCCCGCACAAGCACGAGTGCTTGAAAAGGGCAGACCAATTCCAAGAGGTCATTTCCTAGGGCAGCGCATGCGCGCTGCCTAGGCGAGACCTAAAAACCCTTAACAGACCGACTTCTGGACACAATGCAATACCTAACAAGTAAGTTAAAAGTAAACAATTTCTTCAATAAGTTTCAAAATACAAATTGGTCTAACTAAAATGAATAGCAGTACACTCGAAAATCAAACACTAGACCATAAACAGTAAGAAACTGTGCAAAAAAAAAACATTAAGCAGATGTTAATATAAAGTTCCATGTAACAGTGAAGTGACTCCGGTGAGCGGTGTCTCACCCGATCCATTAGTAGTTGCCGATGGTCCAACATTTGGATCCTTTGGGATGAACAAAAGTCCACTGCAGTATCGAAAGTGGTGACAAACTGGCGCTGTAGGCACATAAAATGTACTCAAAACTGACGCTGTAGGCACATAAGATGTACTCACGTTATTCGCCTCAGCAAGGTTAGGCCAGTTAGAGTGTACAAATACTGAGATAGACCATATTTAGCTTCTGCTAAAACAAACGGCGAAAAATAGTACACTCCAACATCGCAGAATGAGAAATGCAGCAACACTAACGCAGAAACCATGGTAAAAGTAAATCCAAACGGTGTTGCAGCTCTGACTTGCAGCGACGTGAAGAAGAAAATCAGCGGCGTGAAGAGGGAAATAAGGCATCCAAAATGGTGGCACGCAGGAATCAAGAGCGCCGGGTGGCTCACGACGGAAACGTATTCCCATAACACCGCAAAGCAGTGCGACGTCACAGGAGAGCTTGAAAACATCACAGAGGCATCACGCGACACCAGGGAAAACTGTAAGGTGTGCGCGCCCCGGCAATCCCATTGGTCTTACAGCACGTAGCTGATTCAAATGCCGCGTGTAACAATGGTCAGCGGCCCGCACTTCTCAAATATATTAAAGGGTCACACACCGAAGTAAACGCATCAAATCAGTAAAGCCATACATCACAAAACACTTGTTAGAGTGCAGCTCTTCACAAGGTGGCAGGGGTTTGCCAGAGTTTGTAGATGGGAAACATGAACAGCGGCCCGCACTTCCCCGAATATTTTACAGAGTCACTCACCGCTGTAATCACATCAAATCAGTAAAGCCATAAATCACAAATCACTTGTTAGAGTGCGGCTCTTCATGCGGTGGTTTGCCAGAGTTGTAGATGAGAAGCAAGAAGTCTTGCTCTGACAAACACTGCAGGTCGCTACTAAATGAGGATGCAAAATAAACTTCCAATGTTCATGTAGATTTAAGGAAGGTCAAGCAACGCTCTATGCAGGTTGTCCAGGTGGAGAAGGACACTGGTGGGGCTGGTAAGAGCGTTGTTATCCCAAGATTTCAAGCAGGAATTTCTTAGTAGTTTCCAGAAATACAGTTCTTTCAAATTTGGAGCATCAGTTTCAGTTTTCTTTGTACAGGTACACAAATTGTCCACATAAGTTTCAAAGACCGTTCCTCTTCCTAAACATGCAGGTTTTACTTTCAAATAGTCGCCAAAATGTCGTAGATAAAAGAAGTCCAAATGTAGCCACAGTAGTAGGTTCCAAGAAGATTGTTTATTAAATCCAGTTCCAGTTGATGTAGATGGTAAGTATGATGTTAGATAGCCCCACCAGGAGCAGCCTCCCTGCTGCTCAGCCTGCATCCACTGTTAGGGTTCCGGCAGCGGGTGACCTAGTTTGAGAAATGTCGGTACCTTAATGCATGTTTATTTCCCTCGTTAGTTCACAGAGTGAGTTCTTTTTGAGACGACCCCTAACTGCTATAAGAGGCCGTCTCACCCAGCTGCCAATGCTTGGCTTACTATCCCTAACTAGTGACCACGCCCTCCGAGCTCCGATTCGAGTACCTGCTCTGTGGATTGATTCCTGATATCCGGCCTGAACTTTTCTTTCCCGAGTTACCTTAGCAACTTTTGATACCCCCTAGAAGTTCTGTTCCCTCTCCGAAAAGCGTGGGCGACGTTGATCCGCTCCTCTCCCCAACGGACCCGGCCAGCGCGCCACGCCATCTTTTGCTGACCCGCCTTCGTGAGAGCGCGTGCGCCGCTGATCCGCTCCTCTCCCCAACGGAGCCGGCCAGCGCGCCACGCCATCTATTGCTGACCCGCCTTCGTGAAAGCGTGTGCGCCGCTGATCCGCTCCTCTCCCCAACGGAGCCGGCCAGCGCGCCACGCCATCTTTTGCTGATCCGCTCACAAAAGCGTGTGCTCTGCTGATCCGCTCCTCTCCCCAACGGAGCCGGCCAGCGCGCCACGCCATCTTTTGTTTATCCGCCCTCACGAGAGCGTCTGCTCCACTGGTCCGCTCCTCTCCCTACGGAGCCGGTCCAGCTCGCCACGCTTGAGAGCCCTTTAGCATTTAGTCTTTTTTGTTGAAGGCTAGGCTGCTCCGCTCCTTCTTCCTCATAGGAGCCGGTCAGTATTTCTTAGGTTTCCCGCACCCCTTAAAAGCTAGTGGACTCTCACTCTTTTGAATTAACCCAACGTAACCTTGAATGATTGTGGAAGTGAGTGGTTGTGTTTGACGTCCCTTAGTAGCTCCTTTTCACAGTATTCACCTCATCTGTCCTTCCTGGTCTATCATTAGTTTAGCCTTGTTGGTGCTCTCATACGACGCTGGGAAATTTCAAGAATTCCTGGGACTCTCTCGCTGGTAAGTGAACTGCATATGTTAGGAAATGACATGCATTAATGTTCTTGACTGCTGTTTAGTTCATGAAGAGTAAAGCCAGTCTTATTTGTTATTTCTTTATTGTTTAGCATCTCTGTGGAACCAGCTCCCCACTACCACGTTACCTGGTGTCATCTTTGGGGAAAGAGTGGTGGTCACTCTATGCGTTATTCCCCTTACTTTTGGTGAGCAGCGTCTTGTGAGTGAGTCACTATACCTCCTCCAGGAGTTGTTGTCTAAAAGTGGGGGGGAACTAGCTTCTTTGCTCCTGTGGAATCTCACGTGGATTAGACTTCAGATCCGACATCCACCAACTGACACTCAATCATAACCCAGGCATCCAAGCATTCCATGACATCACCACACATTCCAACACTCATCCTGGCTGAGCAGTAGGGAAGAAATGCACAAGAGAAAGGAGAGGCGATAATCAAGTTACAACAGTGACGCATCCCTGACTCTGGACTTCACATCGTGAATGGGATCCTCGATGTCAAAGTGACAAGACCCCGCACCATAGCCTTGCCACATCTTGTAACTGATGCATTGCTTCAGCTATATGACGCATTGTCGATGCGGTCCCGCGCAACTCTCCGCAAACTAGGATCTAACTGGGTCCCTGTAGCCAGTCCATGATCCGTCACAGTTGGTCTGAACATGTGACTTTGCCCCGGTCCGGCGTGAAAAGATATCCATAGTTTGCGATTTATGCCTTTTGGTGCTATTTTCTCTAAAACCATTAAAATTCAATATCTCTTTTCTACTGACTGGATTTCTTTCACTTTGGTCTTGTTTTATTTATTAAAAATCAGACTATTCTTCTAATCCTATTGTGGGCTCCTTTTGTGTAGTGTTTTCATTGTTTTACTGTTTGAAGTGTTACACAAATACTTTGCACATTGCCTCTGAGTTAAGCCTGACTGCTCTGTGCCAAGCACCTGAGGGTTGAGCATAGGTTAATTTAGGGTTTGCTTGTGACTTCACTCTGACAGGAATTGTGGTTGCTGCTTGAGACGGTTTTCACCCCCTCAACCAGTAACCCAAAGTCTTACACCAACGCTTCATTAAAGACCTTTGTCTGAACCTCCGATCACAATTTTGGGCCGGGGGTCGATCTTTCCGTTACTTGGCTGCCAAGCTATGGAATTCTTTGCCTCCTCAGATCCGCAGCCTGGATCGCATGTTGGACTTTAGGAAAGCAATTAAAACTTTCCTTTTTCCCTCTGTTTAAGTCCTTTTTGTCCTTCTGCATTTTCCTTATGCCTATCTGCTCTGTTCTTAGCCCTTTTCCTTCTGATGCTGGCAGCGCCGGGACGCCTCTTTGCTGGGGCAGCTGTGCGCTATATAAACTCAGATAACATAACTTAACATATCCACAGGTACAAAATCATCGAGGCCTGTGGCTCTATTGAGCCTCTGCAATTATTACTCCTTCTATTTCAGGCTGGAGTAAAGAGAGCCGCTCAGCTTATCACCATTCGACTTGTCGTATGACACTACGACTCCTGGGTTATTCACTTTGCATAAACTATGGCAGTGCTCCACCCTAGCAGTGGCACTTATATGATGGTATTGTTAGCACAAATCATGTCCAAAATGAATCTAAACCCTCAAAAAAAGTTAAAGATTTGGCAATTAGACCCAATGTGGTTGCTTGGTCATTTTTTATTGATTGAGATATTTAATTTTGTTTCTGTTTTTGTAGGATTGAGTGCTGGAAAGCATGAACAGGATCTGCCAATCTGGCACCCATGGGCTTCTACTGAGACATGGTCCCATCTGACCTCCAGATAGATTTTGCCGTGGCATTTCTCCAGTGTGCCCTGCACCAGATCCATTTACTAATATACAATCAATACATTGTTGTCAGATATCCGGCTCTGAGCCAGGATGGCCTAACTTGGACAAGACTTCAAGGTCTGAAAAATCACAAGCAGCACAATGTTGACAACTCAGCAACTTTGTAAAGTCGCGTCACTATGGCCTCACTTGTTTGTGTGCATGCGAATTTCTTGAAAACAAAATGCAGATATTATGTCTGCAGCTTTTTTATGGCCAAGAATTCTCATGTAGAAGGGGAGTATTACATGATTTTACGAGGACAACTCCTACAGTACAGAGGGTGTTATTTAAACTTCCCCAGTCCTGGAGTTGGCTAGTGCTTGCAAGGGAGCGGGTGCTACAGCAGGGGTGATGTGGGTACACAATGTGTGAACGTTACATATGTATCGTATCTTCTGTGTGATTATCAATTCTAGTGCTTGCAAGGGAGCGAGGGCTACTGCAGGGGTGATGCGGGTACACGTGTGAACTTTCCATATGAATTCAATGTAAAAGTAATAACGCCAGTGCTTGCAAGGGAGCGGGTGCTACAGCAGGGGTGATGTGGGTATAGAATGTGTGATCTTTCTATATGTATCTCCTGTGTGAGTAACAAAGGTGACAAAGGTATACAATGTCTGAACGTTCCATATGCATTCCATGTAAAAGTAATAACGCCAGTGCTTGTAAGGGAGCGAGCGCTACAGCAGGGGTGATGTGGGTACACAATGTGTGAACGTTCCATATGCATATCCTGTGCGAGTAACTTCATGCTTGCAAGGGAGCAAGTGCTACAGCAGGGGTGACAAAGGTATACAATATCTGAACGTTCCATATGCATTCCATGTAAAAGTAATAATGTCAGTGCTTGTAAGGGAGCGAGTGCTACAGCAGGGGTGATGTGGATACACAATGTGTGATCTTTCCATATGCACTCCATGTAAAAGTAATAACGTCAGTGCTTGCAAGGGAGCGGGTGCTACAGCAGGGGTGATGTGGGTACACAATGTGTGAACGTTCCATATGCATCTCCTGTGCGAGTAACTTCATGCTTGCAAGGGAGCAAGTGCTACAGCAGGGGTAACAAAGGTATACAATGTCTGAACGTTCCATATGCATTCCATGTAAAAGTAATAACGTCAGTGCTTGTAAGGGAGCGAGTGCTACAGCAGGGGTGATGTGGGTACACAATGTGTGAACTTTCCATATGAATTCAATGTAAAAGTAATAACGCCAGTGCTTGTAAGGGTGCGGGTGCTACAGCAGGGGTGATGTGGGTATAGAATGTGTGATCTTTCCATGTGTATCTCCTGTGTGAGTAACTTCGTGCTTGCAAGGGAGCGAGTGCTACAGCAGGGGTGACAAAGGTATACAATGTCTGAACGTTCCATATGCATTCCATGTAAAAGTAATAACGCCAGTGCTAGTAAGGGAGCGAGCGCTACAGCAGGGGTGATGTGGGTACACAATGTGTGATCTTTCCATATGCACTCCATGTAAAAGTAATAACGCCAGTGCTTGTAAGGGAGCGAGCGCTACAGCAGGGGTGATGCGGGTACACAATGTGTGATCTTTCCATATGCACTCCATGTAAAAGTAATAACGCCAGTGCTTGTAAGGGAGCGAGCGCTACAGCAGGGGTGATGTGGGTACACAATCTGTGATCTTTCCATATGTATCGTATCTTCTGTGTGATTATCAATTCTAGTGCTTGCAAGGGAGCGAGGGCTACAGCAGGGGTAATGCGGGTACACAATGTGTGATCTTTCCATATGCACTCCATGTAAAAGTAATAACGTCAGTGCTTGTAAGGGAGCGAGTGCTACAGCAGGGGTGATGTGGGTACACAATGTGTGATCTTTCCATATGCACTCCATGTAAAAGTAATGACTCCAGTGCTTGTAAGGGAGCGAGTGCTACAGCAGGGGTGATGTGGGTATACAATGTGTGATCTTTCCATATGCACTCCATGTAAATGTAATGACTCCAGTGCTTGTAAGGGAGCGAGAGCTACAGCAGGGGTGATGCGGGTACACAATGTGTGAACGTTCCATATGCACTCCATGTAAAAGTAATGACTCCAGTGCTTGTAAGGGAGCGAGTGCTACAGCAGGGGTGATGTGGGTACACAATGTGTGAACGTTCCATATGCACTCCATGTAAAAGTAATGACTCCAGTGCTTGCAAGGGAGCGGGTGCTACAGCAGGGGTGACAAAGGTATACAATGTCTGAACGTTCCATATGCATCTCCTGTGCGAGTAACTTCGTGCTTGCAAGGGAGCGAGTGCTACAGCAGGGGTGATATGGGTACACAATGTGTGATCTTTCCATATGCACTCCATGTAAAAGTAATAACGTCAGTGCTTGTAAGGGAGCGAGTGCTACAGCAGGGGTGATGTGGGTATACAATGTGTGATCTTTCCATATGCACTCCATGTAAAAGTAATGACTCCAGTGCTTGTAAGGGAGCGAGTGCTACAGCAGGGGTGATGTGGGTACACAATGTGTGATCTTTCCATATGCACTCCATGTAAATGTAATGACTCCAGTGCTTGTAAGGGAGCGAGAGCTACAGCAGGGGTGATGCGGGTACACAATGTGTGAACGTTCCATATGCACTCCATGTAAAAGTAATGACTCCAGTGCTTGTAAGGGAGCGAGTGCTACAGCAGGGGTGATGCGGGTACACAATGTGTGATCTTTCCATATGCACTCCATGTAAAAGTAATGACTCCAGTGCTTGTAAGGGAGTGAGTGCTACAGCAGGGGTGATGCGGGTACACAATGTGTGAACGTTCCATATGCACTCCATGTAAAATTAATGACTCCAGTGCTTGTAAGGGAGCGAGTGCTACAGCAGGGGTGATGCCGGTACAGAATGTTTGAACGTTCCATATGCACTCCATGTAAAAGTAATGACTCCAGTGCTTGTAAGGGAGCGAGTGCTACAGCAGGGGTGATGCGGGTACACAATGTGTGAACGTTCCATATGCACTCCATGTAAAAGTAATGACTCCAGTGCTTGTAAGGGAGCGAGTGCTACAGCAGGGGTGATGCCGGTACAGAATGTTTGAACGTTCCATATGCACTCCATGTAAAAGTAATGACTCCAGTGCTTGTAAGGGAGTGAGTGCTACAGCAGGGGTGATGCGGGTACACAATGTGTGAACGTTCCATATGCACTCCATGTAAAAGTAATGACTCCAGTGCTTGTAAGGGAGCGAGTGCTACAGCAGGGGTGATGCCGGTACAGAATGTTTGAACGTTCCATATGCACTCCATGTAAAAGTAATGACTCCAGTGCTTGTAAGGGAGCGAGTGCTACAGCAGGGGTGATGCGGGTACACAATGTGTGAACGTTCCATATGCACTCCACGTAAAAGTAATGACTCCAGTGCTTTTAAGGGAGCGAGTGCTACAGCAGGGGTGATGCGGATAACTAACCTCATGCATTAAGGAAAATGCATCAACTTTTGATATCGTGGCTACTTTGCACAATGTGAAACCAGAACACCTGCGATCAATCCCAGCTTCCCCACGTGGCCACATTGTGTGATCCTAGGCAATTGTTTTCTTTCTAATGTTAGTGCTCGGTCAAGAAAACAGCAGCCCTGTGCTGCTTTTCACGGGGGGGGGCATTGTGTACTTGTATGAACGTGAACGGCTCCAAGTATGGATTACCTTGAAGTCCTGCTGGACGATAATGCTTTGTCTGGAGAGGGAGGAGGAGATTACTTTGGAGGTGGTACCTTTCATCTCCAGGGTGTGCATGGCAAGAATCCCCCTGCAATGGGCTGAAGAGGGGTATGTACTAGGCCCATCCTGAGTCACTAGATCCCTTAAAGTGGCCTGGTCTACAAACCTCTATGGTATATGGCAGGGCCTTGGACCTGTTGTCGGCCTGATGCTCACCAGGATGCCTTTTAATTGAGTATGAGTATAGTCGATGGACTTAGAAGGCAGGTTGGATCAGGGCTGACTTTAGCGCTGGAGGCTCCCAGTGCGACAGTCTTTGTTGGCACACCCGCATGACCTCATTCACGGAGTCCCTCACTATCACTCTCTAATGGAGCCCCTCGTCTCTCCATAGTCCCTTTCTCACACTTCTTTCATTTGTTTTATAGTGCCTCTCATACAAGTGTAGGGTGTCAGAGCGCTTTACATCACACTCACATTATAGAGAAACAACGAGTCATAGGTGTGTAAATCAATGCACATGAGATGGTACATAAGACAAAGAGGACTTCCAGGTGCAGGAACCACATGACACCCCTACTGGTAGGCAGTATATTTTAAGAGTGCTTGGTGCGCGGAAACTCAGCATTTGCAACGTAACAGTGAGGTTGGGATTGACTTTACTAATGAGAATGTTTTTATACTTAAATTAACCCTTTTAATTTACTTTTGGGCAATGAAAGACGGGAAAAAATCATAACGTCTAACTTATACCTTGCAGTTTGCATGCAGCTCATTGATGACAGTTCATAGCTCACTGTGTTATATTAGGACTGTAACTTTTGAAATGCAAGTAACAACCTCTGTGACAAAAGCGGTAACCCTCTGAGCTATTTACAGAAAATAACATTCTGTGATCTGCATGGCACACGTTCTTTGTAGCCGGCGTATTAATCCTCTGTGTTACTTTATGATGAGTTAATAAACAAACCTCTCATCTCTCTCTACATTAATCACTGGAGTTATCTTGACATTTTTATTGTAGCCTGAAAGCTGCTGGTGGACACACTAGGAACTCTGCAGCAGGTCCATTTAAACCCATAAAACATTTCAAAACACAGCGCCCCCAAGCTGGGTTCCTGGTGCGTTTGCACCTGTCGCACCGCCCTGGATCCGAAGCTGGGTTGGACCACTTGGCTGGTTCTGGGATTCAGGCAGGTCCTGTAGGCTGGTCACATCTCTGGCAGTCAGCAGAGCTACAAGCTAAGGCAATGCCCTGATTCATGAATCTTTGAAGCCCTATTATCTGAGTATTCTCTAGGGAAGAAGCAGAGGAGTGACACCCTCACTCTAAAACCATAAGCCTTGCAATGTCCATCTACAGTAATGCCAATCATTCTCCTATGCCTCCATGGTGCTTACCTGTAGGGAAGCCACGGGGCCCTGGCCTTGCACCGTCCACCCACAGTAATGCCATGTTATCACCTAGACCTCCACAGTTCTTCAGTGTAGGGAAACCACAGGGCCCTGCGTTGTCCACCCACAGCAACGCCATCCATTCTCATAGACCTCCGTGATGCTTAGCTGTAGGGAAACAACAGGGCCCTGCGTTGTCCACCCACAGCAACGCCATCCATTCTCATAGACCTCCGTGATGCTTAACTGTAGGGAAGCCACAGGGCCCTGCGTTGTCCACCCACAGCAACACCATCCATTCTCATAGACCTCCAAGGTGCTTCATTGTAGGGAAGCCACAGGGGCCTGCGTTGTCCACCCACTGCAACGCCATTCATTCTCATAGACCTCCGTGATGCTTAACTGTAGGGAAGCCACAGGGCCCTGCGTTGTCCACCCACAGCAACGCCATCCATTCTCATAGACCTCCAAGGTGCTTCATTGTAGGGAAGCTACAGGGCCCTGCGTTGTCCACCCACAGCAACGCCATCCATTCTCATAGACCTCCGTGATGCTTAACTGTAGGGAAGCCACAGGGCCCTGCGTTGTCCACCCACAGCAACGCCATCCATTCTCATAGACCTCCGTGATGCTTAACTGTAGGGAAGCCACAGGGCCCTGCGTTGTCCACCCACAGCAACACCATCCATTCTCATAGACCTCCAAGGTGCTTCATTGTAGGGAAGCCATAGGGCCCTGCGTTGTCCACACACACAGCAACGCCATCCATTCTCATAGACCTCCGTGATGCTTAACTGTAGGGAAGCCACAGGGCCCTGCGTTGTCCACCCACAGCAACGCCATCCATTCTCATAGACCTCCGTGATGCTTAACTGTAGGGAAGCCACAGGGCCCTGCGTTGTCCACCCACAGCAACGCCATCCGTTCTCATAGACCTCCAAGGTGCTTCATTGTAGGGAAGCCACAGGGCCCTGCGTTGTCCACCCACAGCAACGCCATCCATTCTCATAGACCTCCGTGATGCTTAACTGTAGGGAAGCCACAGGGCCCTGCGTTGTCCACCCACAGCAACGCCATCCATTCTCATAGACCTCCGTGATGCTTAACTGTAGGAAGCCACAGGGCCCTGCGTTGTCCACCCACAGCAATGCCATCCATTCTCATAGACCTCCAAGGTGCTTCATTGTAGGGAAGCCACAGGGCCCTGCGTTGTCCACCCACAGCAACGCCATCCATCTCATAGACCTCCGTGATGCTTAACTGTAGGGAAGCCACAGGGCCCTGCGTTGTCCACCCACAGCAATGCCATCCATTCTCATAGACCTCCGTGATGCTTAACTGTAGGGAAGCCACAGGGCCCTGCGTTGTCCACCCACAGCAACGCCATCCATTCTCATAGACCTCCATGATGCTTAACTGTAGGGAAGCCACAGGGCCCTGCGTTGTCCACCCACAGCAACGCCATCCATTCTCATAGACCTCCGTGATGCTTAACTGTAGGGAAGCCACAGGGCCCTGCGTTGTCCACCCACAGCAACGCCATCCATTCTCATAGACCTCCATGATGCTTAACTGTAGGGAAGCCACAGGGCCCTGCATTGTCCACCCACAGCAACGCCATCCATTCTCATAGACCTCCAAGGTGCTTTATTGTAGGGAAGCCACAGGGCCCTGGCCTTGCACCGTCCACACACAGTAATGGCATGAAATCACCTAGACCTCCGTGGCGCTTCCCTTTAGGGAAGTCACGGGGCCCTGGCCTTGCACCGTCCACCCACAGTAATGCCATGAAATCACCTAGACCTCCGTGGTGCTTGCCTGTAGGAAGCCACGGGGCCCTGGCCTTGCACCGTCCACCCACAGTAATGCCATGTTATCACATAGACCTCCGTGATGCTTCACTGTAGGGAAGCCACAGGGCCCTGCGTTGTCCACCCACAGCAACGCCATCCATTCTCATAGACCTCCAAGGTGCTTCATTGTAGGGAAGCCACAGGGCCCTGGCCTTGCACCGTCCACACACAGTAATGGCATGTTATCACCTAGACCCCTGTGGCGCTTCCCTTTAGGGACGTCACAGGGCCTTGCACTGTCCACCCACAGTAACTCCATCCATTCTCATATGCCTCCATGGTGCTTCCCTTTAGGGAAGCCACAGGGCCCGGGCTTTGCACTGTCCACTCACAGTAATGCCATTCATTCTTCTAGACCTCCGCGGTGCTTCATTGTAGGGAAGCCACACGGCCCTGCGCTGTCCACCCACAGTAACTCCATCCATTCTCCTACGCCTCCATGGTGCTTCCCTTTAGGGAAGCCACAGGGCCCTGGCCTTGCACCGTCCACTCACAGTAATGCCTTTCATTCTTCTAGACCTCCGCGGTGCTTCATTGTAGGGAATCCACAGGGCCCTGCGCTGTCCACCCACAGTAACTCCATCCATTCTCATATGCCTCCATGGTGCTTCCCTTTAGGGAAGCCACAGGGCCCTGGCCTTGCATTGTCCACCCACAGCAACGCCATCCATTCTCGTAGACCTCTGCGGTGCTTCATTGTAGGGAAGCCACAGGGCCCTGCGCTGTCCACCCACAGTAACTCCATCCATTCTCTTAGACCTCCGCGGTGCTTCCCTTTAGGGAAGCCACGGGGCCCTGGCCTTGCGCTGTCCACCCACAGCAACGCCATCCATTCTCGTAGACCTCTGCGGTGCTTCACAGTTGGGAAGCCACAGGGCCCTGGAGCAGTTAACCTGGAAAACTCTGTATGAGGAACAACCTAGGAAATCTATATATGATGCCGATCATCTACTCTGCCTCTTGTGTCACACCAATAGAAAATAGAAAAGTATACAAAATATTCATTGTACAAACATAAAAATTGCCCACAAATTTATTAAAAGGTTTGTTCCAATCAAAATGCAATAAAATCCATCATTTTTCTTAAACAATATGGTGAGAAGTAACTAGATTTATCATGTAAATTATTACTAGATACTAGTAAATTATCAGACACGTATTAGATGAGAAAAGGAAACACGTGCTAATCTATCAGTGGCTATTTCATGTCTTCCCTTCTTTCTTCCAAAACGGTCTACGCATATTTGACCACTTCATAGAGTGTATATAACAGAGATGTCTGACTGCATAGCAATGCCTTTGGGGAGTGGTTCTTAACCTTTTCACTTCTGATGACCCTGTCTGAATCATTACTTCGGAAACCCCCACGGAGTCATTATTGGAAGGTGTAGACCCCCCAGCCTAAGCACTATCTGTGATTTGAATCTGAAAACAATACACATATATATCAAACAAATGCTCATATATTGAAATATTTTGTTTAATTTATAATCAAATATAGAAAAAAAATTCAAATTTTCAATTTTTCTCCTTTAATTGTATATATTTTATTAATTTTAAGTTATTAATTTTAATATTATTTAATTTTTGTTAAACAGTAAAGGAACCCTGAGTAGGCCTGGCAGACCCCAGGGGTCCTCGGATCTCAAATTAAGAATAAGCCTGGGTGGTAAACTACGCTTTGTTTGCGGAGTTTGTGGAGTTTTTTTGTAACTCCGTGCTCTGTGGAGCTCGCGGAGTTACAAAAATCTCTGCTCCACTCCGCGTAGTGGTGTTTTTTCCTCGCTCGTGCTTGCCAACAGTAACTTAGTGAGCACGAGCAAGGAAAATCCAACACTAGACCACTTCCCTGCGAGATTTCTCAACGTGGGCGGTCCCGGATGGTCGATACCGCTCGCGTTTAGAAAACTTCCGTTCGCGTTGAGGAAGCTGCTGCTCGAGTAGAACTTCTCCTCAACCGGCAAAAAGAAGCAGCGCCCTCTTGCACTGTGGGGATGCCATTCACGCTGATTTTACAGCGCAGGACAAACATCTGGAACTAAAAATCAGTGCGAAAGGCATGAGGAAACCCACTCCGCTGCTCGTGGAAATCTGCGTAGCTTGGCAGAGTTTTTAGTCACTTTGTGCAGGTTCCGCATAGAGGAACTCCGCGATCTCCGTCCAGGCTTAGTTAAGAACCACTGCCTTGAGGCAGGAAGAGAGATTAAAATCTGAAAAAGAGGTTTTAACCACTTGGATGTTAATATTCATAAAATGGACAGAAAAAGAGGAAGTGAGCAAGGGTTCTTCTTTCAGATAAGATCCCATTTACAAGTTCACCCACATCTAATGGACCTACACATTGCCTAATATGGGAGCCAAGAGGAGGGCACCTGAGCATGGCTCGGCTGTGATGCTGTTTGTATCCAACACTAGCTTGTTTACAAGCAAAGGCTCAATCAAGGGTGTTATATAGCCTTAAACAGGATACTTTGCAATAACCAACCTTGCGGAGTTTGTGGAGTTTTTTTGTAACTCCGTCCTCTGTGGAGCTCGCGGAGTTACAAACATCTCTGCTCCACTCCGCGTAGTGGTGTTTTTTCCTCGCTCGTGCTTGCCAACAGTAACTTAGTGAGCACGAGCAAGGAAAATCCAACACTAGACCACTTCCCTGCGAGATTTCTCAACGTGGGCGGTCCCGGATGGTCGATACCGCTCGCGTTTAGAAAACTTCCGTTCGCGTTGAGGAAGCTGCTGCTCGAGTAGAACTTCTCCTCAACCGGCAAAAAGAAGCAGCGCCCTCTTGCACTGTGGGGATGCCATTCACGCTGATTTTACAGCGCAGGACAAACATCTGGAACTAAAAATCAGTGCGAAAGGCATGAGGTAACCCACTCCGCTGCTCGTGGAAATCTGCGTAGCTTGGCAGAGTTTTTAGTCACTTTGTGCAGGTTCCGCATAGAGGAACTCCGTGATCTCCGTCCAGGCTTAGTTAAGAACCACTGCCTTGAGGCAGGAAGAGAGATTAAAATCTAAAAAAAGAGGTTTTAACCACTTGGATGTTAATATTCATAAAATGGACAGAAAAAGAGGAAGTGAGCAAGGGTTCTTCTTTCAGATAAGATCCCATTTACAAGTTCACCCACATCTAATGGACCTACACATTGCCTAATATGGGAGCCAAGAGGAGGGCACCTGAGCATGGCTCGGCTGTGATGCTGTTTGTATCCAACACTAGCTTGTTTACAAGCAAAGGCTCAATCAAGGGTGTTATATAGCCTTAAACAGGATACTTTGCAATAACCAACCTTCAAACCTGCTCTTTGCCATCAGGCTAAAGTACCACTAACCAATTCTGGATGGTCCCTGAAGTCACTAGAACCTATGTCATGAAGAAAACTCTACGACATGCCCAAGAGAGTAATGCACCAGTGTGTGAAATATTTGTGCATAATTTCAAACAGCAACACAGTGAAAACACACACAGAAGGATCCCACACCAGCTTAGGAAAATAGAGTTGTTTTTTAATAAATGAAGAAAGACAAAAAGACAAAAGACAAAAATCCAATCAGTAGAACCGGAGATATGTAGCTTTAAAAATGTCAGTGAAAATAGTGCCACAAAGCGCCAACTATGGATATTTGGTCATGTCGGACCAGGACAAAGTCACAAGTTCAGGCCAACCGTGATGGAGCATAAGCCGGCTATAGGATCCATTGAGGCCCGCTGAACAAAGTAACTTAGGTCCTGGTTGTGGAATGTTACGAGGTTTGGCGTCGAGGATGCGTCGTGCAGCAGAGGCGATGCGTCTGTTCCGAGGAGCTGCGGAGCTGCATTGCAAGGTCCTGCGTTGTTTTCGAGAATCACGTTAATTAGGGCTTATGATGCAAAGGTCGGCATCAAAGATGTGTCACAAAGTCGAGGCAATGTGTCTGTTCCGAGGAGCTGTGGGTCTGTGTTGCGAAAACCTGTGTTGTCGTCAAGGCTGCTGTCAACGAGAAATGCGAGGGCCTGCATAAGGAAAACATTACACAGGTGGAAGTCTTAGTCAGCTGTGGGGTTAATACAGAGTCCTTTGCATCAGGAGGACTCTCACAGCAGAGGCGAAGCATCGGTTCTGCTCATGATTGCACCTCAGAGCAAAGGAGATGCATTGGGTATTCTGGGTCCTCAGATGGCTGACTGAGCCCCTTCAGGTCCAGTTCCTACAGCCCAGGACTGTGGTGGAACCACTTGGCGCGCAGGGCTCACAGATGGGCAGAGTCCAGGTGGTGGGTTCAAGGTTGTTGGAGCCTTCTGTCCCTGAGGTTCTAGTCAGGAGGCCAGCCAACTAGCCCTTGAAGTCACTTTAGGGTCAAGGGTTCAACAGATGCAGGTCCAGTCCTTCTCACCCAGGCAAGGGGGCATCAGGTTTAGCACTGCAGGGCAGCAGTTCCTTAGAGTAGCTGTCCAGGAGAGTGGCAGTCCTTTCAAAAGCACAGCAGTCCTTCTTTGTGGCAGAGAATACACAGGTCTAGAAGTGTACTGACAAGCTTGTGTCAGTATTCAAATATTTATACCGGGTGCCCTTCCCCTGGAAGGTGGGAGAAGCTTCTAGAGGTCTCCCTTTAAAGTTCCCAGGCCTTCTGCCTTCCCTGTCTTGGCTCCAGACTACAGGGGGTATGCAAACCTTTATGCGGAGGCAGGACACAGCCTATTCTAGTGTAAGTATGGCTGTGCCTTAGTTCCGCCCTCCTATCCTGCTAGTGATGGCCCATCCAGGCACACCTAAGCTCTCTATTATGTGTGGCTGTCTAGGAGATGTCAGCAACATTCAGTCATGTGACCCAGGGACAGACACTAAATGGTTAAGGCAAGAAAATGTCAACTTTCTAAATGTGGCATTTTCAAAGTTACAAGTTAAAATCCGACTTTACTATTAGAGAGGATTTTTCATTACAATTTCAAAGACACCAAACGTTAACTGGCTACCTGCTTCTATTTGGAAATGACAACTTATTAAAAGTAACAAGGTAACTCCATGTTATCCTATGGGAGAGGTAGGCCTTACAGTAGTTTAAAATACATTTAAGAGTTTTTCACTACCAGGACATGACAAACTTAGAATTACATGTTCTACTTTTTAAATACATTGCACACTTCCCTGTGAGCAGTTTAGTGCCTACGCTAGGGGTGACATATGTATTAACAAGGAGGATCTGGCCCTGGCAAAAGGTTTATTTTTCAAGATCAAAACAGCAGTTTAAAACTGCACACACAGACTGCAGTGGCAGGCCAGACACTTGTTAAAAGTGCTACTTAAGTGGGTGACACAATGAGTGCTACAAGCCAACTAATAGCATTTAATTTACAGGCCCTGGGTACATGTAGTACCACTTAACTAGGGACATATAAGTAAATTAAATAGGCCAATTGGGTATAAGCCAATGTTACCATCTTTTAAGGAGAGAGCACAAGCACTTTAGCACTGTTTAGCAGCGGTAATGGAGGGGGAAGGCAAAACGGTTTGGGGGAAAACCACCCTAAGGCTGACAGGTCTAACAAGAGGGAACATAAAAAGAAGTGTTAAAGAAAAGAGAAAGTAAAAATAAAGGCAAAGGAATGAGAGGGACAGAGAAAGGTATAGAGAGGGTAAAAGAAAGAGATGTAGAGCATATGAAGAAAGGAAGAAAGTAGGTAGAGTGTGAACAAGAAGAAATCAGGAGGAATGGAGTGGTAGGAAGAAAAAGTGAAGAGAGGGAGCAGAATGAATGAGTGAGGAAATTAGATGGGTAGTGGGGAGGGCGGGATTACAGGGCTAAGGATCAAAAGCAATGATAAATGAGGCACAGGAGGAAGTAAGGGCTCGGAGGAAGCATTAAGTGGGTATAGGTAGACAATATGGGGCATATGTTCAAGGAAGTGGCGGAGTGAGGCATTAGCTGTCATGGCTTAACGCCTCACTCTGCCACTTCAGAAACTAAAGGCTGCACCATATTTACAAGAATATGGGGCAGCCTTGCATTTCCCCCTGTGATGGCGCTACACTTAGCAGTGTAGCGCTAACACAGGCACCCTTGCACCATAGTGTAAGGGTGTCTGCGTGCAGGGGAGGATTGTTTATCTGTAGGAAGGTGCACATAAACAATCCTGGAATGCCATTTTGTCACTTTCATGTGTGCTGCTTAATGCTGCACACATGAAAGTCACAAAATGGCATTTTTTTTAAAGATTGTTTATGTACAGGAAGGGGGACCTTCTTGTACATAAACAATCCATGGCATTTTGCTTTTTCCATGTGTGCTACACAAGGCAGCACACATGGAAAAAGCACAAACGAGGAGAAATTATGCATTTCTCCTCGTTTCGCCAACTTAAGACCAGGTTTTACCTGGTCTTAATTTTGTCGCTGCCTCCTATGTATGCTGCCCTTGTACATAGGGGGCAGCATCAAAATTAATGGATGTTGTGGAGGAACGCCCACCGCAACACCCACTGCCCACCCCTTTCACGCTAAATACAGCGTGAAAGTGGCCTTATTTACAAGGCAGAGTTAAGGCACGTTCAGTGGCTTAACGCTGCCTTGTAAATAAGGCAAAGCCCCTATCGTCACCACAACATTGGGAAAATTACGTTGTGGTGGCGATAGGGGCTTGTACATATGCCCCTATGTCCCAGTATGGAGGAGTTGTGGCTTAGTGGCTAGAGCTACTAAAGATTTGCACCTCTTGGTTGATATTACTGCTCATGGAAGGCGTAAGGGTCTTGTCTTCTTCACCCAGTCAGACGTGTCTCGTGGTTCCCTTAAATCAATGAGTATGACCTGGGCACTTATATACGACGCTTGGGGACCCTAGTTCAATTCAGGTATTGGTGGCTTGGCTCAACATCGTCTGATTCCGGGCAAATCACTTAATCTCCATGTGCCTAAAAAAATGTGAAACGTAATGTGTGATTTTTAATCTTCACTTGTACACGATCAGATAGTTTCCCGTTCTCCCAAGTAATGTGCAGTAATTCCTTGCGTTCTAGCTAGGGCGGCGCTATATAAATACCGGTACATACATACATATATTAGGACGCTCCTGGTGCTGTTCTGGTTATTGGGATATCACAGCTTGCACCTGCCTTATAGTGCTTCGAGAGGACAAGGGGAGCTCTTTCACCATCTGAGGTGATCCTTGCACAAGAAACATGCAGAACTTTCAATACGAAGTAACATTCCTTCAATGCTTACTTGGAAGATTCATAACCCTCTTCCTTATAGGACTCTGGAGCTAGAGGAAGACATTTATGATGACCTTATGACTTTCAAGGTAAATCAGCCAAACACAATAATCAGTGCTTAATTTGAGCCAGTGGTTTCCGGTGCTCGGCACTTAATTGTTGATACCAATTTTTATAACAGTCTGCTACAACGTTGCACTGTAAATCTAATTTTGAGGTCAGAACAACAACATTTGTTTATTAATTGAATATACATTAAAAATGGCTAAGATATGTCACCCAAGCAATTCTTATAGCTTTGGGGCCTGGAACAGTGTAAAATGTCACACTTGTAGGAGTTGTAAGGAAGTGGGTTTCTGTTGCAGTAACCCCCCCACTTTTTGCCAGACCACTGATGCACTTTGACTTGATGTGCCCTGGGTCCCTGCCAATCAGGTTCCCAGGGCCTGTGTTCTTTCTCCAAAACTGTACCCAATTGGCATCTCTGGCCACAGGTAAGCCCATGGTAAATGGTACCACAGGTACCCAGGGCACTGTGACCAGAGAAGGCCTCCAAGGGCTGCAGCACTTATTGTGCCACCCTTAGAGGCCCTGTACCCTGACACTCACACTCTGCCTTTGCAGACTGCGTGTCTTGGTGCAGAACAAAGTGAAGAGTCGACATGGCACACATCCCTGTGTGCCACGCCCACAAACCACTGCCCTGGCATACATCAGTCACCCCTCTAGCTGGGTGCCCTATGCCAGTGGTGAGGGTACAGGTGCATGAGCCCTGTACCCCTACAGTACCCAGGTCCATTCCTGGGCACTGTAAGTGCAGTGCTGCCATTAAGAGTATATGGTGCTGGGAGTTTGTCATTACGAACTCCACAGCACCATAATGGCTACACTGAAGACTGGGAAGTTTGGTATCAAACTTCTCAGCACCCACTGATGCCAGTGTGGGATTTAATGTAAAATGCACAACAGAGGGCATCTTAGAGATGCCCCCTGAAACTCGACCAACTCCCAGTGACCTGACTGAGTGGCTGCCGAGGCTGCCACCACCAGACATGTTTCTGGACCCCTGGGTCGAGAGCTTGCCGCTCTCGGGGGCCTGAAACAATGCACATCCTGGGACGAGGTGCCAAGCCTCCTCCCCCAGGATGGGCAGGGTTCACGAAGGAGAAGCTTCAAAGGCATACCGCAACTGGTCCCCACTGGTTCTCCCCCCCACTTTTGGCGGGAGACCCGGCGGGAAAAACAAAGTGAGGAAGAGAGGTGTGCCCACCTCTGCCAACTCCACCCCTAAGGTGGGGGAGGCGAGGTGAAGCACAACCTCGAGTCCCCGCCATCTTGAGGATGGGGGGACCCAGCCAACCAAGGACAGGCTCCTGCCCCCCTCCCACTGGAGAGTGGCAGAGTAGGGGGTGTACCCACTCCAGGGAAGGGACCCATTGGTCCCTGCCCTTTACCTACCTGTAACGCCCCTAAATTCAGTATTTAGGGGCACCCTGAACCTTCCTTCCTCAGATCCCGATTCCGAAACAACAAGAAGAACAAGAAGAAAGAAGACCAGCCGTGCAGCTGCTAACAAGAGGACGACACCAACTGACTTGGCCCCAGCCCTACCAGACTGTCGACCCTCGAACCTGCTCCTGCTAAAACCCCGGCGTCTTCAGTGGTCAGCAACCTCAAAAACCCCAGAAGACCTGACTGCCTTGCTCAACTAAAGACTGGGACTCCCACGAGCAGTGGCTCTGCTCAAACATCTGCAACCCCAGGCCCCGGCCTGAGACCGCGGATCCTGCCCACTCTGCACCCGCCGAGCCCGGCCCGAGCTGAAGTGGACAAAGACCACGAGGTCGTCCCCCTGGCGACTGTGACCAAGAATCCAGCACCCAAGGACTCACCTCAACGCTCCTGACGACGCCTGCAGCCTCAACACCAGGGACCCCTCCAACCGCGACCAGCAGAGGGTAAGATTTCCCGACGCCTAAAGACACCCCTGCAGCCGGCGCCCCACGGCCCCCTGTGCCCAACTCCTGGGTGTCTACCCCACCTACAGCTTCCCAACTTACCTCTCGAAGTGGTGGTCGCACCTGAAGAATCACCGTCCCCGAGTTTGCAGCCTTTGTTCGTCTCGCAGCTTTCCCATTGAAATCCATTGGGCGCCCGATGGCCCAAAAGCCCACTGCACCCGGCCGCCCCAGTGCCGCTGAGGGTGCACCAACTACCCTGTTCGACTTCCCCACTTGCCCTGAGTAAGTGACCAGGAGCTTTGCTCCCACAGCCGCGTGGCCTGCCTGCTAGCAGCCACCAACCAAAGGACCCCTGCCCACCATAGGCTAACATTGGGCCTACTCTCTCTGCACCCGGCCGCCCCTGTGCCGCTGAGGGTGTAACCACAGTACAAACCTGAACCTGGGAGACCCCTGAGTCTTGCCCCAGAACCTTAACTCTGCCAGCCGAGTACTTACCTGAAAGCCGATAACTTACATTCTCTCCATAGGGTAACATAGACTGGTTTTCACTTGGAAATTCTTCTAAGTGTCGAGTTTTGGAACTTTGAAATATTCACTAAAAATCGTCCGAATACCAAAATCGAAATTACTCACCTGTTCTCAGGAGAGATCCCAATGCTGGATTTAGGTACCCAGCACTGACTAGAAAAAGTGATTATAACTGTGATTTTCCGATAACTTTATTTTCCTCCTTAGGATAACATTGCCTGGTATTACCAGAAATTCTTCTAAGTGTCGATTTTTGCAACATACAAATATTCCTTAAAGATCGCCTGTGTAACAAAAACGATTTCTTTCAACTGTTTACAGGAAATGCACCAGGGCTGAATCCAGGATCCAGCCCTGAGTAAGAAAAACGTTCGTAAAGTAATTCTATTGCAGTTTACTTAAAAATCCCATTGAGCTCAATGTTATAATTGTACTAAGTATTGTGTTGCCTATTGCAACCCCTGTACCTATTGCATTCTAAGTCTATTCATTGAAAGTATTCAACAAACAGCATCTTATCTTGAGAAAGTATTTTATGCAACCCTGCAATAAAACAACAGTATATTTTTTTATACAAAACAATTGGCCTAGAGTTCAGTTCTTTAGTGTGTGGTTTCATTTGCTGACTGAGTGTGTCCATCAAATGCTTTACACTGTCCTCTGATACTGCCTTACTGCTCGACCAAGCTACCACTTTAGAGAGTAAGGTTCTACCTAACTTTAACCTCTGCCAAACCTCTGGAGACCCTTGGACCCTATACACACTGTACCTCACTTTGGTGCAGTATTTATAGAGCCAGTTTCTTACAGGAGTGTGATGGTTAGTAGTAGTGTAGATACTGTCATTGGCAGAGCTGCCAGGGGCCATCGGTGGTGCAAGCTGCAGTGGTCTCCTGATGGGAGCCATGGCACTTATTTGTTTACAAATTAGGCAGTGACAATAATTTGACCATAACGTATCTCAAACCAAAAACAGAATTACTACTCGGCAACTTTAGTTGTTACCTGTTAAGTGGTGTTGTATTGTGGGGGCCCACATGCTACTAAAAATGATGACACAGACGCCGTAGCAGGGTTGGATTGGGATTAGAAATCGGCCCGGGCACGCACAAAAAAAAGTGGCCCACATGTGCATATTGCCTTTCCACAAAACACTGCTTTGGCGAAGTTTTATAAAAAGAAGGGGGGGTGGGGTCTCTGACAGATGCATGTTTTCTTAACTTTACTTAGATTTAAAAAAAAATGCACGGATTAGTTCACACTGGTGAAATACACCTGAAGACAAGTGAGGCCAATTTTGCTCAGGCCCCCTGCCCCCGCTCAATATGCATACAATAATGGGCCGGCCCACCGAGAGAAAGGGAGTGACACCTCTGCCTGTTGATAAAAGGAAGGTAATGGAC
Organism: Calotriton arnoldi; assembly: GCA_963921515.1. Classification (NCBI taxonomy): domain Eukaryota; kingdom Metazoa; phylum Chordata; class Amphibia; order Caudata; family Salamandridae; genus Calotriton; species Calotriton arnoldi. The sequence continues at coordinate 2,291,742 of CAWUFW010002126.1, read as the reverse complement.
GCCCATCTGCCTCCAGAAAGACCACTCAGGCACCCACTGGTCCACTGGCGTCATCCGAACAACACAGACACCGCCTAAATCGCCCTCCCCCATGCTGCCCATAAAAAGCAGCCCACAGCTGGAACTCGGATACCCACCCCTCGGCTATGCCCGAGTGACCGCCTTACAAATCTGACCCTGCACCGTAGTTTTGCTTAATCAACTGACCACGAGCACGTGCACCCTGGCCCTTTTATTTGCAGGGTCAGGACACTACAAGTGGGACTTGATCTGCAGCACTAAGAGAATGAAAGTCTGAGTCGATCCTACGGGAAATGGAGCCGCTGGCCTGGAAGTTACTCACGTTTCTGCAGCAGCCACTGAACCCACTGAGCTATCTTTGCAGGCCGCCTGGCACTTAGCTGATGACTAAAGACGCCATTGATTTTTGTGGCTGTTCTTCAGAGACTAACGAACGCCGTTAAGGGAGGCAAGCGGACTGAAAGAGTGACCACCACAGAGGGCAGCAGGGAGCGACGGATGAGAAGCCTTAGGTGCTTTAGATCTACAAGGGGGCAGCAAAGATATTATTCAGAAGGTCACGTGGCCCCCGCTTGAGCGCAGACGTCTTTCATCTTGTACAAGGGCTCTTGTCAGGCTGAGTGGAGGGAACAAGGCACGGATCGAAGGCCAGGCGGGTCACCCATCGATCTGACTTCCATGCTCCTGCTTCCGTTTCAAGGCGCTATATGACAAGCACCACTTACCAAGAACAAAACACTGCTCCTGAAAGTCAAAATGCGCATTTGTTGGGGGCACGCGTCAATAGGGGTGCAAACCTGAAGAAACTGCGCGAAAAAGTCACCAGCATTGTGTAGAGCAGAAGAGAGAGGGAGGCATCAGGCGGGTGTGTGTGTGTGGGGGGGAGGGGGTGCAGGAAACAACACGCACGATTGAACACATCCCACGAGTACGGTGGGTGAACTTTTATTACAACTGCGTGCTTGAACGAAATCAGGAAATTTCAACTTTGAGAAGTCGGCAGAAGTCTCCTGTTCCGGCCTGACTACCCAGCCTAGAAGTTCAGGGCCTAATCTGCTTATTGAAAGCTGCCTACGAGAGCCTGGTAAAAAGAAGTGTCCGGCCTCCTTGTGAATATTGTCTGCTCCAGAATGTCCCTACACTAACTGGGTGGTCTAAGCACAAATGTCTGTTTTGAGAGTTTCTGGATGAAGTCTGCAGTCTCGCACCGGCCAGAATTCTGTACAACTGTGTAATGTGAAACTTTAAAAATATTTGTAACACGATGTTTGGCAATTTGAAAATTGTGCCAGTGCAATCAAATATTTGCCCAGCCTGTGGTTAAGCTATGAATACGATTGTTTGAAATATTCGCACCTCTTGGTTGATATTACTGCTCATGGAAAAAGTAAGGGTCTTGTCTTCTTCACCCAGTCAGACGTGGCTCGTGGTTCCCTTAAATCAAGGAGTATGACCTGGGCACTTCTATACGAAGCCTCCACACTTAGGCTCTGCGATTTAATGCTTTTAAAATTTCTGTTAGAATGAAATGTTGCACAAAAATGTTAGCTCAAATATAGTGCTGCCTGGAACCTTATGTCCCAAGGCTGCTCATAAGGTCTCTGACAAGGGTACAATTTATGCACAATATTCACTCAAGTCAATCTTGGACTGGGAATGTCTCTGCCAAAGAAATGTTTATTGCAGAGGAATAACGGAGTGTTTTTTATTTACTCTAAGCCTGGGCGGAATACCACGGAATTCCACAGAGTTACAAACAAATGTGAAATTCTGAATTTAATGGTTTTTCACTACCAGGACATGTAAAACTAAAAAGTACATGTCCTGCACTGCACCCTGCTCTTAAGGATGTCTAGGGCTACCCTAGGGGTGGCTTATATCTATTGACAAGCATTTGCAATGCAATCGGTCTCGCCTTTGGGACCTTATATGTATTTAGCTATGCAGCACATTAGCCTGGGTGCTGAAACATCTACTGTTCTTTAACATGGAGGGAAAGTAAGCACCAAACTGCGTGACACGCCAGGTATGGGAACACATGGAGAGAAATATTGCCTTTCAGCGGGAAATGGTATAGTCCAAAGCTCTGTTTTTAATATAAAATGAGGGCCTTCGGTGGTCATATCACTGAAAATACAAGTTTGAAAAAATATTATTGTCTACGGGTGCTCATGGAAGACAATTTCTATGGACTGGAATCTAGAGAATGCTAAAGCGATTCTGGTATTTTACTGACCTCTGCTGGTCGTTTTCTATCAAGAAAGTTACATAGAGGCAGTTGCCAGAAAAATTAAAAAAGAAAGTCCCTCAGCAGAAAGCAATTCTGGTATTTTACTGACCTCTACTGGTCGTTTTCTATCAAGACAGTTAAATAGAGGCAGTTGAACAAGCAGAAAGCAATTCTGGTATTTTACTGACCTCTGCTGGCCGTTTTCTATCAAGACAGTTAAATAGAGGCAGGTGAACAGAAAAAAAAGTCCCTAAGCGGAAGCAGACAAGTCCTAGGGCTGATCTCCAGAGCCCACAAAGTACATACACATATAAGTATATACTGAAGTATATACAAGAGGTCTCGAAAGCTCGACCTAAAAATGAAGGTCCGGGACTGGCAAAAGGTTTATTTTGACAGGTCAAAATGGTAGGTTAAAACTGCACACACAGGCTGCAATGGCAGGCCTTATACATGTTTAAAGGGCTACTTAAGTGGGTGGCACAATCAGTGCTGCAGGCCCACTGGTAGCATTTAATTTACAGGCTCTGGGCACATGTAGTGCACTTTACTTGGACTTATAAGTAAATTAAATATGCCAATTGGGTATAAGCCAATGTTACCATGTTTTAGGGAGAGAACACAAGCACTTCAGCACTGTTTAGAAGTGGTAAAGTGCACAGAGTCCTAAAGACAACTAACGAATTCAGCAAAAAGTGGGAGGAAGGCAAAAAGTTTGAGGATGACCCTGCAGGAAGGGCCAGGTCCAACAAAGACATTGTGCATGGCAGCGGTTCTTAACCTTTTGACTTCTGACCAACTACTAGACACCATGGACCTCAGCCAAGCAATTTCTATGATTGGAACCTCAAAACAATACTCAAAATGCAAAAACAAATACAGATCAAACAAATACACAAAATATGAAATATTTTATTTAAGTCACAGACAAAAAATATACAAATATCGAAATTCTAATTTAATGGAAAGGTCGGAGGTTTTCAAAATGTAGTTTTATTTCAGAAAGATGAAGTGATATGCTACATTCTAGCATATCTCTTTGTATTTTTTGCGCTTAATGCAAGCTCTCTTTTTATCCACACATACCAGTGCTTCAAGAGGCCACCAATTGGCCATACTAGATTCTGTTTACTTTACTTGCACTGCTTTTCCAAATCCATGCCAAGGATACCAACTTAAGGGCAGATTTATCATAGGGTTGCATTGCACTTGCATCATGCAAGGTAACGCAAGGGCAACGCAACTCTAAAGTCAGATTTACAAGCAATGCAAGGCCGCCTCGCATGACCATGCTGTGCTTGGTGAATCTGGAGTAATGCAAGCAGCGCAAGTTGCTGCCTTGCCTTACTCTGCACCAGGAAGGCGTTCCATGGGTGGAGTGTGGGTGTACCCATACATGCACCCATGGATTTTGGCGAATTCCCAGACTTACAATGAGTGGTAGACCTGAGAATACGTCATAATGCTACGCCTTCGCAGGGGAAGAGTAACGAGGAGAAGTAGCTTTATTTCTCCTCAATTTTTCCTCTTTCTACTACGTATGCTGCACTCTGCAGCACACACAGAAAGAGGAAAAACTTAAGAGAATTGTTTTTGTGAAGGAAGGTGTCCCTTCCTGCACAAAGACAATCCTGGCTACAACGCAGGCACCCTTGCACCACGGTGCAAGGGTGCCTGTGTTGGCACAAGGCAGCACATTGCACCCTTGCACCACGGTGCAAGGGTGCCTGTGTTGGCACAAGGCAGCACATTGCACCCTTGCCCACGGTGCAAGGGTGCCTGTGTTGGCACAAGGCAGCACATTGTGCGCCAACGCAAGGAGAGGACAGGAATGTGCCATTTATTAATAAATATGGTGCTCTCACTTTGACGCAGTGCAGGAAGGTGTCTGACTGTGTTGCGTTGTGTGGAAGTTTGATAAATCTGGGCATTAATTTTCATCCTCCAATTCTAAAGTCCTTCACATATAAAGATTGTTTTAAAAAATTTCCATTTTGATACAGCTATCTATGTGTATATAAGTATGCATGTATCAGCACAAAAAAAGTTGCTGAATCTCCCTGCCACTTTGCTACGGCAAGTCGCGGTGAGGTAGCGAACCCCTTAATATCCAAAACACCAAATCTTCAACCAAATACCCCCCCATCCATGGGGTAAGAAGAAGAAGACGGATTACAACAGGTCTGTTGTCTGTGATTATCATTTTTAAGTGCCAGGGCTCTGACCAGGAGGCCACTGCAGCTTGCACCACCCATCGCCCTTGTCATCGCTGCCAAAACAACTACTAACCATCTCTCTCGCATGTAAATGCGACAGTTCAGATTATTCCAGGTCCCCAAAGCTAAAGGAATGGCTGGGGAGGCAGTTATTAGCAATTTTTTAACGTAAATTGTAATCCTAAACAACCGTTGTTCTGCTCATCTCTAAATTAGATGCAGCGCCACCATGTGGTAGACTGTATGGTGTTGGTGTTGACAATTAGGTGCCGGTGGCGAGCACCAGAAACCAATTAAGTGCCGGTGCTGAGCACTGGAAAGCACCGTCTCAAATTAAGCACTGGTCCTACTCCTCACCTCCTGTGGTCACAATATAAGACAACAAACCATGCACCAATAGAATTCATCATTATTACTCAGAACTGTATGAATACATTTCAAGAAGGACAGTGTTTCTTTTATGTTCCCGACATTGTAAAGCACACACAACACAGCTGTGTAAGCAGCCCCTCTAGTACGCCTACAGCCAAGAAGGCAGGAAGAAGTCTTGAAAAGCATTTGCACATTTTTAAATCTGTAGTTCAGCTCAGTTTCAGTAGCTGTTGGAGCATGACTTCATGTATCTGGGGTGAGTCCAATGCCTCTATAGACAGGATGTCCCATTGTGTGCAAGTCACACTCTGTGCTTGCAGTGTCTGTCTTTGGGTGTAATTCTCATGGCTAGGACTACAGTCTCTCTCCGTGGATGTACTTCTCTTGGCTAGGACTAGAGTCTTTCTCTTTGGTTATGACTTTTACTTTTCGAAGCAGAGTCTGTCAGTATTTATAAGTCACACTTCGTGGTACATAGAATCACTTACTAGATGTGATTTCCATGCCTTGGACTCGCTCGTTTGGAATATATTCCACATATTGAAGCATAGCCTCACGCATTGCATAGTGAGCGCCTGGATACCATCTTGGGTGATTAGTGTGCTATACAAATCAATATAACATAACATCGCAAACCTCACACCTTAGTACCCCTTCCCATTGGCTGATAGTCTCACACCTTTATGCCTCGGTGAACAACTGCAAGTTTTGCACTTTGGAGCACAGTTTAGCTAAGTGGATGTGACTTTCACCTCTTGGAGCACAGTCTCACATGCTGAGTGTGAGTTTCCTGTCTTGGAGTGCAGTCTCCTCGCTGGGTGTGAGTTTCAGGCCTCAGTCTCACTCATTAGATGTAATTCCCACACCTTGGTCTCACTCATGAGTAATGCATTCCATATATTGGCCCATAGCCTCGCTCATTGAGTGTGATTCTCACGCTTCAGTGCTCTCTTTGTGATTGGCTGATATCCTCACACCTTCATGCCTTGGTGAACAGTTTAACTCATTGGATGCAAGTCTTGCAGCACAGTGCATGTGAGCTTTCCTTCTAACATCACAATGCCACCCTGTGAACGCACGTATTGTGTTCATGGACCAAACATTTTCTCAGTGCATGAAACCTTTAGGCGCAGACTAGTCGATTGTGAGAGGCCCAGACCTCCAGACACAGGTTTAACCATTTCATGTAAATTTCACACCATGGGTGACAGTTCCCACTCACAGGATGGAAGTCTGACTTCTTTCAGATCGGTCTCACCTGTGGTCATTCTGAGGCCTTGCCTGGGTGTGACTTTATCTGTGGACTGGGAAACAGTCAAGCCACTGAAGAACCACGCTAAGGATTGAAAAAGACACTTCTGCCTGCAGCATAGCCCTGTCCAGCCTCTGGGGTAAAGGTTTCTGACTACAGTTACATGGTCATGGATTGGAAGAGAACAGGGCTCAGGTGGAACAGGGCAACACAAAAATACACAACCTGTGAACTCTGTCACTCTATGGTGGCCAGGAAGGGGCAAGGACAATGTATCCACCCGGGATGGGGGAGTGGCCAGAAGAAGAGAGGAGGGAAAGTACCTACCCTTTCTTATCTCATCATGGTGGCCATAAAGTGGTGGTAGAGGCTTGGACAGCCATGGAATGACGGGGGAAGGGAGGAGGGCAAAGAGAAGGGGGTAAGGGAGGAGGGTGAAGGGTGAAGACAGGTGGAGACAGGAGGGCACAGAAAAAGAAAACTGTGTCTACTCTTAGCTCTTGTGCACAGAAAGGGGCTTGGAAAGCAATGTGGAGGGGGTAGACTGGGGAACAGAAAAAAACCTGCTACTGACATATTATAAATGTTAAAACGTTGTCATTCTCTACACCATGGAATCGCACATGAGCCGCTGTGGCTTGCGTGCAGGACATGGTTTCTGCAGTTGATGATTGCTACATGTACTATGTGAACAGAGATGATGGTTTGTGGTGGCTGAGCTATCCCTCCATCGACACCATTCTACTCACCACCGAAGAAAATAACACATTTGCTACATTTGTAACAGATTTGGCTTTTATTTAGGACACAACACAAACTTAATTGTTTAGTAGCACTTACTAGCACAACTGTCAATTGCCCCAGGCTACGAAGGTTACTTTCAGGCAGTCCTGTGTCTGGTTTTCCTTAGAGCACTAAACATGCTGTGACCTGTGGTTAAACATTTTCTGGTGCAGCAATGGGCCTTCAACAACCTGTGATGTGTATGTGACAGACAGAACTTTGCAGCAGACCATCAATGCAGTAAGCTTTACTCATGCTTTTGAGGTTTGTGGGTAGTCTTTTGAGGCTTGTGACTAGTCTCTTGAGGCTTGTGATTAGACTCTTGAGGCTTGTGACTAGTCTCTTGAGGTTTGCGACTAGCCTTTTGAAGCTTGTGACTAGTCTCTTGAGGTTTGTGACTAGCCTTTTGAGGCTTGTGACTAGTCTCTTGAGGTTTGTGACTAGTCTCTTGATGCTTGTGACTAGTCTCTTGAAGCTTGTGACTGGACAATTGACTAATATATTCTGCAAAAGGAGGCGCTGACTAAATAAGCCTCCCCATGCCCTTGTAAGGCAGCGCTTCCATCCTGCAAGCATTCATGGGAGTGGTTAAGATACTATGTTTGAGGTCACCCGCCTTTGCCAACCAGATGCTCTCCCCTTCGGAGATCATTTTGCAGACAAAATACTAACATTTAATGAACACAGGGCCTACCTAAAGATGTGATTGCAGCTGCAAAAGACAATACCTACCTAGCATGCCCTGTTTGCCTTTCATGAATGGAAGTGTGGACCCAAAGCTATCAGAGCAGAATGCCATTGTATAAAGGGTTGTGGGCTGTGGCTCTCCCTGCTGCTTTAAATATCTACATATCTACATGGTCACTAAGCATCTGAGAAGAGAGATGCGTCCATGGCTCACCACACGCTCTTTGCCCGCAGTCGGAGGCAGCGCCATAGGAGCAGGGAGCAGTGATCTGTTCCCTCAAGGTCAAAGCTATCCCTTGACCACGTGAACTTGGGCCCACTAGTGTCCACATATGAAGAGATTGTGGTTCAGTGCCTCAGAGAAATCTGGCTGACTGCCAATGTTATACAAAGTCTAATAAACATTGCAACTTCCCAATGTTGTGAACTTAGTACAAATCCACAAATTGATTTTATAATTTTAACAGCCCAATTTTCTATAGTCTTTATTTTACATTTTTAAGTGTGTTTTTCTGTCCACACAACTATAGTGCTACAAGGAAGAGGCAATTTTAGGCAGCCTGGTAGAGACTTTCACTTTTATGGATACTTTTTATTTTACTGCATCTTGAGTAGACATATAAATAAAGTTGCAACCTAAGAAAGGCACCTAGGGCCAGATGTATGACTGTTTTTAGCAGTCACAAATGGGAAATCGGCTAATTTGCGACTGCTAAAAAGGGTTGTAGCATGTACCAAACCTATTTTGCGGGTTGGTAACCTGTTATATGCTCGCAAAAGAGGTTTTGCAATTCGCTATTAGGAAGGGGCAAGCCAAGGGTGAGTCGCAGGGGGATGTAAAATTGTTTTGCGACCGCAAAGGCGGTCGCAAAACTATTGCATTTACCACCTATTTCAAATTTGTGGTAAGCCAGTCACAAATGGGAAGGGGTACCCAGGGAATACCTTCCCCTTTGTGATTGGCAGCGACATTTTTTAAAGAGCAAGCAGTGATCCCACGGACCACTGCCTGCTCTTAAAAAATGAAACTGAAACGTTTCATTTGTTTTTTTTAAATGCAGTCTGTTTTCCTTGGAGGAAAACAGGCTGCATTTTAAAAAAAAACTGCTTTATTGAAAAAGCAGCCACAGCCATTGTGGTCTGCTGACCCCAGCAGGCCACCATCCTTGTGAGTGCCGGCCATTCCCAACCGGTCGTAAAATGAGACCTGCTTCATGAATATTAATGAAGACTAATTTGGGAATCGCAAACAGTATCACAGACACTGTTGTACATCAGTGTTTGCGACTCGCAATTTGCTAGTTGCAAAAAAATACAAATTGCGAGGGTCCTACATCTGGCCTTCAGAGTAGACTTTCACATTTTTTCTCTTTTACATTCCTCCAAGAATCATGCAGGGGATTCAGATACTTCCTGCAGTTGTAGCAGTGCCTGCTGAATCTCCTCTAATGGGCAATGTGGAAGGATAACTTGTAGAATATTTGATTCTGCTAAATAACAATGATTTTGCTCTGCAAAGGAATTTGTGTCTTTTAAAAGAAGCAGAGAGGTTTCAAGCATCCAAACTTGGGAGAGAGTGAAAAGAGAAGGACATGTACGTGTTGTTGTGTACTAATAAACAAGGGAAATGATAGCGTTGGTGTGTGAGAGATATGGGTTTTATTCACATTTTGCACATTGGAGATGCTTCTCACCCTCAGGTTATTTGCTGCTATAAGATCTTTAGGTTCAAACTGAGGGATTTTGCCTTCTTTGCTAGTTGGGGGGGCTTGGAGACAAAGAATAGTACGTTTAGATTGTAGAGCCAGTCTTGAGTATATGGTTGTTTGTTGCCATTTGCAGTCAGCAGGGATTCTGTTTTGATTGGAGGTTTTAGGAAGTTAGTTGACATCTAGGATCAAATTAGTTGTGGGACGGAATGTGAGTTTCCGTACCTCACTGCCCTGACCTCTCTGAGAACACTTAGGGGCATATTCACAAGGACTTATCGCCGAGTTATCGTCACCTTAACGCATCAAAAGTGGAGATAGATTTAACGACCCATTCACAAGCGGGTGCAAACTGCAGACAACGCAAGTATTCCCGCGATAACTGCTGCAAAATTTACCTCCACGGGTGACACCACCAACTAACCCTAATGAGATGCAGAGTAGGCGTTCCCGTGCAAAAACACACGAAAACACCACATTCACAACGAACTGCCAGATCTGCGATGCGAACCAAAAACAGGCGATAAGCCGCGGTAGCAGCAGGGATTTAACACCTGCCTTCTGCTGGTGTTAAGCAGGACGACAACCTGCAGCATGAAAGGGAGCCCAGCCCAGAGCCACATCTGATGACCCACAGATGCCATGGAGACAATGATCATGCAGCTCGGAGACCCATGAGGGCCACAACACCCACCGCCACCACTCCCCGCCCCCACCCCCCCGGGAAAAACACATACCGTGCACGACACAAGAGACACAAAAAGCGCATGATGTCGCACAATGACAACAAGAAACACATGTATGGTCAGAAGAACGAGAAACAGTCACTCATCATTGAAGTAACAACCAAAAACTTTATTGAATACAACACAAAACACCAATGCGGAAAGGTCCCCCAATGATTCATTCTATGGTGCAACTCTATCACCCTAACAGGACTTTGAGATCCAACAATAAATGTTTACTCGCAGTTCCCAGGATCAAGAGATCACGAACTGGAGGTCGGCGGTTTTCATACAATGCAGCTAAGTTTTGGATCCGGCTCCCCGATCATATACGTCTGGAATCTAATCATCTTAATTTCAGAAAGCAGCTTAAAACCTTTCTTTTCTTTTGATCTGCTCTTAGTTCAATAGGTGCCACATTAAGCGCTGGGATGCCCATGGGTAGCCATGCGCTATATAAATGTGTATTCATTCATTCATTCATTCATTCACTCCTGTCGGGTCCGTCCGGGACAATCTTGATGTCACAGCCTGGAAAATAAAGCACAAAATCAGAACATGTGTCACGCGCACATCAAAGGAGCGAGACACAGAGAAACAGAGAAGGAAAGAAAGGCAGAGGGAGAAAGAGAGAGAAGGAAAGGAAGGAAGGGAGAGAGAGAGAGAGAGAAGGAAAGGAAGGGAGAGAGAGAGAGAGAAGGAAAGGAAGGGAGAGAGAGAGAGAAGGAAAGAAAGGCAGAGAGAGAAAGAGAGAGAAGGAAAGGAAGGGAGAGAGAGAGAGAGAAGGAAGGAAAGGAAGGGAGAGAGAGAGAAGGAAAGAAAGGCAGAAGAGAAAGAGAGAGAAGGAAAGGAAGGGAGAGAGAGAGAGAGAGAGAGGAAAGGAAGGGAGAGAGAGAGAGAGAAGGAAAGGAAGGGAGAGAAAGAGCGAAGGAAAGGAAGGGAGAGAGAGAGAGAGAGGGAGGAGGGACACTGCCGCACCCAGGCACCACTGCTCACCTGCTGCCACCGGTGTGTCTCCAACCACGTGCCGGTATACACTGCAAGTAGTAAAGAGAACAAGGGTACCCCAATATATGAACCGGGGGTAATGAAATGTTTAGAGAAACAATGGTTCTTATGTGGCCCAAAAAGGTCCAAACTGAAGTGACCCAGCTAGGGGGCACTAGGTTATTGAATGGAACTTAATTCTTAGAAGAGAGCAATAAGTAATATTACTAGGGACATGTAGTGGGATTCCAGTCACAGTGTGCTACACCGCACTCAGCGCGGACCACAGTAGCAGCAGGACAGGCTCTGCTCTCTCTCCACAGGCTCCCATTAACAGCCCTGTGTTCATCAAAACTTCGAAAACCCCGGCGCTGCATGGAATCACTCGACGGCCAGCTGCCCTTCCATTCTTCGAGTCCCTGATATTAATTTCAGCTGAGCTCATTGTATCCCAGGAACCTTTCCCGCTACAGCAATACCGATCAATTCTACTTGCTCACCTTGTATGTCCTGAATATAAACTCAAATAATTGAGTTCGAAACGCCGTCGACCCCCTACAACAAGAACTCCTTTTACTTTGTAAAAATGTTCTAAAGGATGTTCTAGTATTGTTGTCAATGCGATGTCTTTATTTTAATTTCACTTTCACCTGTCACGTCACGCTTATTGTCACTTGATGTGTGAGCACCTATATATTATTGTTGTGGAATAAATTTCTGTCATACATTGACCTACATGTCCCTGGTACACACTGCAAGCCACCAGGTCTGCAATCTGTAATCGAGGCCAGAGTCAATCATGGCAGAGTCCATCTCACTGCACACGGCAACAACGCCTGTCCTTCCCTGCGCACACATGCAGCAGCACCCTACCCCCTCCCGCTGGCCAGCGCTGGCTGTCCGCACTTGCGCACCCAGGCCCCACTGCTCACCTGCCACCAACGGTGTGTCCACCAGTGGGTACACCACGTGCCCGTGCAAGCTCCAGGCCCAGGTCCTGCCACCATGGCATGCTCCACATCATGCGGACCCGCACCGCGGCCCAGCAGGTCCCACACATGACGCTGAGTCCTGAGGCATCAATGGCAGAGACCACATCAGTGCACACGTCATCATCGCAGGCCGCACACCCGCTCAGCAATTTCGGTGCCACTAACCCTGTGCAACCCCAGTCAGCACCACGTGGTGGTAGGCCTGTGACGGCCGTATGGCTCCGGGTGTCACTAACCCTGTGCAACCCCAGTCAGCGCCACGTGGTGGTAGGCCCGTGATGGCCGCATGGCTCCGGGAGCCACTAACCCTGTGCAACCACAGTCAGCGCCACGTGGTGGTAAGCCTGTGACGGCTGCATGGCTCCGGGTGTCACTAACCCTGTGCGCAACAACTCATGGGCCCTTTATTATTGAGAATCGTGGAACGTCCGTCATCCAGTCACCATCGGCAGTGGGGAATGTGACGTTGTCGGCCCCTTATATTGGCGGGGTCACATGGCCTGTGACGCCTGTGCCGGATGGGTGTGGTGTGCGTGCAAACCTGCCCTCAGGGAGTGGCCGTGACATGCTGACAACTAGACCAGCGGCCTGCAGACCACTAGCGTGTAAACCTGCGACTTGTAGCTATGTGGCCCCCCCCTTGGAGCGTAAGCGGAGTGGTCTGGCTTGCAACAATGACTCGGGGGCTCTGGGCGTGGTTCAGTCCATGTCCGGACAAGGAAGTGACTAATGCATGTGTCCCTGTTGTAGTGTCTACGGCACCCGGAATGCAATCGGCAATGTAGCACACTGTGACTGGAATCCCACTAGATGAGCATCATTGACGTTAGGGGGAATCACTGACCCTACATTCATCCACACATTCATACATGAATGATGAAAGACATGACACAGCAGTGCGTTTCTGAATGTTTAATGCACATCCAGTGAAGTTTAGCAGCTGGAGCAGTACAGAGCCATGCCAACCCCACTTCACAATGTGGGCCCGTGGAGGGCCAGCCAGAGTCCATCGGGGAATGACAAGTACAGCGGAAGAGGAAGGGTACAGTCCTTCCAGCCTTTAAAACTAACTTTTAAAGTGAGTAGTATTAGTATCTGTTGATTAGCAGCGCTTAGAAACGGCGCAAATTCAGTATGAGCTAAAATGTTTCAAACAAATCACGCTTATTGCGGCTAAAAACGGTTGTACATCTGGCCCTAGGTGCCTTTCTTAGGTTGCAACTTTATTTATAGGTCTACTCAAGATGCAGTAAAATAAAAAGTATCCATAAAAGTGAAAGTCTCTACCAGGCAGCCCTATATGTCTCCTTTGAGCAGAACTCGACAGACATCGTTTCATGCATGCCACTGTCTTCCGTCATTGTCAGTTCCTTTAGACGGCAACCCCAAGAAGTAGACCACAGCACCTAATGTACAACAGACACATTATCTTCTAAAATGAAAAGAAATAGCATGAATGGAAATTTCGATATTTATCATAACTGTGCTACGTTTGGAGGTCAGTGGGTGTTTTGTAGTTACTAGCTAGCGTGCTGTCAAAGATGGGCCATCACCATTTGGGGACAGTCTCTTCTTCATTACATCTGACAGATGAGTCTTTGTGGCACCAAAATGAGACACAAAACTCCTCCATTCTGGACTTGTGGAATTTTCTTTGAGAAAATGAGCTAAAGTTCCTTAAAAAGTTCACAAGATGCAGGATTTTGAGCAAATTTTTAGCAATAAATGCATTTTTGCGTTCACGTTTGGACGCAAGGATGCATTTCAGGCTTAAAAGTATTGCAAAATTGGAGCAGACGTGAATTACAGCTGCTCGCACTCTATATGCATTATTTCCATTCCCCTGTGATAGGATATTTTTACCCAAACAGAATCTCAGTTGCCCAAGGTCACATGATGGTTTTATTCCTGGTTTTCGTGTAACAATAGTGAAGTGAAATATTGAAAATTCCACAAGATTATAATGGCGTAAACAAAACTTTGCTCGGGCGTACAGATACTAAAATTTGAGCTGTACCAACAAAGGATTTAATCACAAATTGATCCATTGCCATGTTTGACTATAATCAATTCAGCCTCTGTATTAGGCAATACTTCTCCTGCCTGCTGATAAAATGTCACAGACCACTGTAACCAAGGCAGACCATCACAAATTTGGATCCATACATCAGTCACACCACAAATACCTACAATCAGAAAATGCCGTAAGACAGTGCTATAGATTCAGACAGCCACCATCCACCCTTCTTAACCAATCCCCTCATTGCTGAAAGGAAATGCACCCAATGCACGAATAGATGTGCCACTCACTCTTATTTCCACCATTAAGCTCTGTGACACAAGACAAGAACATCATTCTGGTCACCACAACACCCAAATGCGTCCTACATATACCGACTGCAATACAATAACCTACTAGCCTTTGAACCAGGCAATTTACCCCTCACCCCCACAGTATGATGTGCTACCCGTCTGATAATGTACTTCATCGCCTCATTGTGGATGTGAGGAGCTATACAATGCAATTACTGCCAAATTTGAGTTACCCCACCAACACAAGGTTTAATTTCATTCCTTCGGTACTGTACTGTGTTTGTGGCCACGTAACATTGCCTGGGTACCGGCCTGCCACCATCTAGATGTCACAATCACTTCATATAGCTCTTCCTTGCCTACTGGTGACTAGTTCTTGATGACTTCAAGATGTCTCTTAAAACTGCCAGCATTTTTCACACACCTGGGTGCTTGATCACTGCCAAAAGATAGAGTTTAGGCATGTGCAGTCCTCCTGCCAAGTGCTGCACTGAATAGCAGATGTTTATTGTTACCCAACACAATGGTACTCATTGTATTGACCTTGGAACAATGAAACTCTGAGTGGACCTGTCAGGATTAGAACCTGTGACCAGGAGGTCAAACACAGATTGCCAAAGTGGATAGATTAGTCTGTAGGGCTCCCAGAACCAGTCTTCTTCAAACTCAGACTTCACACCTACTGCCAAAAAAGAGTCCTCACATCCGGAAATGCCTCGCTTCTGATCATCTTCATTAAGAAAGTCTTCCATAAATGAAGCTTCATTCTCTCCAAAGGAAGCTACTCCCAGAGAGAGGATGCCTCAGTCACCTCGGGTTCAAGAGCAATGTAAAGGCTTGACTGTCCCCAAACATCCAACACCTGGCACAGGTCAAGCAAGAAGACAAGGATGGTTTGCATCTGCAGGTGGAACTCTTACCCCACACATTTATGCCTCACTTGATGTTGATGTTATACCTGCTGCTCAGCCAGTGTGAATGTGGAGTAGAATGTTGGTGTGAGTGGTGACTGCGGAATGTTGGATGAGTGAGAATGTCAGTTGGTGTATGGGCTGAGCAGCAGGGAGGCTGCTCCTGGTGAGGCTCTGCTCTCTTCTACTTAAGATCTTACTTGGAATAAATACTTAAAGATACAACAGGTGACAATCGTGAAATACAGACGTTTTGTTGTTGGAGCTCTTGACCTTTACAAAGGAACAACTCATGCCACAATTCTTCTTGGGCACTGTGACTAGAATATGGAACTCCTTATCCCCGAAACTACGGACCACCACCTCATTGGCAATCTTCAAAAAGGAGCTGAAAGCCCTTCTCCTACAAAGATATTTTGGCCAGTTGTCCCCCTCGCCAACCGTCCCCGAAATAATGTACCCAAGACTGAATCGTACTGCATTACTCCTGTCTCGTCTTACCTAACCCTGCTGCTACTACCTTCAACACTTACTGTAGGTAGTGTTCTGCACTTACCTCCTCTTAGAATCTGTATTTAATGCGTGCCTTTTATAAGAACCAAAATGAGCAAATATCGCTTTGTTTCAACCCACCTCCTTCTGCCTTTCATAACTATCAGAACTAGTAACTGTAGCTTTATATCTCTTGTAATGAAACCGGCTTTATTGTAAAGCGCTCTAACACCTTTGGGTAATGTCCGCTCTGTATAAAAATGCATAAATAAATAAATGAGGCATCCCCTGACATAGACACAGCAAACTCGTATGATCGAGCTCAGGAGCCCAGAACTAATCTCTTACCACAGAGTAACACTTCTGTAGCCCACAAGCGATACCATCTGCAAGTTCTACTGTTCAATTGTCATTTAAATGCTCCATCTTGTAGATGGCACCAGATATGTCGAACACCATTTCATGAATTTGGAATCCCTAACGAGTACCTGGAGAGCAGCCCGTTAAACGCTTCCTTTTGCTTTGATCATAGTAAAATGGAAAAAAGGATTTCACAGAAAGCCCGGCTTCTGAAGCAATTGCATTTCCCAGTTTTGTAAACCATTGATGCTAACCGGATTTGATTGAGGGAAACAGAAAGGCAAATATTTCTAGGCCGCCAGCTGGCAAAGATTCCTGAAAAAGAAAACAGGGTTGTTTGTGACGTGACGGTAATGGCGGCTGGCAGCAGCCTAGCATTGTGCCTCATCAACCATGGGGTTCCTTTTAAAGAGAGTTACGCAAGGCGCAGCGAGGGGCCTTCATCGCGCGCCCAGCCCTAATGGCGGCTCTTTAAGGGAGGTGACGTGCTAATGGGAGCGGGCGCGTGGGACGTCGCTGAGAGCTGCCATCTTCGCATCAGGCTGCTGCGTAACGATGGATTAAGCCTGTCTCCTATCTGTGCGGAGCCACGTCAGAGACAATGAAGGCACGTGGGTAATGAAAGCAGAGTCATTTCTCAATGACGCCGCATGCACCAGGAAATCTATGCTTTTAATCAAGCCATGAATTAAAGAAGGCTTATTTACTTCCTAAAATCTTCCAGGATAGTGTGAAATGGATAAAGATGTTTTTAAGTTTGAACGAAAATCAAAGGAGTCCGAACTGCCCGCTATAAGCAGTGCCTAATTTGGGCCGGTAGTGGCCACCGCATCTTCAAACTTTAATAAAGCAGTTAAGAGAAAAGGGAGAAAGTAGGAGGAAGAGATAAATGAGAAAACATTGATAAAGGGAGAATGCAGGCTGGAAAAGAAATTGCAAGAGTGAGATAAGGAAATAAGAGGTCGGATGTATTAAAAGTTTTGCAAGCTAGCTCAGCGGCCACAGTTGCAGTGGCTGAATAGTGCAGAGGGAAACACAGCTCACAGCCATATTTACAAAGATATAGTGCTGCTGCTGTCATTTCCTACACCGGCCTACTGCCACGCACAGAAATGCGAAGGTGCATGCGAGATGTCTATCATTGGGTCTGTACTGGAAGAATACCTTTCCACTACAAAATATTATGCTTAGCCTAACTTTAAAACCTTTCCAACATTGTACTTCTGCTACACAGCTCAACACACAAGCAACATGAGAAAAGTTTGGAGAAATTAAAAGATTTCTCCAACTTAACACCTGCCTTAAGGAGGTGTTATTTTTGGGGCAGAACCTATCTACAATTGTTAGTAGAAATGGCTTTGCATCATTAACCATGGAGGGTAGAGTGGGAACGCTCATATACCACTCATGGCACGCCGCCTCGACACAAAGTCGCTGTAATATAATGTCATGTATATTTGTAACGTCATGTATACTGGTTGTTTGCATCATTCAAGTTGTGTGAATATTCTTTCAGGTGAGCAGCCTCTTAGCGTTCTAGATCCTGGTACAAGATGTAGAACCTCGAGAAGGCAGTTGGAGGAAGGATTGAAGCAGGATCTATTGGCTGCTGCTCTTACTTTTAAATTGGTTTTCCAGGGTGAATAAAGCTTTCAAGTACTTTCTAATCTTGGACTTTACTTTACTGGAGCTTAAAGCAATATTAGCGTGAGGCTGCATTCCAGTGCAAATAAAGTTTTGTGCTGGAGAGTAAACACTATATCCACAGGTTGCACCAGTTTACATCAACCCTACTCAAGCAGCAACCACAATCCTTGTCATGGTGAAGTTACAAGCAACCAAAACAGGGGGCACTGTTCCAGACGAGGGGTACAGGTAGTCACCCACTCGATAAAAAATTTTATCGAGTGGGTGACTACCTGTACCCCTCGTCTGGAACAGTGCCCCCTGTTTTGATGAATACGGTTATGTTAGGAGCACGGGCACTGGACCTTAACTGGCTCCTGGTCCCCCCCCCCTTCTCTTTGTATAGATACACGAAGTTACAAGCAACGTCAACACCAAAAGCCACAATGATCACTTTCAAGATGAAAAGGGATACATTGATTGTTATATGATTACCCTAGGAATTTAATCCAACTTAGAGCATTTAAGATATTGGAGGAGGTGGTCTTACCCACGTAATGTGGCATGCTTCATCATCGGACACCTCATCCCACCCTGGTAAGGCAGTACTACCAGGGTAGACTCGACCTTAAGAGATTTGTTGAGGGAGTTCTTAGAATATTATTCTTCTGGATCCAGTTAAAAACTATTAAAAAAAACATGAAGGTAAACCACAAAGTAGTACTTCATTAGGTGTACCTTAGGCCTGGATAAAAATTACTGAAAGGTAAATTTAGAGAACGTTACTGGGTATGATGACCCAAATGTCCACCCGTTTTGCCAACGTGTTTCTGCCTCTCAGTAGCCATACACGATCTCAGCATTCACCAGTGGTCTATCTGGGTTCTAGATGGATCCCTACACTATACTGATCTAGTGATAAGAAATAAGAGGGAGGACCGACCTCCCTTTCGATATCTCGAATATTTTTCCCAAGTAGGGTTATCCCTGAACTTCCTGCTCTGATCAGGGGTGGCGTCTCTTGTAGTCACACATTTATCAAGGAAAATCAGTGGAAACATCCTATCTCTCCCTGTATTCCCCCAAACTGAGGGAACATCCCTGATTAGCCCCCTCTCCATTTTGTTACATTGAGGCCCCTGGGGTGGGCTCTGCCTGCAGAGTGCAGTAAAGCTGGCCGTATGTCCCCTCCCCCAAAAAAGCAAAAAACAAAATGCACCGTCCCACCTGGTGCAGGGCCAACACAGGGGGCCTCATTTATGGGGAATTGGCGTAGGGCAGAGCCGCTAGGATTCTTGCTGCGCTGCCCTATGCCAAAGTGAAAGGGCAGGAATGATATGTATTTATGGTGCATTCTTGTCCTTTCCTCATGCGCTGGTGCACAATTTGCTGCCTAGTGCCATTGCAGGCACCCTTGCACCATGGTGCAAGGGTGTCTGCATTGCATGCAGGATTGTTGTGGTGCAGGAATGGGTACCTTCTTGCACAAAAACAATCCTTAGAGGCATTTTCCCCTTTTGCAGAATGCAGCACAAATAGAAAGAGAAAAAAGTGAGGAGAAATAAGGCAGAAGACAGACATATTTTTTTTATCGAAAACAAGGATTCTCTACGGATCTGCGGCATAGATTTAAAAAAAAAATCATTTTTGCCCCAGTTTGGCTCCTTCTGGGATCCCACAACCATGCTTAGGGGGCAGGTTATCCTGAATCTGCAGCCCTATATGTTTTTTAAAAAGAAATTCTAGGATAGGAGACTATCTATAATATTTCACCCTTAATTTCTCAAAAACGACTGAACTAATTTACACCAAATCACAAACAGTACACTTTCTGGACCAAGATCTAGCTTCCTGCCAAATTTGGTGTAATTCCGTTCAGTCATTTTGGCTATAGTTATGTCTAATTTTCCTATGGGAAATTGCATGAAGAGAACGCGTTTTGTGACCCTCCCCTTTTCTCATCTCCTGCTTGACAGATCACCCCAAAAGTTTTCGGAAAAGAGCTTTTTTGGAAAGTTCCCTGAAGATTCATCGATGGTGGTAAAGTTATTAGCAAACCAAGAAAATATATGCATATATATCTTCACTGAAAAAAATACAAAGGCAAAGTTACGTTATAGTTAGGTGAATATGTCAATGACAACATTAACGTTTTGAACAAACAAAAAAACAGATATTTACCAATTATAGTTAACAGAGCTAAATATAACTTGCATCCTCGCCATGCACTGCTTATGACCTCACATATCATATCAAATGTCACATATCGCGCAGCCCTGCTCCCTGAGCCTTTATAGGCCCCGGAGAGCCCATTTCCCGGTGCCGGAATGTGCATTGAAAGGGACGGGAGCCACGCAACCCTCCTCCCCCGTCCTTCTTGGGCCCTGGGGACACTATCCTCAAGGCCATATTTCTTTTTAAAAGGGGAGGGAGGCTGTTCGACTCTCTCACCTTTCCTGGGGCTTTGCTCTTTTATTTAAATGGGAAGGGAGGCAGCGTGGCTTCCCTCCCTGACCCGATTTTGACCCAGGAGCCCCTATCCCGTGGGTCCCACATTATTTAAAGGTGGGTGCCCCAGTGAACACCCTGGGCATCCACCAAGCACACATTGCCCCAGCTGGCTCCCCACATGCTGTGGGAGCCAGCATTGCTCTTTCCCTGAGGGAGCAGCTACTTATGCTGCTCCCTCCGAGCAGGAACAATCTGTTGTTCTGTTTTACTGCCCACATCAGTGCGGGCAGGAAAACAGAACACAATTTTTAAAGCTCCTGCCCGCTGGGAGCAGACTTTGTGTTTGCTCCAGTTTTGCGGGAGATTTGAAAATGCTCCTGCCAGACGGAAGCAAACACAAGTTTTGTTGCCCATGCCAGTGCCGCAGGGAAACCACTATGTCCCAGGGGTGGGCTCCCTTAGGACATAGCAAGTAAGCCGGCACTGTGGGACAGGATCTTGAGGGACTTTAACACGCAGCTCCCCTCCTCTTAAAAAATACTTTGGTGCTAGGGGATGGGGTACTCGGGCTGAAAACAGATCAGGAAAAGGGGCCGCTTGCCCCCACCCTAAAAAACTAAATTGGGCCCCAGAAGATGGGGTACCTGTGGCCAAAAACAGCTTAGGGAGGGGGGTTGCTTGCCCCTTGCTCTTTAATTATAGAGTACAGCCCTGGGCCGCCATTTTTACTACTGCATTTCTTTTTGCCATGATCCTACTGGAGTCCTGCGGGACGGCTGCAAAATGTTCAATTTTTGAGGGATTTTGGCCCCAGGGGTGGCCCTTCTGGGTTCCCTCTGCAGGGCCTAGGGAGGCAAGGTATCCCTACCGTGCCCCCTTATATAATTTTTTTATTTTTAATTTCAGGGCAGGGAACTAAGTCCCGGGGTTCTGAAATAGCTGCCAGGAACATTTCTCTCATGTTGCTGGCAGCCAATCGGAGCTCTCGCTCCTGCTGGGGGTTGACTCCCGTGGGAGCAAGCTGGCCCAAAGGAAGTAAAAGCTCTTTGGGCCGGAAACGACTGTCAAATATGCAAATATTTTGTAACCTTAATTTCTCAAAAACGACTAAACAGATTTACACCAAATCACAACAAGCATTGGCATAGCCAATAGGTCTCGCCTTTGGGACCTTATGTGTTTAGCCAGAACTTTTGGCTATGTTGTAGAGCATTGTGGCTGCACTGCATTATGTTGAAAAGTTATAATAAAAAGTGTTAAGCATTTTTGTTACCTTTATAGAAACGAAGACGACATTATATACAACTGAAAAACCTGATTAAAAAAGATTTTAACATAAAAAATGTCTTCTACTTTTTTTGTACTTGCACTGCTGGCAACTTCTTCCTGCCTGTTCTCACGCTTGTTTGTTATAATTTTTTTGTTATGGGGGAGCGGGACATAAATAACGGGGGAGTGGATGTTGGAAAACAGTAATTTAATTAGAACACGAGCAGCGGACGGACACTAGGGGAGAATCAACAGATGCCAGATTCCAAGGGCGGACTGACGTGATGCTTAGGTGGTGCGCTGATGCAAAATGGTGGTGGTGAATGATGTTTGGTGCTCAGGTGGTGACACTATATGGTGTGGATTGGAGGTACGTTGTGGATTGTGGAGTTGTGGAGTTGAAATATGTTGTTTGGTGTGTAATTATGCGGTGTGTATTGGAAATGTGTGGAATTGAATTGTGTGGCCTGGAACTGTGGTGTTGAGTGAAATTATGCTTAGTATAATTGTGTCATGGTGTGGAGTGCATTTTTCAATAAGTGCAGTGTAATTATGTAGCATATAATTATGTGGCACTGAGTGGTATTGTGTGGAGTGTATGTTGCATTCAGTAGAGTGTAATTATGTGGTACTGAGTGGTATTTGGAGTGTATGTTGCATTGAGTGCAGTGTAATTATGTAGCATATAATTATGTGGCACTGAGTGGTATTGTGTGTAGTGTATGTTGCATTCAGTAGAGTGTAATTATGTGGTGTGTAATTATGTGGCACTGAGTGGTATTTGGAGTGTATGTTGCATTGAGTGCAGTGTAATTATGTAGCATATAATTATGTGGCACTGAGTGGTATTGTGTGGAGTGTATGATAGAGAAAGCCAGAGACAGAGATCATGGGAGGCTGCGAGTGTCAGTCGCTGGTAGGATGAGGGGGGGGTAGATTGGGACAGGGATAGATACTGATGTGCAGGGATGAGCGGGGGAGAGAGACCATGGGAGGGCGATGGTACCAGACACTGGTAGGGTGAAAGTGGTAGATTGGGACAGGGATAGATATTGATGGCCAGAGATAGGCGGGAGGGGGGCTTCAGAGGCCGGGAGTACCTATGCTGGGTGCGAGAGGCGCACTGAATGAATATACAAGGATAGCGCTTAGATAGGAAGGAAGAGAGCGACATGCACATGGGATGCCGCGAGTGTCGTGCACACCCCCTCACACTGTCCCACCTGCTCTCTGCAGCGTCCGCCGTTGGCGGCTCTTCGTCCCGGCTCACGCAGCCTGCACGCTGCCCTCCGACGCCACGGACACCCCGGCAGTGCGGAGATACAGCAGGTGTCATAGATAGGCGAGCCCTTTGTCCGCCTTCCCGCGGCAGGCCCTGCCCACCCCGAGGAGGCCTCGGCGGCTCCAGCCCGGCACCGACAGGCGTGTCTGCCACAATGGAGTGTTTCGATTCTCGCATGAAGCATGAAGCGCTTGGAGAGCGGCAAGGCAAGGGCGAGGCGCTGGCCTCGCTGCTGGAACAGCAAAGGGTACAGGCCAGGGACTGGAGCGCACAGTGAGGGCTGTCTGCAGGCTTGAGGCGCTACAGGGCAGGACCGAAGCGCGCAGTGAGGGCTGTCTGCAGGCTCGAGGCGCTGCAGGGCAGGACTGAAGCGCACAGTAAGGGCTGTCTGTAGGCACGAGGCGCTGCAGGGCAGGACTGATGCAAAAACAACAATTGATGGACAGAATGCAGAACAATGTCAAACATTCACCACAGTACAGAGATCTGGGCCTAAATCCATCGTTTTTTTGCTCACCATGCCATTCCAGTTTGAACCCAGCCATATGCAAATCAGTCTTGACCCTGTGCAGGGCAGGACTGAAGCTCACAGAGAGAGCTGTCTGCAGGCATGAGGCACTGCAGACACGAGGCGCTGCAGGGTAGGACTCCGGTGCAGTGGCAGAGCGTTGTTTGCCGGGGGCATTGGATTGCTTTTGCGCGAGCACCAGTTACACTACATTTGTCACGTTCATTTGTAGGCTCGGGGAAATTCAGTGATTTGCCCAGAATCACGGGATGTTGAGCCGACGCCGAGACTCGAACCTGATTCCCCAGTTCCGAAGTCGGCATCTCTGGCCCTGACGCCACATCCTCAGCCTGTGCGTTCCTCCCACGTCAGGAACATCAAGAGGACTGCACTTGGGGTGCACTGCAGCCATGTGTGCAGGCCCCCAGCACGGGGAGAGCTTGAGTGTTGCTGGCAGAGCAGTGTGGACCCCAGCACCAGAGTACCCGGATGTAACAGAGATACCCGCTCCTGGGAACGACTCCTCCTCGGATCTAATAAACTGAAGAGCTGCGGCAAACAGAGCAACGCAAGAAGGAAATGAAAATAAGTTATTTCATAATCACATTTGCTACTTACTGCCAAAAACAAGCAGTGGGAACAACAGATGCCCCAAGCCATGGGAGCCAGGTTCGGTAAAGCGTTTCCAAGATCACAAGAGTCTATGGAAGAGAGATGACGAGCGTGCCCGTAAGAAAGCCTCTATTCACAAGTACGATGGGCCATGGAAAAAACCCTGGGTTGAAATAACTCACCAGTCCAAGAACAATAAATAATGTATTTATTAATTCTGTGTAGCGCCAAACCACCAGCAGTAAACACCCATGATTGCCACCCCTCAAACCCCGAAATCAGCGACCACGTCCTAATAAACAAGCCCGGGAGTGGTGCGCGCGCGCACGCGCGCTTGTGCCCGCCGCTGCAGGCAAAAAACCAGCGCGACCAGCGCTGTCCGCCATCGCGCCATCTGTTTTCATTTAACGCGAACGCGATAATTGGAAACAGATGGCATTAATGCTCGCTCCCGAGCACCCTAGGCCAGGGAACAAAGAAGGCGGGACAATCACCCGCCTTGGACCAATTGCGTGTTGTCTTTCTTAGAACGACGCATGCAAAGGCCAATTGCGGGTGATAAAAAAAAAAAGCACACGCACGAGCGTGTGCTTAGAATTTAAAAGCCCTTACTAAAGCCTTGCTGGGCAGCGCATGCGCGCTGGCTCAGGCGAGACCTAAAAAGCACAATCTGCGGACCAAGATCTAGCTTTCTGCCAAATTTGGTGTAATTCCGTTTAGCAGTTTTTGGGTTATTGCTACTTAAATGAGTCTATAAAAAATGCATTGAGATTTTGTATTTTGGGACCTCCCTTTTTTTCTCGGCCCCCGCTTGATGAATCATCCTAAAACTTTCAATGCACAAACTAGGCAAAAAAGGGGGGCTCTAGAGAGCGCACAGCAAGATGGCTGCACATTAGTGCACTTCCACCGGCCGTGTTTTCAACCCGCCCATTATCCTGACAATTAGCGAGGCAGCGTGACACATCTGCAGTGGTACGGCGCTAGTCGGTGCCCCGGTACCAATTGGAGCTGTCGGGTGCCCTGCTGGGCGAATGATGAAAGAAAACAGGCGAGGAGCAGCGGTGGCAGAAAAACCAAGATGGCGGCCGCGGACCGCAACTGAAATATTAACCGCTACTGCTGGCGGCTGCAGCTCCTGCTCCAGCGTGAGTGTGGTGTGGGTGGTGAGCGGCGGATCGGCTGGTGGTGTGAGACTAGGCTAATGCCGAGGCCTCATCGGACTGGCGGTCTGTGATTGCGCTGTGGCGGCCAGGGGGCCTCACCGATTGATCAAGAGAACTACGCTGCAGCGGAGGGGGTGATGACAGACTGCTGATCCTCTACATGAAAAACCGGTGAGCGAAGGTAGGCCCAGAACGGGCATCGAAGCACTGCTGATGCCTCGCGCTGGCTGCGGTGGGTGATGTTGAGCATCGCTGCCTGCGTGTGCGGCCTACAGACTCGGCAGAAGTTAACCATGGGAGCAGTGAGGCGCCCGTTGAGCCCTTCCTGGTGCTTGGTGGCGGGTTGGGACGCCGGCGTCTGGCCGTGGGAGTGTCCTGGGAGCATCGATACTTTGGATTGCAGCGCTGCAGCCCCAGAGGTTGAACTGAGATAACGGGCCACTGGCTTGAAATCGGGGTGCCCCACGCAGCCTACTGGGTGTAAAGACACGTGAGCTGCGGTGGAATTAAGCTGTCCTGGAGTGTGACAGTGCGGCGGCCAGGGCCTGCTGTATTTCAATGTGGGCGGACGGCTGCGGTCTGCTTGCTCAAGGACTAACCTATTGAACTTACTGACCCTCCTGGGAGCCATATTGCGGCGTGGTGTGCACGGGCTGGGTGCGCAGGACATTGAGCTCAGTGGCAGCTCTGTGCAGCAGAGAAAGCAACATGTAGACCCCCTTGTGCACCATATCTGGGTGTGTGGACGGACTGGCGGCACGTGGCTGCTGCGCTTGGACTATACAGGAGCAGAGGCCCCCTCGAAAACTGCCCCAACTCTCGAATCCACACTCCTCGCAATGCAACACAGCCTGCAGTCAATTGATGGCAAGATAGACGCGTTAAATCTGCGCATGGATCATATGGAGGAGAAACTCGACAAGCAGGGTGCCAGGCTGGGTGAGGTTGAGCAGCGAGTATCCACTGTGGAGGATGACGTGCACACTGTGTCGGACAAAACTCTAAACAAATCACACAAAAAAAGGTTTGTGGAGATTCTTCAGACGGTACCAAAGTTATTAGCAACACAGAAAACGCATTTCCTATGGAAACGCTGACCTAACTGTAACTACTTAGTAGCGACCGCCACTGGGTAATATATATATATATATATTCCCCCCTCCCGATGCTTGTTGCAAAAAAGCTGCTTCTTCCACCAATAGCACCGGTGCAAAAACCACAGCCCGTGAAATATATGTATTGGGTCTCGTATTGATACGTGAACTAAAGTGGAGCTCGTTTGGAGTGCCAAATGTATATATTGCTTTTGACTGTTCTGTGGCACACAGCAGATTGGTCTGGTGCAGTTTTTGGAGTAGCCTGCCCACTCAATTTCCAAAACAATAATTTCTCAATTAAAACGGCGCTCAGGGAGCAGTTTGATGTTTTAGTGTGAAGTAAAAGACAGCAGTGAGTTACACTTACACCTTCTGACCTCCCATGGTCTTGCTCACATGAAGGGGCCCCAGTTTTGTTTCTTCAGGATCCAGCTGCCAGTGCGGCCAAATGAATGTGTTGGCGAATGCCAATGTTGTCTAGCCTTGGTTCCACCATGGCTTTCCACCATCCTATACTTTGTTTCTCTTCATCTCGCTCTTGCAGGTTCTTCCTACAGGTTCTTCCTCATCTCTGCTTTCTGCCATTGTCACTGTTTCCCTACTTTTTTCTTCTTACTTCTTTTTTTCCTTTGTTGCATTTCTCTCTTTTGCTCTGGGTAAATTCTTTCTGCTTCACTGATGCAAAACACTAGGGGACAAGAGTACTAGACAACACTGTTCATTTCTGATCCCTCTTTCAATAATTTGGAATCGTTGTCGCATTAAAAACTATTGAGATGTATAATCGTAAACCAATTTACTACGTTTCCAGCAGCGGCTGCAACCCTGCACATGCATGGAAGCATGCATGTGCAGCGACAATTCTACAAGTGAGGATCTATATTTACTCTGGTTCATTTTCTGATGTGCATACATGTGCAACAAGACCAAGCATCCTCTGTTGAGTTTGGATGTCATGTGTCCCCACTCTGAATCTAAGATCTTTTCAGTGTTCATCAAGGCACTCTTTAGCAGCCAGGAAGGAGGTTGGATTTCCTGTCACGCAACAGAATACACTTCCAAGAATCCCTTTATCATCTTGCCATTAAGAGCCAATACTTGTAATACTTCCTCCAGCCAGACCCAAACACGACTGCCTTCGGAACATTTATCTAACAGCGGGTCATTGCCTTTATTAAGAACCCCCCACCCAGACCATCCTGTACGTCTCTCGCAGGGTTTGTCGTATTATGGCGGGATCCTGTGCCGGTCGAGTGATTTTTGGCAGCTAATTGACTTTTTGACTAAGCCTCCAGATTGTGTGTGAGACAGGCCCTGAGTGATGGGGATCCGCGGACCGTCTCTTGCAGATGGCTAATGGTGCTCTAGCCATGGGAAGCCACCTCAGACAGTTGTTATAGTGGATGCTCCACAGTCTTCAATTCCCTAGTAATGATATTTAGCTTATAATCAATGTCACTTGTCCCCAAGCAGCTGAGGAGAACCCAGATCTGCTCCCCGCGGCTGGAGAGTTTAGAAACCATGAACCAATCTTCAATTTAGTCGTAGATCCTGCTGTGCAGCAGCGCTGGTCCAAAGAGGCATATATTTAAAGCAGCCGGACTATTTGTAATCAATAAAACCTGCCAAGGCGTATTTTACTTTGACATGTAGTCCTTTTATTATTTCCAAAATCTTGAATCTTTACTTCCCAGATCTTTACAACTGTTAGGGATCACAGGGTTTACACATTGGGATTTTTAGAAATTCCAGTAAATTAGACCCCTCTTTGGCAAGGCATCATTTGAAGAGGTTGAAATAACTGTACAAAATTCGGAAGCCGCATGGCCAAGTAACACTACGCGGTGTTTCATAGCTGTTGAGTGCCCCCCCGCCACGCGTGACACCTTCAGCCACCCAGGGTACATTGACAAAATCACTTTGTATGGAGAATCCTGTAGGCCTCCATAAAATCATAAAATCAGAAATGCAAGTTCAAGAATGCAAAGTGCTGTTGGTTTAAAAATATATATATATACAGAATTAAAGTTTTGCATATGTAATTTGCAGTGGGGATTAAGCAGCTGTTAAAATGCACTTCTTTCAAACTGAAGGCGCGGATTATAATAGGTGACTTGGGTCCACATATGGGCATACATCATAGTGCGTTCTGTTAGTTACAATGCTGGCCCAACTTGTTATTAGTGTGAGGTCCATTGTGTAACATGGAAGGCACTAGTGCATATCATGAATTCACAAAGAGAAGTTCCTTCAGGTGATTGGGGTGAAATCCAACAAACGTAGTTGATGAACTTTCAAACAGGTGGTCCAAGTATATTGACCAAACTAGGATCTCATGAACCCTCAAAGGAAAAAAATGTCATCCCTATAATGACCAACGAGAGAGAGAGATAACTGTTTGTGTTTCATTTACTAGTAGTAGTAAATCGCTTCTAGGCGCAGATGAAAGATGAAAGCATTGCAAATATGTATGAGACGTACCGCCTCGAACAAGTTTGCAAATACAGATCAATAGATAAACATACATAATGAAAGGGGACATATGTCCAAAATAGTAGATGCCTGGAGGAGGGAGGAGCTAGATGCTGTCTTGGAACAGATGTGTCTTGGGTCACGACCTGCACTGTATTGGAGATGGAGCCAGGCAACGTGGGCAGTCTGGTCCACAAATGGAGGCTGCCATCTACAATATTTGTTTATCACTGTTATTGCATCTGATTTATGGGTGTGGTCGAGAGCCATTGATCTGCTGAGCACAAATTGTGAGCCAGGCTGCATTGCTCAGTTTTTCTTTCCTGCATGTTATTTGGGGACTACACCTTTGATGCATTGGTAGCTAAGATAGTGAACATTCAATGTGGTCCTGTCCTTCACCGGTCCCAGTGGAGGCGGCTTCTGGGTCAGGTTTTTATTTGAGGTATCACTTCCTATGACGCACGCTGTACACATTGGAGCCTTCTGATTGGGTGTGAAGGTAGCCCATGTACAAGGGTTGACAGGAGTTAAGACTTGACCAGGGCCACCAAACCCAGGGGGCGCTGTTGGCTGAGTAGGAATAGAAGAGTCTTTCTTAGAGCTTGATTGGTTGTAAAGAGGTTTTGATCATGGCTCCTACTTGCGAATTCATGTAGTAACAGATTTTCGGGTTTGAGCTGTTTAATTTTGGCCTGTATCGCCATCCATACTCCGACGCTGACAAGGCATTGACGTATTGATTCAAATTGATTTGGGCAGCCTGTGGCAGTAAATGTAACATTTCTTTCAGAAGCTCCCCTGGATACTCGGATTCATACCAAAGCAGCTTTAATTTTAGTTGCCATTGGAGATTAGTGATGTGAGCCAGTGCCACAGTAGTCTAAATTCAATTCCGAAACACTGAAAATTACTTTCTAAAGCTGTCACAAAGGTTTGATTTCTCTCGGAGGGTTGTTCACCCTCAAGAAGCAGGGCATGATATTGCAATGGCTTGGGCTGAAATGGCTCAATAAAAGGTGCCCTTATTGCATTTATAGAGTAATGAAGTCTAGTGAATCAGCAAAGTCCCGACAAGAAGGTATCCATGTAAAATAACTTCATCAAAGCTATGGTATGACAAAGGGAGCCTGCGTGTTCCTCATCACGCATCCCAGACTTTGACAAGAGGTGTATGCTGTCATGTAACAGGGAGATAGATATAAAAGAAACGATGCAAATGGTTTTACTTATTTAAATGAAAGTTATACAATATTGGTCATGCACTATCCAGTGGCTTCCAGTGTCTTGACATATACCTCTGGCTGTTTATATGACATGGGCACGCTTTATCATCTATTCGCTGTCAGCACAGAAAAGGTGATGTCCTAGAGAATGGAGACAGGTAAAGGAAGGTTCAAATAATGGGCCTGGTTCTCACATGAGCAAGACATTTTATCTCCAATCCAAGCTCCAGTCGCTTACCTTCAAGTTAGAGAGCGACGCCCCTTCCTGTTACCAACCACAGTGGTGTTTAGGAGATGAAATATGAAATGATTCATACCATATAGAGGCTGAATCTTTTAGGCACTATCAAAAGTGTACTACAGAAGGCCCTTGAGTGTCCACATGCCAGTGGGTGATTCCTTGAGGAGCCTTTCAGCCCCTTCTCCGGACCTGTCCATCTCAGGGTTTTGGAAAAGCCTTTACTCCTCGAATGCTCTTTGTATGTCATGAAGACGGTTACTCTTCCTTAACGCTGATGAGCTATATCAACATCCAAGAACATCTTATCAATGCCATCCTATGATTTCACCCTTCCGTTCAAGTGGATGATTTTCTGGACACCTGATGCTTGTGACCTCACAGATGAAGCAAACATGGACACAGCAAAACTGGAACCATTTGCAGTTTTTCAAACATATAACATCTACTTTGCAGTTCTACAAGGAATAACCGCTGTGACTTCTAGCCACTCTTATTGAGCCACATCAGTAAACCAGGGATGGAAAAAGAGGAAATGCATCTGAGAAGTCTAGAAGTAAAGTTTAAGTTTCATTTTTTAAAAGGAGGCAGTGGTCCATGGGACCACTGACTAGGATCACTGACTGCTCTTAAAAAATATTTATTCAATAATTCTCGAAGGGGACGGGGACCCTTGGGGACGCCCTCCTATTTGCGAATGGGTTACCACCAACTTTGAGTTTGCGGTGCATTGCTAATGTTTTGCAATGAATTTTGGTAGCAAAACATCCTTACACAACACTGTGAATCGGTATTAGGAAAGGATGCCCTAAATACGTCCCTCCCAAATACAGAATCGCAAATCCCAAATTGCGATTCAGTAGCAAGTTACAGAATAGCAATTTGCAGTCACAAATTATGCTGTTTGTGACCACAAAAATGTTTTTTACATCTGGCCCTAAGTCTCTCTCCAGCCAAGTCTTCAGTAAGGACCAGCCCTCTGTGGTCAGCTGGCCCATCTTTGAGTCAGGAGTCCTTCTGCTTTTTGTGTCGCCAAAGCAGGCATAGAGGAGGCCAGCCACTGAACCCTTGGGGAGCAGTTCAAGTCCCTGGGTGCCATCAGGTTTTCGATCCTTGGCCCCTTGAGTCCTTTCATGAGTTCTTTTCTCCACGATGAGTCTGGAGTCTTCTTCTAGCAGGGTCTTCTTGAGATGGAGTCTTCCCAGATACAGGAAACTTCTGAGGAGGGGCGGATGAGGTGCCAGATTTACTCTGTGCACTAGACAGTGCCTCGATAAATTATGCCACCCAACATTAATTATAGTAGCCCAGGAAATTAAAAGAAGTCCTATCTGATGGCTCCAAGACAAAAGAGGTAGTGTAAGGGAGTCCTTTTTCCTGCCAACTGTTCCTATCCACTCCCAGTTAGCTAAACCCTGCTAAGTGATCAGCGGTTAGCACTCATTCGTTCGTCTCGGGCTCAGAGACAGGCTATCATTTTCTGAGCTAGGCTAGTTAACTCTCCCAGCAAATGATGTGTACTCTAGTCCTGGAGCTGTGATGAGTGGCAGAACGTGTTTTAAGTCAGTTCTGGCTCAAGCAGCCAAAAGCACATTTTTGCAAAGTTCCTTTTCCAGTTATCTAAAATCTGAGTTCACCATTAAATCAGACTTGACACATTAAGTAGGAAATAACTCTGAAGAGTTTTTCTAGTATTTTTTCTAAGCTGAGATAGGGAACAATGATTTTAAGCCCTTCTAGCCATGTTCAGGGAAATGTCTACAACGGTCTACACACTAAATTACCTTTTGGGCTTTATTTGACTGTGAAAGCACATTTACTCCAATATGTAGTCGATCCTATTTTCATAAATACCTTGCCCTGTGGGCTTAGAAGGCACACTTTAATAGTGGCTTATGAATATATAAAATAGGCTTTCCAGTGTGGAAAAGGCATTTTTCCCTACCATCTGTCATGGCAGTGCATTGAAACTGCAGCCCAACCAGCAGAGCACAGTTGTGCCTCTGGTAGACATAACTTAGGGTGATGTAAATACATACTGCAGCCCACAAATGAGTCTTAACTTTTACACCAATAGGAGCACTTTCTGAACCATCTACAGTACAGTCTTAATGGGAAATTAAATAGATCAATTGGGTGACACCAATGCTTCCATTTTAGAGACAGAACACATGCACAGTGCCACTGAACAGCAGTGTCATGCAGTCCTAATACCACCAAATATAGGATCCTGAAAAAGGCAAGAAACTGGTGGTGACCAAACAGAAACAGCAAATTTTCTATAGGTCAGATATTAGGCAGCACCACTGGAGTTCTTCTCTGATACCTACATATGTTCCAATGCCTTAAAATCCTGTGAGGCCACAGTGAATGTGAGGATTGGCAAGGGAATATCAGAATGTGTATGGCGTTCAGATGATGCCTGTAACTGTTCACTAGGTGAATGTCTTGTAGAGTATCACTGGTGAAGAAGAGATTGAATGTTCTTCCTAAGTCTCTCATTCTCTCCCTCACTCACGAGAGAACACAATTCCTTGTCTATCACAACATCATATTCTAATGCAAACCAGTCCATATAAGGCCATAAAAGAGAGAAGTCTGAGTTATTCTCAAAGCCATGCCACAGCAAATCTTGACGCAACATCAACCCAGAGTAAACAGCCACGCATTTAAGGAAGCCAAAGCTATCCTGAATGTTTGGCAATTCTTAGTTTCTTCTGATGTTGCCAGAGAATCCAAATGTGACGGCATGCAGCAGTAAATTAGGAGTGGCTGAGTAGTCCCTTAAATGGAAAATACGCACCAGTGCTACCGATCTACAATGAAATGATTCATCAAACATATTCATACGTTTCGAGCTGATCATCCTCCTGGCTTCACCATGAGGCCAGCTTAATACAGCATTAATATTCCTCTATACCCTATTTCCAAAATCTGCGGAGGCTGGATTTTCCCGTGACTTTGATGGTTTTACACCCAGATAGATCCCACAAATATACCTAGATTACCTTTGGAGTGTCTGCACTCATGTTCCAAGGGAGATATAAGAATGAGCCAAGACCCCTATGACATTAAGCGAGGAAAATGTTGTGTAAACCTTAATTACTGTCTTACTTATATTTCGAACAATTTCTGGTTTCTTTTTTTGTCCCTTTGAAAAATGCCCACTCTCATGGGGCGTGATTGAGCAGAAAATGTATCACAAGGAATGTAAACCTGGATGCTACATGCACTGTACTAGCAATGTTCACCGAGTTAATTTAGAAATTGTATTAGTAGCATACTGGGCTGTTATCTCGCTTGCATTTTGTAGATAAGGTCCCCTACCTAATGTACAATTTTAAGATATGAGTAGAACTCAGAACTCTTGCAAGACTTACATCTTTATGGGAAAAAAAATCTCAATTTCGACCATTCCAAGGTGTTACAGCCTGTCCAGTATCATCAAGCCACAGTCTTCTTAAAACAGTTAAAAGAAACCTCAGACACAGCCAAAGACTAAGAGACTGAAGTAATGAAAACCTCTTTTGTCCCTTACTTTGCTTGAAGTATCTTGAGCAATTTTCCTTCTTACCTACGCTTTTAGGCTTCATCAAACTTTCAAGTAAAGGAAAAGTAAGCAAACATGCACGCTTGGCCGTCCCATCGAGATCTAATGGTGCTCGCCTCCATACAACGTTTCGCCGTAAGAATGCATACCTCTGTATATCACCAATTCCATTCTACTTCCTCTGGGCAATCAGCATGTCGCTGAAAGGAATGTCCTTCACCATGGCTCAATCGCGGCTATCATAGCACTGCACAGCCTGGCCACTGCAACACGGCAACCCACATACATGGTTGTGAGGGATGTGCATGCTGGGACAATGGGGAATCTTCGCAGTGCATGGGTTCCCTCGAGTTCTGGTTCACTGTCCCTCATTTAAAAGGAGAATCATCCCTACAGAGCCACTTCCTTCACCCTTACCTTGCTTACAGAACTCTATAAGGCCGAGTAACAATCTCATTAGCAACTTCTCTTTTATTCTCTTTTGTGTTGACCATCAGTGCCGCTATTGCCATGCTCCACGGAAACCAGGTCCTGCCTACCCCTATGAGGTCCGTTTATTCCCCGCTGCACACCTCCATCCCATCTCCATGCCAAACAGGCTGCAACAACAAAATGGTGGAAGAGGACCTCAGCACCGCAGAGGTATGGAATCCAAAGCCACCTTTCTTGAGACGAAAAAACCCAGGCGGATTCTGGTAATGTCAGACCCTGTGGTAGCATCCATGCTGGCCGGGCGGCGCTAGCATCTTTAGAATAGAGTAAACGAAGCTCCTGTCTCTGAGGTGAAGTCCACCAGGTCATGAGTAGAAGACGGGAGGAGAAAGAATAGGACTAAAAGTAATGAAAATTACTGGTAAGTAATCAAAGTGTTTCCTACTTCTCTCTACAGCTTGATGCAAATAACAGTGTTTTTTGCTCCCGAGAAGCCAAGTCATCCTTACAAAGTAGACAGTCATTGTCAATTTTCCCCCTAAACTGTTTTTTTGGAGAACCGCTATAGGTTCATGCGTTGGTACGCGCAGTGCTGCGACCTATGATTGGCTGGTTTCTGGCTCACTGATGTAATGGAGCATCAGGAATTAATTGCACCCATTTAAATGGCCCAGGGCAGATGCATCCGAGCCTCCTTCCCACCTTTAACAAGCAACAACCAGAGGATTGTGATAATCAGCCAGCTATAAAAAATAATCAATACACCCGGCATAGCAGGGCTCCAATTTACAATCTGCTTTATTGTTTTTTATTTTTGATAATAAAATCTGCAGGGCACGGCTGATTGACTCCAGAGTGGTGGGAAATGGGTACTTCCCCGGTAGTTAACGAGGAATCAGCCCCATTAAAAACACAACAGCCCCGGGATATCTCGCATCATTTTAATAATGCTATTTAATTGATTATATAAGTTGGCAGGCTAGATTTTCTTTCTGGGGCTTATTAAAACCCAAGAGTCGCTACTTGAAGAACGTCTGGCCATTGAGGATGACAGGGGGGGCGGACAAGAGGTCACGATGGAGGGGGGAGCATGTCTGTTTGTTTGCAAGATGCACAATAACCATTGAAAACAGGCCACATGGGAAAGACAAAGTCATGTACTGCAGTTTTATGGGAGCAGCAAACATTAGCAGTGAAAAGCACTTGCAATCCTGTCCTCAAACACATGGACTTCATCTAGAGTTTTACTGAAAATGTCCAGTATTAGCACGAATTAGTAATTCTGTTACTGTGCTCCGTGATCATGGTATTATCATAAAAAGCTGTAAATGACTGACAGTCTGCACTGCTATCGTGTGTACCTCCTTGAGAGGTCCCTTGGTGTGGATTGGGACTAGAAGTGTAGTGCAGAGTGGTACCACTTTCCATGCTATAATGACGCATTACTACATTATATACTTAGGGAGTTACTTAGAGTTCGGTGGATGGGTTACTCCGACAAAGCATGGCAGATATCCCGTCCGTCATGTTACAAGTGCCATAGGCTACAATGAACTCGTAATAAGCCCTTTTGATGGATATCAGAGTTTAGAGTTAGGAGGATAAAACTCTACATAAGGTATTACCCGACTTGTAACATCACTAAAAACAACCAAAACATGTAAAGTGAGTGATAATCCCCACGCCACACTTTTAATACAAATTTTCTAGATTTCTTTCTCCAAATACTTGTGTGAGGTGCACACAAGAGACAATTTGAGATAGCACTGGCACCCTAGTGGTGATCTAAAAGTGTTTAATCACTAGAAACATCAAAAATGGCATTTCACAATTTTTTGGTTCAATTCATCATTGTTCTAACAGCGTGTTCTGGGCACCTGTCCATGTACTTCGAAACACTAGTGAGTGTTATTAATTCACTTACTCTGTAGAGCACCATCTGCCCAGATTGAGCATCGGCCCCTCCGGGGTTGTATAAACTGCTCGATGTTTCTGGCTGTGCTCTTCTCTAGCACTACCTGGGGCCCTGGTATGAAGAGCGACGCCGGCTCAGTGCACAGCCAAGTATCTGAGGTGTTTAAAGTTCATAAACTTACCTGGGAATTTCTCTAAGTTAATGCAAGAAATGCAGACAGCACAAGTCAAAAATGATGAGCAGATACTGCCTCTCTGTTTCCAACTTGTTCAGTCTAACGTTTATGCTTTACTTCAGAGAAATTCTTAGTTCTACCCAGCGGTGGACCCTCCACTAAGGCGGAGAAGCGTCGCTCCACAGAAAAAAAAATGATAATAACATGGTACTATGTGTATACAATACCATGTTATTAACATATTATTTTTTCCAAACTGGCTCTGTTTAGGTGTGTGGTTGGAGTGGGCGGGGCTGGGCTGGGCTGCCGACAGAGCAGGGGGAGGAGTGGTGGGCACTTTCTAAGTGTGCATGACGGTTTGGCCGGCTGTCTTGGGCCGGCCAAACAGTCATGTGCACTTAGCATGTTCTCAATCCGGGTTTATTGCACAGCCTGGGTGGAGAACATGCACAGGCTCCCGCTCCCTGTCTGAGCGCTGACGTATGGCGCTCGGCGCTCAGACCAATCCCCACGCTGCTGTCATGTTTGGTAACAGCAGCGCCGTAATTGCGCCGTAATTGGCTTAGGGGAGCCTGGAAAACTGTGTGCTTCCTGTTTCAGGCGGAGGAGAGATGGCAGCTGGCAGGTAAGTGGACTTTTCTTTTTTTTAAAACCCCCCCCCCCCCACTACAGCCCCGTAGCATCCGCTACTTGTTCTACCTATGAACTTTAGGCACCAAAGACTCCAAAAAACAAAACAAAACAAGGCCTTGTTTCTGTGCTGAGCCGAAGCAGCTCTTCATGATCCCGCCCTTTTAGTTTTAATCCTGCAGAGCTGAAAGTATCATAAGTGCATTCGCTCACCCAGGGCACAGCTCTCTGCCTGTTTTTATACAACTACACTTTCTGAAACACATATTTTTAACTCAAGAATATCTTCAGGTTGGTGCTGCAGACAGCAGAGCTCTGAGACAGACAGAGAGAGTAAGAGAGAGAGACAGAGAGGCATTCCCTGCACACTGTTTCTGAGCTGTGGTGTTTGCAGTGAAACTCAAAGAAATTCTAATGTGCCTATGCACGTTTTGGTGAGTCTGTCTCTGTAGAGAAAGAAATTCAGACTTAACCAAAAGAGGTAAATATTCTTTAAATATAAACATGTGCACTCCCGTAAGGTCCAGGAGCCCTGGATACTATGGATTTCTGACTCTGTTGGAGTTTTTGATTAGTGGTTCTCAACTGCCGGAAGGTACTAACACTCGGCCAATCCTTTGACCTACACATCTAGATGTAGAGAGTAAGGCAAAGAAACGACCTAACGTTGTTTAGGGGATTGCACAAAAGGATGACAGCGATAATTATGATGTCGCTAATTCAGTCAACGATAACTTTGATGGCTCCATCACTTCAGTATTGTGATCCGTATCGCAATGAGCGGTTCTCAACCGTCCAAAGGTAACGACCCTCCTGCCTGGAGGTAAAATGCAACAAAAGAAATAACAATGTAAAGCCGGACAATCCTCAGAATGATGACTATGATAGGTACAGACAATGATAATGGAATGAGTCCGATACTTTCGGCTTTGTCCTGATATGTAAAAAATCGCAAAATACGTCCTTGGCCACTTCCCTAAAGACAAAAGGGGCATATTATCAAGGGCTTTATCGCCGCTTTAGCGGCACTTTTTGCCGCTAAAGCGGCGATAATTTTATTGCCCTATTAGCAAGCTGTCGCTAACAGGCGTTAGCGACAGCTTTCAGGCGTTAGAGGCCGCGTTTTCCATCGCCTTGCATGTCAGCGATAATTATCGCTAATGACATGCAAGGAAGGCATTCCCTACTAAAAGCGACTGAAAACAGTCGCTAATCCCACTACCCCCTATTAGCAAGGCAGGCGAAGCGATAAAATAATTCGCGCTAAGCGCGTTTATCTCTAGATTTTAATACCTGCTAGTGAGGATGACTTCCCTGTTTAAAGTATAGGAGGTGGATTCTAATGCTGAATCCACCTTAGCGATAATGCGAGAATATCGCTGCTTTTCCAGCGATATTCTCACATTTTGCCGCTATCGCTGGAAATTTTATCGCTATGGAGATACACCTTGTTAATAGGGTGTTATCTCAGCAATATTTTCCAGCGATAGGCGGCGTTAACCAAAGTCGCGCTAAGCGCAGTTAGCGATATTTATCGCTATTCCTTGGTAATATGCCCCAATAGTGTCCCTGAAATAGTCTCAATAGTTCTACATGCCGATATTAAATGTTCTTCAAACCATAAAGGGTTTTCAAATAGAGTTTTTCCCTCCTCTGTTTCAAGAGTTACTATAAGGTGAATTTTTTTATGTGTAGAGAAATTATAGCCCATACTGAATATAGCAAAGCTTCTTTCCTAGGAAGACATAGAAGCATTTTCACTCGATCCTAAATGTTTTTGTTGCCCAATATTACCAAAAAAAAATGGAAAAGAAAGGACAAAAAAGAACTGTGACTCCAAAACAGAGGTTTTTGTTCATCTCTGGAAAGTTTTCTAGGTCTCACCTCCTTTGATTCTGTCTTCTGCTCCGTGTTTCACCAAGTCTCTCTGTAGTATTCAAATAGAAAATTGTACAACTTCTGTAATTCAAGATAATTCTTATCAAAATTAGGTTTGATGTGATACTCTCAGGAAATTGACTTGAATGGTAGGGCTTTAGGCATTGTCTATTTAAGCCTCATTCCATGATCCATATATTAAAATACCTATTAATGTCTCAAGATCAGATATTTAAGGCAGGGTCTCTCTATACAGATAAAGTAACCTCAGACACAAGATACTTGAGAAGTGATGACATAGTTGCAAGACCATTTAGTTGCTTAGAATGTTCATACCATCTTTGCCCAGATCAAGTCTTAGTTTCACTTGTCAGTCTGTGGACATGAGGTCCTTGGAGAGTTTAGTACTCAACTGGGAGGCATAAGCTGTAAAGGGAGTATCAATGCATCTCAATTATTTGATCTTTTGCCAGCTCTTTTCCCATTAACTTTCATCTATGACAAGGCACATTTCACTATACTTTTGTGGTTGAACAACATTTCAATATTCCAATACATAAACCTCCTGGGAGGCGCCAAGTCTTAAGTCCTGGTAGGTATGGCCAAGGAATTTTGAGAGTTCTGTCACCATTAAACTTTTTCACTTAGGGCAGAGTTTCTTCGTGGCATTTACACAGAGGCACTTGGGCACTCAACAATCTTCGCAAGAGGAGGCATCATCGAGTAGCTGTCCAATCACCGCACCATTACTGGAGCCTGTTGTTGATAGATCTTTCTCACGTTTGAGCTCACAATTGCCCCATTTTTGCATTAGTCTTTTGCCATAGAGATGTTCTTTCAAGGTTGGTCACATTGGCAGTTTTCCTCCTTTTGTCATGATTTCCAGGTACGTGACCCAGATTCTTAGACACAAGGCCTTTGTGATTCTAACTCTCCTGGATAGCTCAGCCTGTTTCTGATCTCTTTTCAAAATGGCCATAGATATCCCTGTATTGCTTCCATTTCACTCTCACCTCCTCTAAGATCCCCACAGCAAGTCTTCTATCTGCCATTCTACAACTGATTGCTTCAAATCTTTCTGCTGTTCTTGGTCACTGACATGCCTTTTACCTTCAGCAAGTACCCTGGTGTAATCTTCCTGGGCCCCCAGGTACCATCAAGACTTAAAATAAAATTTGCTAAGGTTGCAATTGGTTAGGGTGCGAAGAGGAATCACTACCTCATTTCAGCAAATGTTCTTCAGGTCAGAATTTCTGGCCTCAGTGACACCTCAGGGTTTCTGTGGGAAAAAAAATCAGTTTAAAATCCAGTTTCACAGCTGTGAGGAAAATAGTTTTGTAGTTAAAACATCTCATCCCTTGTAAGCACTACCTAGCACTCATGGGAAAATGTGCAAGTCTACACAGAAAAAAGATGCTAAATGTAAGAAAAGCAGGAAACCCAGTAAACTACTGATAGCCCAATCATCATGATCTATATCGGACTTCAATCACACGCTATAAAGGACAACCCTAAAAAGACAGAGGGGCATATTCACAAGAACGTGTGATGACTACCGCAAGTGTAGCTTAACGCAACCCTTCACATCGCAGTCCATCGCGGGAAAACAACTCCTTGTTAACGTGGTATTCACAACATGGCGGCACCATGCGATAGACAAAAGAGAACGCGTCAAATGTACGTGTTAAAACTAACGTGACGCAGAAAAAACGCGAAACACGAACGCAAAAATAGTAGCGATGAGGCCAATCGCGATACAAAAACCAGCGATAACCAGTGAGAGGCCTGCAATACCCACGCGTCCTGCGTGGAAATGCACAATAAAAGCAGAGAAAAAAAACAGGGAGATGACAATGTACGAGCACAACCCCACATCCGTGACGTAGAACAATCGTCCCGCATCAAATAGGAATCTCGCCACAGACACAATGTACATTGACATGCAGCCCGCATGTAAACTGCGCAAATGCCGAAACATGCATGTAACACACAGTGAAACCGCATGTCCCCCTCACATTGCAGAGGAACAAGCAACCCCCCTGCACACAGACGTGTCATGACCATGACCAACAAATCACGAGAGCGTGGACGAATGTAGGGGCAGTGACTCCCTCATACGTACATGTTGCCCATGTTGTGGGACCTGAGTCACAGGGGGCATCCCTGCATCATGGTGGTACATATCTGAGCCCAAAAGGAGCCCTGTTGTCACCTGCAGGACAGAAATGGCAGCCAAAATGGAATGAATCTGGACACATGTGAAACGCCGAAGAGTGGCATTCCCTACTAACTGCGACACACAGAACTGGCAGTTCGAATACGTGACACCCTAAACAGCCTCTCTGCACAGAGGTGACACACCCACCACACATGAACAAATCACAAAAATGTCAGCAATACATGTCGCACTCACACTTGTCTGAGTGATGTGCCTGTACAGATGAGAGACATGCACTCACGGATAGTGTTCTTCGAATGCATTTATTTGCACATGCTTTGCCTGTGGCCATTATGTACTGTCCCAATACTGCCAAGGACTGCCACAATGTGACGTGCTCATGTGAAGAAATTGTCAATGATGGTGTTCCTACGGGCTATTCCTGCTGCGGCTGCAGTGGGCTGTGGTCCACCTGCCTCATCCCCATCATCATCGTCCAGTGCATCTGGCACATGTGTCCATGGTGCCCTGCTGCGTACACATATTTTGTGTAACACACAACATGCAACGATAATCTTGCACACGATGTCTAGGCTGTACAGGAGCCTTCCACCTGTGATGTCCAGGCACCTGAAACGTGACTTCAACATGCCAAATGTGCGTTCCACAATGCCCCTGGTGCGTTTGTGGGCCGCATTGTACTGCCTCTGGGCCTGTGTGTTCGGGGCTCGGAGGGGTGTCATCATCCAAGCGCAGAGTGCATATCCTTGGTCACCTGTGACAGTGCAGAGAGACATGAGTCAATAGTTGGTTCGGCATGATGTGTTGGCAGGCTCACTGGTTCATTGGTGTGTGATATGTGTGACTTTGTGATTCCTGCATGACATGTACTGCTTGTTGCAAATGAGCGGCATCAATGTGGAATACGTAGCCTCAATGCCACTTCTCCCTCCCCCGAGCATATTCACCAGAGTGGGCAGCGCGGTTGCATCACTTGCACCCCTACGGCACACTATTGTCATGCCTGTCTGCGCATGTCCACAAGCCTGACGACGACACAGTGATGCCCTGCGCTGAAGGTGGACGGACACGTGTGTGTAGGCCAATGGTAAAGACAGGGCAGACACAGAAGTAGAGTTCATGCCTGGCTGAACTCGCCATGCGGCCGAGGGTAGACCTTTGGCTTATGCTGCGGAAATAGCGACACACACAACAGTTGTCATGTCTGATCCCTGACCCCCAGCGGGCCTGCGCACCCTCATCTACCCCTCGGCCGAGCCCGTACTCCTGGCGCATGCTACATGGCAACATTGAATTTTGCATGACGTGTGGTGCCGACACTACACCTGAGACACACGCATTAGTTACTTCCATGGCAAGGCCTAAACTTAACCTCGCCCAGAGCCACCTGTGGAATGACCACACCCCTACGCCGTACTGCCATACGCAGGTCCACTCCCTCACGCTCACAGGGGAGTCTGACACAGCCACATGTCCCAGGTCTACCCCACTGCCTGAGGTGACTAGGTTGCACCCGCTGTACATGGCACAACGAAATGTGGTATGGCCCGGGGCCCACATGCATACATAATGACCACACAGACACACTGAGATTATCCGTGGAACTGGCTACGGGCACGTGCACCCGGCACATTTTATTGCCAGGGCCACACGTCCAGTGACGCCTGTGCTGGATGGGAGTTGGGTAGTGTACGCCACCCCTCAGGGGTTGGTTGGTGCTGGCAACAACTACAACAGTGATCAGACAATCAGAAGCACAAACAGCAAGGTTCCAAAACTTGAGCTGCAAAGAGTCGGTGGCCCCGGATGCACAGCGGCCGGCACAGGCACACCGCCATGGGACGGTGACTTGCGATGCACTGAGGTAGGGCTAGGTGAGC
Source organism: Calotriton arnoldi (assembly GCA_963921515.1). Lineage (NCBI taxonomy): Eukaryota > Metazoa > Chordata > Amphibia > Caudata > Salamandridae > Calotriton > Calotriton arnoldi. The sequence continues at coordinate 2,249,106 of CAWUFW010002126.1, read as the reverse complement.
CGAGCGGGCGCACATTGATGTCCAAGGAGAGTGTCGCAGAGTGTTACGGGGGACAGTGGAAGGTTTCCATCCAGGGCATGATGCAGAGGGCAGAAGCAAGCAGGAACAGGCAATATAGAGGAGTTGAATGCTACAGTCTCCTTTTCCCCACGATGTCAGTATCAGCTACATGATGATGGAGTCGACCCCCAGGCCATAAACTGTGACGCCACCAGAGTTCCACCAGAGAGTGTCCATGACTCCCGTGGCACAGAGTCAGTGGCACCAGATCCGGAAGGGGATGCAGTCTGCGATGAGGCCTGTACAATGACATGAAGTCTGCAATTGACAAATCCAGACCCAGTTCCAATTGTGTGTCCTACTCGACTGCAGTGTAGGCCGGAGGCAGCGCTCAGCAATGGCCCACAGACACGTGTGGTCGGAATGCTATGCACAGAGTTGGTGGCACCACCGCGAAGGGAGTATACTGATTTAGACTCTGCATTAACATGTGTACTCTGCCATTGTGTAATCAAGACTCAGTTCCAAATGTGTGGCCTACTTGTCCGCTGTGTAGGCCGGTGGAGTACGTCAACGACAGAGGAGTACTGCGAGCCTTGCCCGCGGAGGCCGTGGTGGTCTGAGGAGGCTGCCAAGCTCGAGGGCCTCTGGCTTGGTTCGAGCGCAGGCACATGGTGGGCCCTCTTGGGACACGCCGGTGTCGGCAGGTGAGCAGTGAGGCCTGGATGCGCACGGCGGGGCGGGACTGGTTCGGGGTCCAGCGACCCGGGCTGCGGTGGACGCACAGGATCGCGGCGACACCGCTCTCGGCGATGGCGTCAGCCTCGTGGCGGGGTGGGAGGCGCAGCCCTGGCAGACACGTTGGGCATTCCGGAAGAGAACCACGCCCAGGGCTACGTGCTTTTTATTCACACCCCTACGCTGGCCTGGCGTACGCCGGGCCAGCCCACTCCGCACACGCTTGCAGGGGGGGGACGTCACAGGCTACATTTCAGAGACCTTCCCCACTGTCTGGGGTGGCATAGTTGCGTCCACGGTCCACAACACTACCACCACCAGCAGTATATGTCGACATGGATATGTCTGTGTTCTGCATACTGCAGTCTGTCCAGCACTTCCACGCCACACTTGGCATTGTGTGTATTCTCATTCATGGAGCCCTGTGCAATGTGATTGAGGTTTTCCTTTCCCTCCACATGTTAGGGTAATTTGCAGCCTAGGAGGAGACAGTCTGTCTCTTCCAAACTTAGGAGAGCCTCAACTTCCTAAAAATACTTTTGAGTGTTACTCTCACCTCAGGATTCCTTGGTTAAGAGTCACACCTCTGCTCAGCTTTGACGTAAGTACAAGGATGTGCTAATAGTGACATATCAAGAATATAGGGGCATATTATCAACGTGATTATCGCCGCTTTAGCGGGACTTTTTCCCGCTAAAGCAGCGATAATTCAATCGCCCTATTAGCAAGCTGTCGCTAACTGCTGTTAGCGACAGCTTCTAGGCGATAGCGACCGGGTTGGGTGCCGCTTTGCATGCCAGCGATATTTATCGCTAATGGCATGCAAAGTAGGCGTTCCCAACCTAAAAGCGACTAGAAACAGTCGCTAAGGTCGCTATCACCTATTAGCGAGGCAGGGGAGGTGATTAACGAACCAGTGCTAAACACGTTTAGTGCTGGTTTGTTAACGCCTGGTCCAAACCTGACTTAGCCATGTAATCCAATGGGAGGTGGATTACATGGCTAAATCCTCCGCGCTATCACCAAGCTAACACTGGTCACAGTGTGAATATCGCTTGTTTTCAAGCGATATTCACACTGTTCTCCAGGGTTTCTATCGCATTGGAGATAAGCGTTGCTGATAGCACGCTATCTCCGCGATAGAAACCTGCGATAGTCGGCGATAATTATCCTAGCGCTAAGTGCGCTTAGCGATAATTATCGCCGGTTATTGCTAATAGGCCCCATAATTCCTCCAAGTCTGGTAGTTTAGTAGAGTAATGCATACACTGTAGGGACTTGTGTTCAACCTCATGGTCACAGGTTCAAATCCTGGTGGGTCCACTCAGCCTTTCAGCCTTCTGAGGTCAATAAAATGAGTACAATTAAGTTGGGTAACAATAAACCTCTGTTATTCAGCACCAAGAAACCCTTCTGGGTGAACGTGCGCTTCACAAATACACATGTTATGTTATGTTATCATTCCCCTGTTCATGTCTCTGATCTCATGTAGAATGTTGTCAGGGCACAGAACATTAATGTTGCAGAACAACAGGCTCCTGGCAATGAAGAGCTGTAGGTTTTCTCTTTCAATCTTGTGTGGTCCAGCAGAGGAGCCAAGATTCATTGTAGCAAGTTAACAATATGACGCCATGGGTAGCTTGTAATGAGGGTGATGGGGTCCCTCCACCCTTCCCCCACCGCCTTCACACATAGTAAGCAAAGCTCTCTGCCATAGTTCAGTTCAGTTCAAAAACCTTTATTTCGGTCGTTAAGACCATAAAAGTATGTATGCAGTACAATCAAAATCATGACAATATAAGATTAAAAACACATCCAACGAACATATAAAAGTAAATGTGCAACATCTTTGCGTGCAAAAGAAATTTAGCTGCACTGGCCTATAGGCAGAGCCAGTAGGCTCAGAAAAGTGAAAGTGCATTACTAACGAGAAAAGAAAAGCACAACGTGGGTCCAATAAAGAACAGGTCGATTGCAGAGACCAAACAGTACACAGCGAGTCCGATACAATCAGTGCAAATAAAAGTATACATACAAGGAATTACACATATAGTATCTCGGTTAAAAATAGTCATCTTCATGAGTAAAAGTCTGGAACAATAAAAAGATTAAAACAAATTTTTCTCTCTCCTTAGTATGAGCAGTAAAAACAGTCTATGCATTAGCAACTGGTGTGGTTATTATTATCTTTTTTTTTTCTTTTTCTAGGAAAGCCCAACGCCTGCGCCACATTGAGTTTAAAAAACGGGAAACAGCAAAGACAATGGGCTTGGAGGTATCATACTTCAGAATTCTAAGTGCCTCCTGGCAGTGCACAAACCCCATGTTCCTGCACAACTGTATAAGCCAACACTGTCTTGCAGATTTGTAGCCTGGACAGAAAAATAAAACATGCAGCTCTGACTCCTCCTGATGGTTACAGGCTGGGCCCCCACGTTGGGCAGTTCCAGACCATTTGCAAGTGAAGGCCCGCAGAGGAAGGGTACTAAATCTAAACTGAAGATATAGTTTTCTTGCTGGGAAAGGTAGAATATCATCCAGTAAGGGTTCTAATTTATACTCATCTTTTACAGTAAGGAATTCAGCTGTCAGAACACCTAGATCCGGATTCCCATGAATGACTTCCAATTTATATGTTCGATAAATTCTCACCAATTCAACACGTGAGACTGCAGAACATGTTTCTTCAGGGTTACTCCAGAGGGTTGGTTTGCCTATCCTACTGCACTCTTCCATTATGTGTGCGAACCAAGCAATTTTTTCTACCCCAGGAAGACCCAGTAACTCTTTAGTTTCTGTCTGATATTCTGCCAGTTCCGGGGTCACCCACAACCTACGCCAGAAAATTAGGGGTCTTAGGGCAATCTCATCTCCAATCGGCCTTATACCTAAATCTAGCCGCAGGGGGGATAACGGGGTGCTGGAAGGGAGACCCAAAATCTGTCTTAAAAAGCTGTTCTCGACTTTGCTTAGATAACTGCAAGAACAATGTCCCCAGAGTTCAGCCCCATACATTGTGGCACCCCTAGCTTGTGCCTTGTAAATTTCAATGATAGGCCCAGTAGGTTTATAGGAGGAATCCCTCAGTAATTTAGCAATCCTACCAGTAGTCTGTGCTAGCTTAAGCTTAGCTTTGGCAATTTGTGGCCCCCAGTCCATATTTTCAGTAAGGGTGACACCCAAGTAGTCAAATACAGGAACCCTTTCCAGGACAGTGCCATCTAAATGGGGATTAGGGCGTGTTTTCTTGGCTGGGTTGAAGACCATAAACTTGGTCTTCAAGGTATTTATCTCCAGCCCCCTGTTATTACAAAAGATGACAAAACTGTCCAGAATCCTCTGTATTCCCATCGGCGACTTAGACATCAAGAGGGTGTCATCCGCAAACATCAGTGCTGGAACCTTTGAGTTTGCTAACTTTGGGGCATCGTTGTCCTTAACCTCAGTGAGTTGGGCAATAAGTGCGTTGACAAAGAGGCAGAACAGGGTTGGTACGAGCACACAGCCCTGCCTCACTCCTCTGTCAACTGGCAGTCGTGGGGTTAATTCTCCCCCTTTCCCACATCTTACTTGGGCGTAGTTGGCATCATGCAGCTTAATAAGCATGCTTAGGAGGTAGGAAGGAATCCCCAAATCTCTAAGTACCCCCTCTCTGGGCACCAAGTCAAAAGCCGTTTTCAGGTGCACGAAGATTAGATAGAGGCTGCCACCCTCCATTATCACCGTTTTCCAAAATATAAGTTGGAGTCTGTATATTTGGTCAACGGTGGAAGTGTTCTTCCTGAATCAGGCTTGGTAGGGGCTTAAAATATCATTATCTTGCATCCACCCCTGGATACGGTCTAAAAGTACCCGTGCAAACAGTTTTTGTGTGACATCGATCAAACTGATCGGTCTATAGTTTACAGGGAGTAGTGGAGAACCCTTTTTAAAGACTGGGACAATTTTTGCCCCGGCCCAGGTATCGGGGATCGGCATGCCGTTCATTATAGCATTAAATAGTACCCACAGATAGGGACCCCAAATTGTTGGTTCTTCTCGAAAATGCCATAGTCAAATCACTTAATCTCTCCATGCCTACAACCAAAATGGATTTGTCCTCGTGTGATGTAAGAAAGCAGAATGTACTGGGTACAGTAGATGTCTAATGCAGTGCGGTGCCAACACAAATAGCATCCTCTCTCCCCGGGGACACGATAACGCGTGCTTTGCTGTATTCTCGCCGTAGATGGTAAACACTCCCAGGCACATGCACAGCTTTGTCTTGTTAAGTGACTTAGAGAATCATTTTTATCCAAGGAGAGCCAGGCGCCTTGGGTAATTTACAACACCAAAGAAATAGCATATTACATAAATTGGGGTGACTACAGAAACCACGTCCAGCGCCATGTATGTATGCATTGGTATTTGTATAGCGTGAAGATAGGCAGGAGCCAACGGAGTGCTGTACATTACATGAGGGGTTGGGAGACAATCTACAAGATTATGTACATCTAGTGGAGGTTACACAATTACACTCACCCTCATTCCATCTGTGCGTTTATGGACCTGCAGCTTTGTTGCATGAACATTTGTGGTTAGTTATTTGTGATCTGCACACCATGAACCTCACTGAATCTAGGCGCTCGAAACAGCACTGAGAGAGGTCACCCCGAAGAGGTACTTTAGAAAGCTGCCAGTTTTGTAGAGCCTGTATGTGAGAAGAGCAATCAGTAGCCCAGGGTCACACACAAGATTCCAAGAAGGAAACGTGTGATTTTAAAATACTGCTGTTATCACGCTGTTTGCGGTGCCCTGTGGTTAGCGTTCTAGACGCTTAATCTCCTTCCCCACTTCCTTTAAAAACCGGATGCTGCGAACGCGCAGCGGGCGCGCCGAAGGCGCGCCAAAGGCAAGCCCGTCTGCGCCCGTCTGCGCCCGGGATGCGTCCAGCGCCAGGAGCCCTGCCCATGTTAGAAGATATACTTACACCCGAAATGAACTCCTCGCCCTTAGATATGGTGAGTGCCCTTAACCTATGTCAATCCTAGACACACTGAATTGCAGCCCGATGCGATGTAATACATGTGCTCTGACACCCTTGTATCTTCTAACTAAATCCAACTACCCAACCAGTGAAGGGATGACTACCAAACACGGCAGCAACCGAGATCATGTAGTCCCCCGAAATACTAGGGATTCCCAGCGGCATGTACCTATTCAAGGAGTCGGTCGAAATGAGCTTGGAAACATCTGCTGCATTTTACTTAATACACGTTCCATGATCAAACACAAATATGAGCTTGAATGTCTGATCCAAGTTGAAAACCCAGATTTGCTGTTTCTTACAGAAACTTGGGCAAACAACATCTCTGACCCTGACTGGGGAGCCGCCGTGCCTGCAGGCTATCTTGTAGCCCATGTAGATAGGGTCGGTGCTAAAGGGGGAGGTTTAGCGCTGATTTACCGGTCCCACTTTACTGTGAAGACGAAGCCTGAACCCACATTAGAAGCAGAGGCAATGTCTTTTAGTATTAAAAGAAACAATTGCGAGCTCTTCCCAGGAGTTCTTATTTATAGACCTCCAGGCACGAGAGTCGCTTTTATTAGATCATTGCAGACTTTCCTAGAATCGTGCTTAGACACTGCCACTTTTACAGTCCTTGGGGATTTCAATTTCCATCTGGAATTAAATAATGATACTGATACATCAAGCTTGATAGACAACATGGCCGGATATGGCCTGAGCCAGCTAGTATCAGAACCTACGCACCAAGCTGGTCACACACTAGATGGACTATTTACAAACAACTCCTCTACAGAAGTGACGAGAGTACAACAACTAATATGGTCAGACCACTCCGCAGTTCACTTTAATGTCCGGATGGTAGCAACCAGTGGTGGCCGCAGGACTAGCTCCTCGCTGGTGAGATCCCGCCCCTGGAAATCAATCCAAGAACAGGATTTGATTTCAGCCTTATCAAAGAATATACCAGATGTTCTGGACTTAAACTTGGCAGCCAACAACTATGAAACCTGGCTAACTCAGGCAGTAAATAAGCTGGCACCGGAAGGTTCTAAGCACCAAAGGAGTAGACAAGTTTCCTCGCCCTGGTACTCGATTGAGCTTAAACAGCTAAAAATCAAGTGTAGACGTCAGGAGCGAATTTGGAGATCAAATTATAGTGCGGAACACAGGAGTCACTACAATTTAGTATTAGAGGAATACAAGTCCTCTATAAAGCAAGCCAAATCAAAATATTTCGCGGCTAAAATTCAGGAGGCGTCGAACTCCTCTAAAGAATTGTTTAAAACTATCACTATCCTATCCAAATGCCCACTGGATACGGTGTTTTCACCAAATCAATCACTAGTGGATAATATGGCTGGCTTTTTTCAGCATAAAGTACAGTCAGTATATAATGAGCTCATGAACATAGTACCAAACCCTGCAGGGAATGGGACAGATGGACAAGAAGACACTGCCCCTGGAGTTAGTCTAATACGGTTCCGATCGTTAGAACAGAGTGAAGTGGTAGACTTACTGGTGAAAACCAAGTCGGGTTCTCCCTTGGACCCCTGCCCTCCTTTTATCCTACACTTAGCCCCAGAGCTGATCAGTGCCTGTTTGACCCCTTTACTGAACACAATCATTATTTCAGGGGTTTTTCCACTGTGCTGGAAAAAGGTCTGTATTAGACCCATTTTAAAAACCCTCACTTGACCCTTTGGAGGTCAAGAACTATCGACCTATTTCTTGCCTCCCGTTTCCTTCCAAGTTACTTGAGAAAGCACTAAACAGAGAACTGACGGAATACCTAGATAAGAATAACATCTTAGATTCTACGCAACATGGATTCAGAGCTCAGCACTCAACAGAATCTGCCTTAATCATGGCGACGGAAGAGATTAGAAAGGTGATGGACGGAGGCGGTAGGGCCACCCTAATACTACTCGACCTAACCGCAGCGTTCGACACCGTAAATCATACGGTGCTGGTACAAAGGCTGAAAGCAGTTGGAATTGGGGAGAAGGCTCTGGACCTTCTAGCCTCATACTTGGCAAACCGGGAACAGGCAATTCACTGGGATGGACTTCAGTCGGGAAAGTTCACACTCCCGTGTGGAGTGCCCCAGGGCTCTGCCTTATCCCCCACCCTGTTCAATGTGTATGTTGCCCCTCTGGCTAGATTAATAAAAAGCCACGGTCTCTCTCTTGTGTCATATGCGGATGACACCCAATTAGTGGTGTCAGTTACGCAAAACGTGGACTTGACGGGCGGAAAGATTCCGGAACTGCCTAAGGGCATTGATGGCCTGGATGAACTCAAACTTCCTGAAGTTAAATACGGAAAAACTGAGGTCATAGAGTTCGGGCAGAAACCCTCGGTCTGGAGCGAACTCTGGTGGCCGCCTGAAGCCGGAACATTTCCTGTCCCTGTTCTGAAGGCCAGAAATCTAGTGTTTCTGGTCGATAAGGACCTAACGCTTGCCCTCCAGATAAATCAAGTGTCATCGGCATGTTTTTTCACGCTGAAAGTATTGCGGAAGATTCTTCCATTCATTCCACCCTCGTTAAGGAAAACGGTAGTCGGTGCGTTGGTGTTGTCTCGAATAGACTACTGTAATGCGCTATACCTAGGCGCGGGTGTTAGACAGCTCTCTAAATTACAGTCTCTACAAAATGCGGCCGCACGAGTACTGCTAGAGCTACCTAAACACCATCCAACATCCGCAAGCCTAAAACTTCTCCATTGGCTCCCAGTTCGCCGAAGAATAGATTTTAAGGCTCTTTGCCTAGTCCATAAAGCCGTCTATGGAGGAGGGGCGGCAGACATTCAACTCTTATTCCCGCGATATCGGCCGGTACGCTGCCTCAGGTCGGCAAATACTGGACTGGTTCTTCTCTCTACGATAAGAAGAGCTAGATGGGGCGGAAGGGGGTTCTCCTACCAAGCTGCTAAATTGTGGAACTCCCTCCCAATCCATATGAGACTGCAGCCCAGCAGGACTCTCTACAGAAAGCTGATTAAAACATGGCTCTTCTCTAAGCTCTAGGCCTGCCAATCAGGTGGACGGCTATTACCTCAGCGCCAAGACGCCTCGGCATTAGTGCGCTTTACAAATATTTCAGTCAGTCAGTCAGTCAATCCTGTTAGTTTTTTGTGTGGAGAGGCAGCTTAAATTTACCGGCAAAAACAGGGGAAATAGAGAAAACTCAGGGGGACATTATTTTACTTTTAGTGCAACATAGAGCAGCAAGCAATTCTCTCTGTCACACAAGAGGTCTGCTGCTGGTGTCATCCAGAGTACTGGTGCACTATAAAGGTTGACTAGCGTCATGCGCAATATTTGCACCATGGTGCAAAGGTGTGTGTCTGTCACCTAGCAGAGGAGTTGTACTAGACGCATGCTCTTCTTGTACAAAATCCCATGCCTAGACAAATTGTGAAACATTCCACACATTGTACGTGTGCTGTGCAGTACAGCACATACGCATTGTGTGGAATGTTAGGAGAAATGAAAATATTTCTCTTCGTTAGCACCTGCTTGAAGGAGACATTAGTTTTTTATGTAAAGCCCAGTCTGGATATCTTAGTTATTTATTCTTTCCATACAAACCATATTTAAAATACTCAGACATTAGAAATTCTAAAGGGATAGTTATAACTTAAATTTAGAATTTACACGCCACCTTCTAATTACTATAAGCTGCGCACCTCCATACACAATGTTCTCCCCTGACTCGCCATAGTACATGAACTACAACTCGCTCCTTCTCAATGCACTGGTCACACCCTACATCACTTATATCATATCAAATCATAGCTTTCATAACAACACTAATGACGTCTGAATCAGAGCTGTGGGGGGCTCCCGAGCTGCAGGGGGACCCCTTCTGGCACTGTGCACGGGTGGGCGGCCCCAGAGCTCCTGCCTGGGTCCGAGCATATGGGCTCCCCCTCCATGATCTTTGCAAGGGGGTCCCGTCAAGTTTTGTTATGTCACTAATCTGAATTGAGATGATTTTTTAGAACAGAGTACATGGTGGCCCCAACTCTGACCCATTGTATGCCCCCCGCCCCTCCACGATAAAACTCCCATCCAGCGAAGCAAGAGCCATCTGCAGCTTACTGCACTTGCACGACTCTCCTCCTTCACCAGGGGGAGTCTACAGTCAAAACCTACGAATGCACTGAATTGACCAAGATATGACATTAGCCACTTAATAAAACTACTAACTACATAAATACCCAAATAAGAAAATGGTGGTTAAGTGGCCTTATCACTATTTATATAAAAACAATAATCCAAACCATTTTGGGGATCCAGCAGAAAGTCTTCTTCGTTCTTCACCTTCTCACTATCTGTCTTAAACTGCTCAGGAGCGTTCCCTCCATTTTAAAGGCCGACCCCACCAGCAGCGAAACAGACGCATTTTAGCAGGAGCGTTCTAGCATGATCCCCCACCCGTCCCCTCCAGTGACAGCCCCTGCTCCCAGGCGCCAGATATATGGGAAATGAGGGCCATTGTATTTTCAGATAAAGATCGTGGATTATTGGGTTCTACATGCGTGGTCGCTCGAGTGGTGGCGGATTCAGTCCGCCAAGGACATAAAAATGATGTATAAGGCTGGCAGGAATGGGTAATGGGAAATAAACAGCAGCAGGAGTTGATTACCCTTCTCAGATGGCCTAAGTGGAAAAAACCAACCATGCAGCATTGTGAAGCTGAAGGGACGGCACCTGAGTTTAGCAAAGAAAATAAAGCAGCAAGCTGGCCTTTCCTCATCTGTCTCCCCTGCCCATCAGCTTCTTCCGGGGGTTACAGTGTACACTGTGCAAGATGAACTCCCTTGCGCCTTGAGTCTTCACTTCCTGGCATTGAATGTTCTGACAGGAAGGGATCAGCACGGTGCTATCATTTTATCTAGAACAGAGTGAAGATTTTAAAATGTTGGACAACTCCCCATGTACTGATATAAGACAATTTTATGTGCCTTTTGTAGTAAATTAGTACCACCACCAGGTGGCGCACTGAGGCTTCTACCTTACTTCACATATTAAAGTGCGGGTCAAGCTTTCACCAAAACCAAAGGAGAAGAAGACCTGCATCATATGCCATTTGACCATCTCATGATGTACCATCACACAAGTTTGACACCCCAAACATCCTGTGTTGGACTTGGCCCTTTTGGCAGGTTCACCCCTAAACTTTTTGCTCGTCTCCTAGCCTTTTCCCTGTGTAGTGTTGGTGGTTTTAGGCCTCTGCGCACTTTAGCCCTGTGTCCCAGTGTAAAGTGCGTGCGCACTCTGAGTGCGTGTGGTGAGATTGGCCTGCCCTCCCATAGGAATGCATGGGGGATGTGTGTGTCCATGGTAATTCCTGGTGTGAGAGTAGGGCAGGGGCGAGTTTAGTATGTGCGATCTCGTGAGAATAAATGCTGCGCAGTGGTGTGCGCAGATTTATTGTGACTAGTGGAGAAGTGCCACTTTTAGAAGTTGGCATTTATGTGTGCTCTGTGTCTGCCTGCCTGATGTGAATTGCATGTCTGGCTTTGTGAGTGACAGGGGCTGGGAGGTGTGTGTGGCTCCAGGAGGGGCAGGGTGAGTCAGCGCAGGGCTGAATAGGGAGATCTGCATCTAGATGGGAGGGAGGAGTTGCACCTGGGACCTGAATAGGGCTGTGCCTTCCCTCCACAATGCTGGCTCCACCCCCTGTGGTGCGTCTGATGTCCCTAGCCTGTCCTGTGAAAGGAGAGAGGAGCTGAGCAAAACAAAGTGCTCCAAAGCTCCCCCAAACCAGTTGCATCTGGTTTTTCCCCAGCCCTGTGCTATGTGACAAAGGAAAAGGGTGTATAAAAGAAGGGGCTGTGACCCCATGAATCTGTTCAGTTCTGTTGTCCTGGTGTGCTCTGTTCTGTTCCTGACTTGAGGGGGGCCTGCTGCTGCTGGGCTCCAGGAGGAACCGCCACGAGGGACTGCCTCCCTGCTGGAGGGCCCTGTGTGCTGGCCTGCCTGGGCCCAGCCTTGTGCCTCCTGAACTTTGCCCTGGACTTTGGACTCTAGCGCCTTGTGAGCGCTTTGCCTTTACTGGTGGGAAAAGAGGAGCATTACTGTTTGGCTCTGCAGCGCTGTGCTGCGTGATGATCTAGAGGAATCCCGGCGTAAGGATTCCCCCCGAGCTGCTGGGAGACCGCATTTGGTGCTTACTGGCGGGTGCCCACCCCGCAGTGATACCTTCGAGCGGGAGCCCACCCCGCACTTTGCCGCACTGAAGAGAGGCCGCGCTCCGGGAGCGACCCGGAAGCCAGGCGGCCTTGCCTGGTTGTGGGCGGGGCCACGTAACGTGAGGCGGAAGCAGCCCAGGAGCCTCGCAGGCTCCAGAACGAAGTCCCGGTCCCGAGAAGGGGGACCGGGTGAAGCGAGGCATTGAGAAGCGGGGCTCCCATGAGTGAGGAAGCCCCGGAGACTCGCCCGGACGTCTGCCAGACAATCCTGAGGCCCGCAGGAGGAGGCAGCGCGACGCACGCAGGGCTCCGTGTGGTGAGAGAGCCCTGCATGTGGAGAAGACCGGGCGAAGAGCAACGTTGCCGCCTGAGACCGGAAGAGCGTCCCAAGCAGCCGGTGAGTGGGGCTCCCATTGGGCATCGTGCTTGGGCCAGTACTTCCTGATTAGTCACAGCTGCGCCGCAGTCTTCGGGCAGCTGCACCGAGGGGGGTCATTTTGTCTGTTGAGTCCCCGAGTGGAGCTCCCCCCCAGGCCCAGTTAGTGCCGGTACAATTTCGCCACAGCTGCACAGCGTTCACGGGCAGCTGCAGCGTTTGGGGCAATTGGGATGATTAGAGTCCCAGTGGGGGCTCAGAGGGTACAATAGTACCAAGGCATTTCCCCCAGCTGCCCCACCTGACAGTGGGCAGCTGCAACGTTGCGCACAATCATTTAGAGACCCCCAGTGGGGGGCCTGAGAGGCACGAGGAGTGCCGGACTTTGTCTGCGCATTTTTGCCAGCTGCCCTGCGAGAGCGCAGGCAGCTGCAACCTTGGGGGACAGTTTCAGTTTCATTTTAAATTGCGAGTCCCAGATCGTGTTCATTTTCACAGCTGCCCAACAATTAGTGGGCAGCTGCCACGTTTAGGTTGTGCAACTGCGCACTTGGCTTTGCTGCTGTTGCAGCCCGGCCTGACATTCTGGACGTTGGGCATTTGAGCCCCTGTGAGAGGCCAGTTGGCCTGGGGCCAGTTTTAGTGCGTTGTGCCCCCGATTGGGGCACACTGTTTGTATGCCAATTATTTCCTAAGGTGTTCAGGCTTGTGATGCCTACTGTAATGCCTATTGCGTAATGTATGATGCTAATGAGGTTTGGGCCTAATGTAGTTTTATGCGCAAGGTGACTTATGCATCCTATGTTTTACATTGCAGGTTCCCAGGCTTAGTTCCTAACTGTACCAGTAGTTACTGGTTGTGCGCTACATTTATTATTTGTGCTACATTTACAATTGGTGATTTGTGATGGTTATGACAGTGGCCCCATTGGCCCTGTCGTGTGTAAATAGTCCCCTGTGAATATTGCCTAGTGCCAGTTGGCACACTGTATATTACGTGGTTATGTTTCTAATGTATTTATGACAATACAAAGGCTATTTTTATATAACCTTGTGTGGAGTTTCTTTTGTGGTGTGCCTAGTTTGTTGCTGCTGAGTGTGTGTTGCGCAAACGCTTTACACATTGCCTCCGGGATAAGCCTGACTGCTCGTGCCAAGCTACCAAGGGGGTGAGCAGGGGTTATCTTTGGCGTGTAACTCCCTTGCCCTGACTAGAGTGGTGGTTTCTGCCTGTCTTTGGCGCAAGCCTTAGCCAACCAGAGATCCCATTTCTAACATTGGTTGTCAGCGGTGAGGATTTGGACTTGCGTTTGCGCAGTACCACAGCGACAACTGGTTGCACTACAAACTCTACATTTAGATAATCACGTGTGTGGGGATTATTGTTCTGAGTTTTGTTTTAATTCTTCTCCTAAAAGTGTCATTTGTAAATTGTATACTCTTGCTTCAGCTCAGAAACCTAGGTCTCCTGTGTTGCACGTGTCCCTGAGCGTCCTGCCAAAATGGAGTCTGCTTTTAATTTTTGTGGTCTGTTTAGATACAGCATGTGGGAGTTGGTGGACTTCTGTAAGGAGAGAGACATAGCAGTGAGTGGGTCGGACACCCAGTCAAAACTGAGGGACAACCTGATCCAATGGCAAAAGGATGAATGGGACTGTGAGCGCAATGAGGAGAAGAGGGCCCTGGCCGCACGCCAAGAGGGTGGTGGGTCTGAGGGGAGCCCTGAGGAGTCTGAAGAGGAGGAAGAAAGTGACAGGACAGGGACGCCAGTAGATAGTGAGGACCCCATAGATAGGGAGTCCCTTGCTGGGTCCAGTGTCGGGGGCAGTGCCCCATCCCTTTTCCTGTCCCCAGAGGAGTGGGTGGATAGGAGGGAAGAAAGGGAGCATCAGCTGGCTTTGGAGAAGCTCAGGTTAGAGCATACCAGGGAGATAGCGCAGCTGAGTGTGGAGGAGACAAAGCTAGAGACCGAGAGGGTCTTTGCGCAGGAGAGGATGGCGGAGGCTGAGAGGGCCTTCGCCAGGGAGAAATTAGCTCGGGAGGGTAGATTATCCCCTGAGTGCAGTTTTAGTTTTCTGGATTCCCCAGTGAGGGTGGAGTCCAGTGGTGGCAGCAATATACAGTCCAGTGCAGGAAGTCCCATTCCCAGTTCCCAGAATATGGTACTTGGCTCCCAGGAAGAGGAGTACAGGTTGAAGTTCAGGGCCAGTAGGAAACTGTCTCACCAGTCTTGGGGGAGGTTTGTGGATGACTGTCATGATGCACTGGTTGACTGGGTAAAGTGTACCACGGAACAGGATTTTGAAGAACTGTTCAATCTGGTTATTAAAGAGCACCTGCTCAGTTGTTGTTTTCCAGGGTTGCGCCAACACCTGTTGGAGTGTGGGCACCCTGATCCATGGGATCTTGCAGAGGAAGCAGACCTCTGGGTGGAGGCCCAAGGTTCTGATGAGGCATTGGGGAGTGATTCCGAAAGTAATGGTTCAGGTATCTTCCAGTCCTGTATTGGGGAAGAGGTTCAGTGTAGCCCAGCTAGGTCCCAGTGTAGTGGGAGGGGTGTAGGGGCTCACGTCCTGTCTCAGTGGAGTAGGAGTGAGTGTGGGACTGAGTGTCCCCAGGTGCCCGAAACCCAGTCTCAGAGCCTGGATGGTTTCTTCAGGGAACACCAGGTTGGGAGCCTAGGCTGTCCTGTTTGTCCATTTGAGGAGGATCTCCTAGTGTCTGGAGAACCTGGAGCGTCTGTAAATAGAGCTCCAGTGGTTCTGGTGTCTGGCAGTGCCGCTCCAGTTGGGAGGGTACAGAAGTCCGGATTGAGGGGTGAGAGGGGGATGTGTTCCCCAGTGGAAGAACCAGTGGGTCAGGGGCCAGCCAGAAGGGCTGAGTCTCCTAGAAGTGACCATGGTGACACCACTTCTGTCGTGGGGGATCTCTGCGCACTGTCAGATGGACAGGGGTCGGGAGGTCTGCGCCACGCAGACTGTCACGCAACACATGAGTCATGTGTTACCCTCGGGGGCTGCTGAGTGCGCCCCGGAAGTCCTGGTGTGCCAGGCAAATGCTCAGCCGTGGGGTTCAGCCCCAAGGTTGGGAGGCCAGGTTCAGGATCCGCCTGATCTGGAGGAAGGGACATCTGTAATCAGTGTCCTGACCGGTTCATCTTCCAGGGGTACCGCTCCAGTTGGGAGGGTGCAGAACTCTGGAAGGGGGTGCAGAGGGAGGGAGTCCTCGCCTCTGACCCCGGTGCAACCTGAGGGTTTAGACCCTAGGTTGGGAGACCAGTTTTTGGAGAGAGGTCCTGAACTGGTGGGAGAGTTGTGTTCTGAGGGTGCCTCTCCAAGGAGGAGAGTGCGGAGCCCTAGAAGAAGAGGTAGGGGGAGGAGAGCCTCACCCGTGACTTCTGGTCCGCCTGAGGGTGCAGACCCTAGGTTGGAGGATCAGTGGCAGTCTAGACCTGCCCTGATGAGGGGAAGAGTGGAGAATGGCTACTATGTGCCAGGGGTTACTACCCCCACTCTGTGAATGGGCAAGGACCAGTGGCATCTGGATGGCCTAGGGCCTGGTCCTGGCCGCGGACAGCTAGGGAGTACCAGTGGGGTAGCCCAGTTGCTCCGGACAGCTTTTTCAGAAGGAACCACATGGGTTCACCGTGGCGTAGAACAGGAGGGTGTCCCTGCAGTTGCGGGCCCGCGTCCGTGTTCTATCGCTCCAAGCAGGGAAGCCCATCACGGTGGTGATTGGTCTGCCCTGCGTTTTGGCTGGAAGGGGGTTGTGTTGGACTTGGCCCTTTTGGCAGGTTCACCCCTAAACTTTTTGCTCGTCTCCTAGCCTTTTCCCTGTGTAGTGTTGGTGGTTTTAGGCCTCTGCGCACTTTAGCCCTGTGTCCCAGTGTAAAGTGCGTGCGCACTCTGAGTGCGTGTGGTGAGATTGGCCTGCCCTCCCATAGGAATGCATGGGGGATGTGTGTGTCCATGGTAATTCCTGGTGTGAGAGTAGGGCAGGGGCGAGTTTAGTATGTGCGAACTCGTGAGAATAAATGCTGCGCAGTGGTGTGCGCAGATTTATTGTGACTAGTGGAGAAGTGCCACTTTTAGAAGTTGGCATTTATGTGTGCTCTGTGTCTGCCTGCCTGATGTGAATTGCATGTCTGGCTTTGTGAGTGACAGAGGCTGGGAGGTGTGTGTGGCTCCAGGAGGGGCAGGGTGAGTCAGCGCAGGGCTGAATAGGGAGATCTGCATCTAGATGGGAGGGAGGAGTTGCACCTGGGACCTGAATAGGGCTGTGCCTTCCCTCCACAATGCTGGCTCCACCCCCTGTGGTGCGTCTGATGTCCCTAGCCTGTCCTGTGAAAGGAGAGAGGAGCTGAGCAAAACAAAGTGCTCCAAAGCTCCCCCAAACCAGTTGCATCTGGTTTTTCCCCAGCCCTGTGCTATGTGACAAAGGAAAAGGGTGTATAAAAGAAGGGGCTGTGACCCCATGAATCTGTTCAGTTCTGTTGTCCTGGTGTGCTCTGTTCTGTTCCTGACTTGAGGGGGGGCCTGCTGCTGCTGGGCTCCAGGAGGAACCGCCACGAGGGACTGCCTCCCTGCTGGAGGGCCCTGTGTGCTGGCCTGCCTGGGCCCAGCCTTGTGCCTCCTGAACTTTGCCCTGGACTTTGGACTCTAGCGCCTTGTGAGCGCTTTGCCTTTACTGGTGGGAAAAGAGGAGCATTACTGTTTGGCTCTGCAGCGCTGTGCTGCGTGATGATCTAGAGGGAATCCCGGCGTAAGGATTCCCCCCCCGAGCTGCTGGGAGACCGCATTTGGTGCTTACTGGCGGGTGCCCACCCCGCAGTGATACCTTCGAAGCGGGAGCCCACCCCGCACTTTGCCGCACTGAAGAGAGGCCGCGCTCCGGGAGCGACCCGGAAGCCAGGCGGCCTTGCCTGGTTGTGGGCGGGGCCACGTAACGTGAGGCGGAAGCAGCCCAGGAGCCTCGCAGGCTCCAGAACGAAGTCCCGGTCCCGAGAAGGGGGACCGGGTGAAGCGAGGCATTGAGAAAGCGGGGCTCCCATGAGTGAGGGAAGCCCCGGAGACTCGCCCGGACGTCTGCCAGACAATCCTGAGGCCCGCAGGAGGAGGCAGCGCGACGCACGCAGGGCTCCGTGTGGTGAGAGAGCCCTGCATGTGGAGAAGACCGGGCGAAGAGCAACGTTGCCGCCTGAGACCGGAAGAGCGTCCCAAGCAGCCGGTGAGTGGGGCTCCCATTGGGCATCGTGCTTGGGCCAGTACTTCCTGATTAGTCACAGCTGCGCCGCAGTCTTCGGGCAGCTGCACCGAGGGGGGGTCATTTTGTCTGTTGAGTCCCCGAGTGGAGCTCCCCCCCAGGCCCAGTTAGTGCCGGTACAATTTCGCCACAGCTGCACAGCGTTCACGGGCAGCTGCAGCGTTTGGGGCAATTGGGATGATTAGAGTCCCAGTGGGGGCTCAGAGGGTACAATAGTACCAAGGCATTTCCCCAGCTGCCCCACCTGACAGTGGGCAGCTGCAACGTTGCGCACAATCATTTAGAGACCCCCAGTGGGGGGCCTGAGAGGCACGAGGAGTGCCGGACTTTGTCTGCGCATTTTTGCCAGCTGCCCTGCGAGAGCGCAGGCAGCTGCAACCTTGGGGGACAGTTTCAGTTTCATTTTAAATTGCGAGTCCCAGATCGTGTTCATTTTCACAGCTGCCCAACAATTAGTGGGCAGCTGCCACGTTTAGGTTGTGCAACTGCGCACTTGGCTTTGCTGCTGTTGCAGCCCGGCCTGACATTCTGGACGTTGGGCATTTGAGCCCCTGTGAGAGGCCAGTTGGCCTGGGGCCAGTTTTAGTGCGTTGTGCCCCCGATTGGGGCACACTGTTTGTATGCCAATTATTTCCTAAGGTGTTCAGGCTTGTGATGCCTACTGTAATGCCTATTGCGTAATGTATGATGCTAATGAGGTTTGGGCCTAATGTAGTTTTATGCGCAAGGTGACTTATGCATCCTATGTTTTACATTGCAGGTTCCCAGGCTTAGTTCCTAACTGTACCAGTAGTTACTGGTTGTGCGCTACATTTATTATTTGTGCTACATTTACAATTGGTGATTTGTGATGGTTATGACAGTGGCCCCATTGGCCCTGTCGTGTGTAAATAGTCCCCTGTGAATATTGCCTAGTGCCAGTTGGCACACTGTATATTACGTGGTTATGTTTCTAATGTATTTATGACAATACAAAGGCTATTTTTATATAACCTTGTGTGGAGTTTCTTTTGTGGTGTGCCTAGTTTGTTGCTGCTGAGTGTGTGTTGCGCAAACGCTTTACACATTGCCTCCGGGATAAGCCTGACTGCTCGTGCCAAGCTACCAAGGGGGTGAGCAGGGGTTATCTTTGGCGTGTAACTCCCTTGCCCTGACTAGAGTGGTGGTTTCTGCCTGTCTTTGGCGCAAGCCTTAGCCAACCAGAGATCCCATTTCTAACATCCTGCAATTCTTAAACATAATCGAATCTCTGTTTGTAGGTGTAGGAGGAATCGCAAAATATATTTCATGCACGGCTTTCACCTAAATTGTGTGCATTATAGGAAATAGGTTTGGCCAGTAGTGTGAGTGAAAGTTGCATATGCGGTGTGCAGTGGCGTACAAAGTCAGGTGACACATGTGAATGCATGTTCCGTACAATCTGGGTATTACATGAACGTTGCTATCAATACATGCAGCCCTTGCACACAGGCAGATAGACAGCCCCAGGAGACATTTTCTGCTCAAATGTGGGTGAAAATTATGGAAAAAAGATAATGGAATAAAATGCAAAAAAGCCAAAAATATTCAAAATACAAGAAACCCAATATTGGATTTGAGTAAGATTTCGCTTGATGAAAAATAATCCGAAACAATAATTTACCTGAAAGAGTTAAGAGAAAACACATTCCTGGTCAGTGAACCAGAAGCGAGCCTATGAACGAGTCACAAGTGCCAGATCCATTATATAACACAATCTAATGTAATGTATTGTTACAAGCCATTGGCTGCTATCTTATTGCCCTTTCCACTGTAACCAATCAAAGACCCGAGAAGCTTACATCAGAGCAAGTGGCAGTCTCCCACAACAGACCAAGATTCCAATGTGCTGGGTTTCTCTTCAGGAGATATTCTTTCTGAAGTTCTGGGATAAGTTCTATCCACATTTATTTTTTTTTCAGTCCGGAGATGAGTTTCAGCTAAGGGTGTCCAGCGCAAGTCCAAGAAGTCCAGATTTTCACGGTGTACGTGAAATATGAATAAAATGAATCTTAGTATAAAAAATAAAAGACTTAGCGATTACTCTGAAAATCAGGCTTGGATCCCACCCTCCTGGACCTATGCTGGGCACACATGGTCTCACAGCTGTAAAACTGATTCCGAGTCAGGGTTTCTGTGCACCAAACACTATCTGTCAGTGTTTCCAGCAGCTTAAACCATGGCGGTCAAGGCGGTGTCTATGCTGTACCCAGGCAAGGATGAGCCTGTGCTATGCGCCAACCTACAAATGGACTCTTCATGAATATCTGGCCCCTGGTCACCTGGCAACGTTAACCTGGGCTTCTGTGAGAGTGAAGGGAAACACCATTTCGTACAAGCATCTAATGGATGGGCACTCACAGACATTTTCCAGGGGCCAAAATCTATGGTGTGTAGCATGAATTCTGGCCACATTGATGCCACCAAGGGGAGAGTCTGCGGAACTGGCGCATTTACATTGATCCTGAAGCTCAAAACAACCAAGCAGTCATGTGGCTCCTGTCTCCCATCCAGGCTCTAACCTCATGCACCAAGAATTCAAGTCAAAGCATTAACCTTTGATGTAAAACGTTAGAGGGAAAGACACATCTAATGGCTGCATTCCATAAGGTGAAACCAGAAAAGCTGGGATTAATCCCAGCTTTCCTACTTAACCAAATTGTGTAATCCTAGACAATTGTTTTATTTCACTTTGCCTCCTTTTTCTTTGTTATCACATATAAGAACACTTTGAATTGCACCAGTTCAGGATGTGTGCTGTACAAAACCTTCTCTAGTATTCACTTACTAAACTCTAATGTTGGTCCATTTATTATAACAACAGAGGCCACCCAGAGGGTGCACATGACAAATGACTTGCACCTTGCTTCAATAATGGCGTTGATGTCAGGGTGTTGGGAGGGGGTCATGGGGAGATAGGTACGAGTGTTCTAAGTTTAGTTTTGCCACTGAATGCAGTGATATACTTTAACGTAATATGGTGAAACAGAATCAGTGGCGGTTCCTTTGTATGGGCGTTGGGGCGTCGCCCCACTAATTATTTTGCCCCCAGGGGTCCACACACTAAGTACTGGTTCTTACTATTAAATTTCAGCCTGCTCTAACTCTGTCACTCAGCCGCGGGCATGCTACCATGATGACGTCACTCAGGAGGGGGGTTGTTAGGACTCGGAGCAACTCGGCTTGCGGCATGCCAGACAGTGCAGCAAAAATGCGCATGTCGGGTTGGCCGGGTGCCTTTCTCTGGCCAGCCCTACATGCACAGTCTTACTGGTCTTGCCACTCTCCCTATACAATTAGAGGAGGGGGGGTGGGTCGAAGCCGCAGCCCCACGGCCTCCTAAGGAGCGGCGAGGTCACCTGCCCCTGGCCAATCAATCCAAGCGCTGCTTAGCAGTGCCTGGATTGATTGGCTGCTTTAGTCACTCACTGGGCAGAGTCGGGGCATGTCCAGGAGCATGGGGGCATATTGACCAATCACTGCATGGCTTTATTGTAAGGCCGTGCAGTGATTAGTCATGGTCATCAGCCCCGCTCTCTCTGCTCCTCCGGGTGCTCCCCCTCCCCTCCGTGCATACGTCACGACGTGCCATCCATTTCATTTGCACACACTGAGCGAGTGAGAGAGTCAGCCACTCGAGCTCTGCCTGACCTCGCTCGTTGCCCCGGCTGGGGAGGCCTGTGTCTCACTACTACATGCCACCAGGCCACCAGTGCAAGCTCGGCTGCTGCTGCTGAGCTGAGCAGTGCGTGCCAGCCCAGCCAGGTGCCACTGCCATCATCATCATCGTCGGCAGTCGCAATCGCAAAACGCAGATCGACGACATCGGACACACCAGTACCAGTACTGCGACATAACTGTGAGAATGAGTCTACACGAGCCTGCGCAGCACTATTTATTTTGTGCATATATAAAATATAAATATTTGTTGTTGCACTTGCAACTGACCAGCAGGCAGCACTTGACTGACTCATGGCAGTCACTGAATCTTGGGTGGCCCGGCCCATGTCTGCTCTGGCCTGGCCATTATTACGGCGGTCTGAGTGACTGAGTGCTGCTGCGTGTCTGTCTACTCGCCTGAATTTGAAAAACTGAAACTGAAAGTCACTCGGCTCGGCAGTCTGTTCTTGTTCTGCTCTGAGGGGCAGATTTACGTTTCCTGGCGCATCCCTGCAAATCAGCAGGGATGCGCCAGGAAAGATGCGTGACGCAAGTTTCCCCTTGCGCCACCACAGATGCGCCGCATTTACAATGCGGCGCATCATGGCGCAAAGATAAACAGATGCGTGTTGCATCTGCCGGCGTAAGGTTGGCGCAGTGCTGGAGTTGTGTCGCGGGCGCGACGCAACTCCAGCACTGTTCCAACCTGGCCTATCCTCAACATGGTGCGTCATGCCTTACGCCTGCTTCAAGCAGGCGCAAGGTTTTGACGCAGTGGGGTCGGAAAAGTGACTGAGTGAAATCTTGTAGATTTCACTCAGGCACTTTTCCGAGGCGTTCCTGCACCGGAACGCCCACCCTGCGCCGGAACGCCCACATGAAACCTGATGCAGGTTTTATGTGGCGCAGGGCTTTAAAACGTGACGCATCTCCCTAGATGCGTCACGTTGTAAATCCCCCGCAGCATGGCGCTAGCTTTACGCCGCCGCTGCGTCACAAAAGTGACGCAACGGCGGCGCAAAAGTGGCGCACGGGGCTTGTAAATCTGCCCTTGAGTCTTAACTTTCTGTGACACAGCACAGTCATGGCATTAATAATGGCCAGAGGCTCTCAGACAGACAGACCGGCAGGCAGGTTAGGATCCATCACCGATCGGAATAAAATAATTATCTCTTGGCGCCGGATAGCGTAAGCGTGATGAGTAAGTGAGGCCAGGGCAGGGGTGAAACTTGAAAGCAACGCAGCAGGCCGCCGGCGGCGGCGAGCGGCGCACTGGCACTGCAGTGGCACCTCTGGAATGGATTAGGCCGGGATCGGGATGCCCAACTTTCAAAACTCTCCTCCACTTAAGTTTCACCTTTTAAACCCCTTAACAACGGAGAGACTTTGAGAACTAGGGAGGCTCCACAGCCACAGGGCACCGAAGAATGATTGGAGTACAGGTGAGGCTCAGTGTGTGACGTCACCCCAAAGCCCCCTGTCCAGGCAATCCTGCTCCACTGGGTTCATAGGGGGCAGCATGTACTCAGTTCTCACTGATATAGTGGGCCCGCTCTGCACCAACTGTCACTCCATGATTCTGAAGGAAGGCAGTGCAGTAAGGAGCAATCTCCACTTACTCACCTCTTTCTATGCGGGCATGGTGTCATTGGACCCAATGCCTCTGAGGCGTGGGCCTGCAGTCTGCCTTGCGAGTGTCAGTCAAATCAAAGTTTATCTCTAATATCACAGATTCAAAATCTATCAAAAATATCTGGAAAAAATGTATATTTTTGTGAGAATCATCTGAACACACCAATCTTAAGCGACTAAATAACTACAATGTGAATATAAGTGAATGGTTGGCATTAAAAGATGTAATACATTTTTCAGATTCACCTTTTAAAAGAGCAGATAAAGGTGGCAATTTAATTCGTTTGTGCATAGTGGCTGAATGCATATTCAGCTTCTGCGCACATAAGGAGCTCTCTATTCCTTGTTTGAAATGAGCAGGGCATTTACATCCAGGACAAGACAATCTGTCTCTTAGATAGTAGCAGAGCCAAGTCAACAAATCATACTCTAGCCTTCTTAGGTCTGTGCATCAGGCCAAATAGGAAGGTTTCTGTTGTGTGGACGTTCAATCTGTTGGTGAGCGCTAAATAGGTCCACTGTCGTTTTCCACTAGTGATTTATAGGAGAAGTATTCTCAAAGCATGTGGAAAAATCAGCTTCCATCATTTGCACATTTGGAAGAAGTCTGTTACTCCAAAATACATTTTGTGCACACGTTGCAGTGTTATGAATGTTTCTGCAGTATGTTGTTATGTTGTATTTATTAGAACCTGCTGTTTCTAAAAACATTTGCAGCAAATCCAGTTACCCATGGCTGTTACATATTTGTCAGTTTTTTCCCTAGGTTGGCAGGGGCGTAGCTTCAGGGGGGTGTTTGGGGTGTTGCACTGCCCTAATAAATTTATTTTCTGGTAAATAGTAACCCTGGGCGTAGTTCGCGAAGTAGCGCTTCGCGAAGCTACGCAAAGGGAAGTTCGCACTACGCGAGCTTCGCGTAGCACTACGCGAACTGCGTAGTGCGTGTTCGCAATGATTACACAGTGCCGGATGCTTGTCCGCACTGTGCAATCATTGAAAACGGCATCTTGCACAGTGCGAGCTGTCTTTTACTGCCGCTCGAGTAGATTTTTACTCGAGCGGCAGCTTCTCAACGCGGACTGGTAGTTTCTCATCGCGAGCGGTCGCGAGCATACGCGACCACTCGCAATGAGAAACCTGACCTCCCCGCGTTGAGAATCTCGCCGGGAGGTTTATTTTCCACGCTCGCGATCGGCAACTTGTGTTGCTGATCGCGAACGAGGAAAAAGTCTCGCCGGGATGTCATTTTGCTTGCTCGCGGTCGCCAACTTGACGTTGAGGACCGCGAGCAAGCAAAAAATGACCGCTGCACTACGCTACGCTATGCGTGTGTGCACTGTGCTACGTGCAATTCGCGTTGTGCGAAGTAGAGCAAACTTCGCAAACTACGCGAGCGTAGCGTAGTTTTCCGCCCAGGCCTAGTAAATAGTTGGTCTCAGGTGCTTTCAGTCGGGTTTGGTGAGGTATCTGTCGGATTTAACCAGGACTAGCAGCTACCATGTTGTTATATGACATCCCTTTATTATTGTAATAACTGCACTTTCACAATTGCTTTATTAACCTTCTTGCTTCTCAAATTTGCTTGAAAATGCACCATTTGCCCACTAATTTTTCAAAATTTTCTCGGGGGTAGTACTCCCCCTTTAATTGTTCGGGCGCACTCACTACGCTCGCTCGCCACGGTGCTCTCCCACAGAAAGTTTACACCTCACCACTTTCAAACCTCACCAGCCACCACTGAACTGCATGCTATTGACATAGACTCTTAAAAAAATGTCTATCATATATTTACATGTTTGTTGCACAGTGTGTTTCAAAATGAAGGTGTTCTCATAAAGATAGTGGTGCAGGACACCTTCTCTGCTTCTTTTCCTTCACTTTAGCTAACTATGATAAGTGGTTGCCCATTGACCAGATTTCTGCATGTCAGTGCTCTGTCACGTAAAGAGCAGCTCATTGCTGCTGTGCACCAGGGGGGCACATTTAAAGGTCAGGAGGCCTGCAAGTGGCCCCCAACCAGTACCCTGATCTAGTGGATAAGGTCTGGTGGGCAGCAAACCTCAGGAGAAGCCACAATGATGAATGTCCAAAAAGCTAAATTTCAAAATGGAACATCTCAGAGGGGCATATTTACGTTCCCTGGCGCATCCCTGCATATCAGCAGGGATGCGCCAGGGAAAATACGTCACGCAAGTTTACCCTTGCGCCACGTCCAATGCGCCGCATTTACAATGCGGTGCATCGTGGCGCAAGGATAAGCAAATGCGTGACGCATCTGCCGGCGGAAGGTTGGCGCAGTGCTGAAGTTGTGTCGCAAGCGCGACGCAACTCCAGCACTGTTCCAACCTTCCCTATCCCTAACATGGTGCGTCAATCCTTACGCCTGCTTGAAGCAGGCGTAAGGATTTGACGCACCAGCGTCGGAAAAGTGACTGTGTGAAATCTTGTAGATTTCACTACGTCACTCTTCCGAGGCGTTCCTGCGCCGGAACGCCCCCGCGCCGGTACGCCCACATGAAACCTGACGCAGGTTTCATGTGGCGCAGGGGTTTACTACGTGACGCATCTCCCTAGATGCGTCACGTTGTAAATATAGCGCAACGCGGCGCATGGTTTGCGTCGCCGCTGCGTCACATGCGTGACGCAACGGCGGCGCAAAAGTGGCGCAAGGGGCTTGTAAATATGCTCCAGAGAGTTTAAATCCCTCAAAGCAACCATAGGTGCTTTTCAGTTAAGGTTTCTCCAGGATTCTGCACTTTCAACAAGTTTATATGCACCTGTAGAGCAAAATTGTATTTCGAAGTTGTGTTGAACAACTATAAAACTTGAGGTAAATTCTCCAGTTTGTTTAAGCTTTTCTCACAAGACCAACATCATTTATACATTTAAATCTCATTTGGAGAACTGCATAGCGGTTTATTTAGCTGGTTCAATACATTGTGCAAAAACTACAACTATTACACAACTCTGCCACCTGCCTAAGCCTCATGGAAGAGCAAATGTGTCCCCAGAACAAACATCCTTGAATGGGCGTTCAACAGCAGGTACCTGGGTAGGCAGACAGGGCAATTAATGCAGGTCGTCATTCTCTTTTCTAGGTCTATCAAACTTGAGGCCTGCTACACTCCTCTTCCTCTCTTCTTCTAAAGCTTTAAGCACATTTTCCTACTATGCTCTCTGTGTGTGAGTGTTTGATTAGCTCAAGCGCTCCGTCCATCATCCCCTTTGGTATCGCTCTGTGTGTGGGCAACACCTTCCTGACGTTTTCTCCCCCAATCAATTTACACTATAACAGACCACTTCAAGCTCAGGAAAGCCACAAATATCCGTCTCAAACATCGTTATGCAACTAGCCCACCTCATTCTATTGTATGATGGGCTTTACAAATCTTGAATCTTTCTTTTAAGAGTGATGTCACAAGAGTGGAAGAAAACAGCTTGTCAATGATGTCAACTCTTCACACATCCAGCCAGATGCAACCCGCTGCAGACCTACTGGACTCCACTTTTATAGATGGGCGCTCACCCAGCCTCGTCTGTGTAGAACCCATTGCTCCAACTTGCCATCCCCCTCCCTGCTCACAGTCCAGAAGAAACACATGTACTACTTTTATATAGCAGCAAGCCTACAAGTAATGCTAGAGGGGAAAAAAAGAGCCACATCATGGAAAAACATCAAAGGTTTGAGTTAGAGTTGGATGGTAATGGAAAATCCCCTGATCTGTGGAAAAGGTGGCCCCTTTTATGGCCACCTTTTGGGACTTCACCTTCCCAAGGACAACCTGAACATCAGGATAGCTGGTCGTGCAGAATGACAAAGCCTCTATCCCAACTAGATCTTGCATTAGTTTGGACAAGTCCAGCACAGGGCTACACCACACACAGGAACAGAACCAGAGGGCATATGTATTCAGCTCTAGGAAGTACTAGTCTACCCACCTTCTACTGTTTAAGACTCAAGAATGCATAGAATGACTTCAGGTAATTTACAGCTTCAAGAATTGCGGCAGAGTGGTCATGGGAAAGGAGGCGTTAACTTCAATCAGGGGAATTGTAAGCGCAATACTCACCCGTGAGGGTCTCAAGGCGCTGGGGGGGGGTTAAGCAGCTCCGTTCAGTCGAAGAGCCAGGTCTTGAGTGTCTTCCTGAAGATCTTCAGGGAGGGGGCTCGTCTGATGTCGATCGGGATTTCGTTCCAGGTCTTGGCCGCGACATAGGAGAAAGCTCTTCCCCCTGTTCTGGCTCTGTGGATCTGCGGGATTCTGGCGAGGGCGAGGTCAGTGGATCGGAGGATTCGCTTGGGTGCGTGGAAGGAGATTCTCTTGTTGAGGTATTTGGGTCCCGTGTTGTGCAGGCATTTGTAGGCATGGGTGAGTATCTTGAAGGTGATTCTCTTTTCTATGGGGAGCCAGTGGAGGTTCCGCAGGTGTTGGGTGATGCGCTTGTGTCGAGGGATGCTGAGGACGAGTCTGGCTGCGGTGTTCTGTATGGTCTGGAGTTTGCAGAGAAGAGACTTGTTGATTCTGGCGTAGAGGGCATTTCTGTAGTCCAGTCTGCTGGTTCTGAGTGCGTGGGTGACGGTCTTTCTTGATTCGGGGGGGATCCATTTGAAGGTCTTTAGGAGGATGCAGAGGGTGTTGAAGCAGCTGGAGGCGACGGCGTTGACCTGTTGGGTCTTGGAGAGGGAGGAGTTGAGTACGATGCCGAGGTACGGGCGTGGTCCGTGGGGGTGGGAGGGCTGCCGAGGGCGGTGGGCCACCAGGTGTTGTCCCATGCAGAGGGGGAGGGTCTGAGCAGGAGGACTTCTGTCTTCTCCGAGTTTAGCTTCAGGCAGCTGCTGCTCATCCAGGATGCGACGTCCTTCAATCCTTCCTGGAAGTTGAGCCTGGTGGTGATGGGGTCCTTGGTGAGGGAGAAGATGAGCTGGGTGTCGTCGGCATAGGATACTATGCTGAATCCGTGCTGTCTGACAATGGCGGCGAAGGGGGCCATGTAGATGTTGAAGAGCGTGGAGCTGAGCGACGATCCTTGGGGTACTCCGCAGTTGATTTCAGTTGGTTCAGAAAGGAAGGGTGGCAGTCTGATTCTTTGAGTTCTGCCGGTGAGGAAGGAGCGGATCCAGTCGAGGGCGGTTTCCTGTATTCCGGCGTCACGGAGTCTGGCGGTGAGTGTGCGGTGGGAGACGGCGTTGAACGCTGCCGAGAGGTCGAGTAGGATCAGGGCTGCGGTGTGTCCTTGGTCGAGGAGTGTGCGGATGTCGTCTGTGGTGGCGAGTAGAGCGGTCTCGGTGCTGTGGTTGCTGCGGAGTCTGGATTGGGAGGGGTCGAGGATGGAGTTTTCTTCGATGAATCTAGTCAGCTGGGCATTGACGATCTTCTCAGTGACTTTGGCCGCGAACGGGAGGAGGGAGATGGGTCGGTATTTCTTAAGGTCCGTGGGATCTGCTGAGGGCTTCTTGAGCAGGGGTCTGACTTCTGCTCATTTCCAGTCATCGGGATAGATGCCGGTCTTGAAGGTGGCGTTGATTGTGTGTCGTAGTTCTGGAGCGATGGCGGTGGAGGCTCTGTGGAAGATGTGCGGCGGGCAGGGGTCTGTGGGGGCACCTGAGTGGATGCCTTTCATGGTTAGGGTGGTGTCTTCGGTGGTGACTGGGGTCCAGGAGGAGGTGGTGGGCTGGCTGGTGGTGCTGGAGGAAGATGTGGTTTCGGAGTCAGGCGCCTTGTCATTGAAATTGTCGTAGAGGCCCTTGATTTTCAGATGGAAGTAGGATCCGAGCTTGTTGCAGAGGTCCTGGGAAGGGGTGATGTCCACGGTTTCGCTGGGGGGCTTGGTGAATTCCTGGATGATGCTGAAAACTTCCTTCGAGTTGCTGGAGTTGGCGAGGATCTTGTTTTGGATAAAGGTCCTTTTGGTGGATCTGATGCGTTGGTGGTGTTCCGTCATGGCGTTCTTGTATGTGGTTCGATCTTCCAGCGTTTTGCTGTTTCTCCAGTTCTTTTCGAGGCGTCTGCAGGTGCGTCTGCATTTTTGGAGATCGGCGGTGAACCATGTGGACTTCCTGGGGCGCTGGCTGTCAGGGTTACGTACGGGTGCAAGCTCGTCTGTGCAGTCGGGATCCATTTGTGGAGTTCCTTAACTGTGAGGTTGGCGTCGGTCGAGGTGGGGGGGGTCTTGGTTGAGGGTGGAGTTGGGCTGCTCCTCTGTGACTTTGCTCCAGTTCCTTCGTGGAGGGCGCGATGCAGGATTGGGCGGTGTGGGTTTTTCAATGCGGAAGTGTACGCAGTGGTGGTCCATCCATGGGGGTTGGGTGGTGTGGCTGAAGTGGATGTTGTTACTGTTGGAAAGTGGATTATTGGTAGGGGCAAATGTAGGTCTGCCACTGGCAATAAGGCCAATAACCATTGGTAGGACTCAGCATAGGTCTTAGAAAATTATTCCTATGCTCAACCCTTGGTAACGTGGCTGCGACCAGACAGGCTTAACTTCAAAGACAGGTATGTAAAGCATTTAAAAACACCAATTCAGTAAATAATTAAGACACAACACATAATAAAAATCCAACACCAATTTATAAAAATAGGAAATATTTTTATCTTTAAAAAGACACCAAAACGACAAAAATCCAATGTAGGGAACCAGAGATATAAATTTTCACAGATTTAGCAAAATATAGCACTTAGAAGCTTATAGCACCATATTGGGATACAGGCTCACGATAGACCGACCCAAATTCAAAGTTTCAGGCCGACCGCGATGGAGCCCTGAGCGGATACCTCACGCGGAAGGTCCCGGTCACAGTTTTTACCTTCGGACTTAGAATCTTTTCTGGAGCTTTTCTCCCTCGAAGATCTCAGCCCGCCCGGAATCGGTGTGGGTTCGCCGGCTTGCCTTGCGATGAGCTCCCGGTCACCTCTCTACGTTCGGACTTAGAAACTTTTGCGGTTCGACCTCTGGAGCATTCCAGCGGAGCAAACCCAGGATCCAGGCCGACACTCGGTTGAAGGCAGGCGGCTTGGCTTTCGCGGTTGTTCCCAATCACCTTTTTTACGAGCGGACTTAGAAACTTTTCTGGAGCTTTTTCTCGCGGGGTCCCTCGATGCTCTTCACCAGGCCGGATTCGGTGAGGGTTCGCCGGCCTCGGATTTCTTCTACTCCCGGTCAATCTCTGGAAGTTGGACCGACGGAGCTTTTAGCGGGACGAACCTGGATGGCTTGGCCGGCTCGCGGTTGAAGGCAGGCGGCTTGGCTGACCAGGTTGAGTCGGTCCCTCTATGGAGTTTTTTTTCAAAGTTCCTCCAAAGTTCTCCAAACTTCTTGAACTTCTTCCTGAAGTTCCTCAAAGGGTCCCAAAGTGTCTCAAACTCACTCCAAGGGTCTGGAAGCTCCAAGATGGTCCTTGAAAGTTGAGGACTTCAGTTCCCACAATCCACTTGGACGTCACCCTTACAAATCCACTGGTAGTTCCCCAGGTTGATGATCCTTGGTGGTGAGGGTCCAGGTGAGCTCTGTTAACCTGTAGCTTGCAGGGAGTCCACTCTTTACTTCTTTTTCAGCAAGGTAGTCCACTGGGATGTAGTTTCTGATGGTGCAGGCTTCAGAGGTCAGGCCTTAGAATTTGCATAGCAAAACTTCTCAGCTTGGCACAATGTCTTGCTTTCTTCAGTTTCAAGCAGCAGATCTGGAGGGCTCTGCCCCTCTCAGATACTTATTCCAAGTTCTCTGGGTCAAGCAGGAGGTCACTTCCTGACCAATGGGAGCAGGGTAACTCCCCAAACATATGACCACAACCTGTAGAGTGTGGCATTATTTTGTCCCAGAGTGCATCAAATCTTCCAAATCCATAATGGCTGATTTTCCAGCAAGGAGGTAAGAGCTGGGTAAACACACCCTAGGATGGCTAATTTACTTAGACTCTCCCCTGCATCTGCTCATACCTTCCTTAATCCTACCATCTGCCTAAGGTGGAAAGTTCAGAGTTGTAAATGACACTGTTCTCTGCTCTCCTCTTTGAAGAACATAGTTTACGACTCCTCCCCCTGGCCTGGCATTCCTATGGAACAGCACACAGCCCTGCCAGCAGAGCTGGTTGACCCAGGGGCTCTTTATCACCTCTTCAAGGCAGCCTGGCCAATCCACTTAACTCTGACCAATCAGGGCAGACCACTGGAAGGCTGAATCTGGACTTACAAACAAGAAAGTCTTATAACTTCTTGTATGTACACTTTAGGAGAAATTCAACAATATCATATTGTTGAATTTATTAATACCATGCGGGGAAGTCTTTGAATGGCACTTCTAGCCCTCTCCTATCAAGAGTTATTAGTTAATTACTTTCTACCATGTTAACCTATGTAGCAGGGAATTTGCAATGGGAAAAATGACTTGGGCCATTTTTCCAGCACCAGGACTTACAAAAACATATTTTATAAGTACTTTGCTTATATCTACAGGACCCCCACCCCATGGGACAACTAGGAGAGACCTTAGGGGTTCTGAATCTGTAGAAATATTGCAGATCCTCACTTCACAGTGCTCCTAGCATCAAATTCGAATTTGGGCAGCACTTTTCCACAATGTTGGGAGTGAAATGTGAAATTTCACTTAACCCAGGGCATATAAAACTCATTTTATAAGGGTCTACCTTATAGATACCTGACCCCCCCCACCCCTGGGACACTTAGGGGAGACCCTGGGGGTCCCTAATATGCCATAACATTGTAGGTTATCCATTTTTATGTGCCCCAAACACCAAAGTCGTTTGGGCACAATTTACTTTTTAAAAGCAGTCCTGGCACCCAGGGCTGCTTTTAAAACTGACCTCAGGCCTCAGCAGTGCACGCATGCAAGTGCAGAAGGCTGCTGGCCTCCAAACCGCCATGCCCTACTGTATACTAGGGACTGATAGGTAGTTTCAATTCCCCTGCCCTATTATATACTAGGGGCTTATAGGATAGGTCATGCCAATCACAGGGGCACCCCAACCCATAGTGTACCCTAGTATATGTAGGTGTCTTCACTGTATTCTAAGTGTTTTCAGCACAGCACTGGCCCTGGGCCTGGTTAGGCAAAGCTCAGGGTCAGTCAGCTACCACCAGTACTAGTCAGCAAAAAGTTGGGGGGTGCCCAGGGCACAGGATGACTTTGCAACAGTTACCTCCTGTGAAGATGAGGTCCAGGGTGTGTCCTGCCTTGTGTGTAGGTGTGGTGACGAGCTGTTTCAGTCCGATGTTGGCGAAGTTGTCCAGGAGGGTGGCGGAGTTGGAGTCGCTGGGATTGTCGAGGTGAAAGTTCAGGTCTCCGATGAGTATGTAGTCCATGGAGGCGATGGCGTGGGGGGCGATGAGGTCGGCGATGGTGATGGTGAATGGAGCACGAGGTCCGGGGGGGTCTGTAGGCGAGGGTGCCGCAAAGTGTGGTTCTGGGGCTGGTCTGGATCTGGAAGTGCAGGTGTTCGGTGGTGGAGAAGGAGTTGCTGGTGGTAGATGTGGAGAGTCGGAGGGAGCTGTTGTGTGCGATGGCGAGTCCTCCTCCTGGGCGGTTGGGGCGGTCGTTCTTCTGGATCTTGTATCCATCATGGATGGTGGTGGCGATGTCGGGGACGGAGGAGGCGTTTGTCCATGTTTCTTTGAAGAAGGCGACGTCTGGTGAGAGGGTGTCGCGGAGGTCCCAGATCTCTACGGCGTGTCTGTGCAGGGAGCGTCCGTTGAGGAGGATGCATTTCAGGGCTTCGGTGGTGTTGGCGTTTGGTGTGGGGGGTGTGGCCGTGGGGGTACATGTGGTGGTGAAGGTATGGCGGCAGTGATGGCAGGAGAACTGTCCGTGGGTGGTGCTCGGCGTGGCCCGCTGGCAGTTGTTGCTCCTTCCGGGGTCGAGTGCGAGGAGTGTGGCTGCGTCGTAGCGATGGATGGTGGGAGATGCAGGGTTCCTGGTGCTGGTCGCGGTCGGGTCGTGGACGGGCGCAGACGGGCTTGCCTTTGGCGCTCCAGTGGCATTAAATAGGACAGGGGGGAGGGAAGCAAAGCTGGGAGGCGGGCGCGAGAACGGCAGGGGGACCGCGGGGGGCACCGGCGGGAAAAAGGGCAGCGAGAACGGGCAAAAGACAACGAAGGGCAGAAAAAAGAGAACACAGACAAAAACAGGCACAGAGATAACAGTGAAAAAGCAGTAAGACTGTGAAAAGAGCAGTAAAGACAGGAGAATACACCACACAGAAAACAGGCACAACAAAGGCCTTAAACTTAAATTAGATGCCTGTGGTAATCAAGCAGTGACAAAGCCAATAAGTTATGCTTATGAAATTAGACTTCCAAGCCATTGGCTCTGCCAGTGCTTGTTTGCTTGGGCATAGAAAAAAAAAATCATTCTTAAAACGGTTGTTATTGTGTGCATTGCAATTTGTGGACATGCCGCCGTAGGAGCCATCTTTGAATGGTGTTTTCTTTGAGAAATCACAATTCCAAGTTGGTATCTGTGTAATTTGTGATGTCATAACGTATTCACATACTAATATGACCATCTCGGAATAGTTTTTTAACAAAGAAAATGCATTAATTCTGCATTCGTTCTGCTTTTGCATCTGGACTGACCAGTGGCCGATTTTAATTCACCATTTCAAGATGGTCCGCACTGCCTTATAAACGATAATCTAAGGGAAAACAAGCAGCTTGCTAGCAGCGTGCAGCTGTAAGACATTCCTTTTTTTTTTACTTACAATAAAGACAAAATAAAAAATAAAGTAAAAAGCAAAGAGGGAGCAAAGGGTGAGCAGGGATGGGAGTTAATAAACATAGAAGTAAGCCACCAGGTAGCAGTGTGCAGATGAATGACATCAAATGATTTAAATAATTGATTGACAAGACCACTAGGAGCACAGCCACTGGGCAGGACTGTATTATTAAATGTTATTGGACCAAGCGATCATCACCCCAGGAGGGAGAGAGATTGGTGGGCTCATTTTTAAAGTTATTAAAGATCTCACTCCTTCCATTCTGATTGGCTATCCAGGCATGTGTAAAAAAAGATGGGTCTCAAATGTTCCTTCCCAGATTTACCAACCAGAGGAGCCATATTGAACCTGGGGCTGACTGTGTCTGATGTATAATGTCCATGCCACCAGCATACCTCTACCGTGAGTGGGTGAGTTGATGCAGTAGCCATTATAATGAACTGGGAAGCAGAGTGGAGGTATGCCCTCTCGAATACACAACAGCCCCCTAGGAGTTAGCGCTGAGGCGCACTGTATCTGATGAAGGCGTCCCTGCCTTGTGGCATTGCTACTCTGACCTTCAGCCGCTGTACAGAATTGGGCAGCAGAGCACAGATACAACAAGTTCCCCTAAGAGTCCACCTTGCATACACAACAGTCTCCTAGGGCATAGCTGTGAAGCTCACAGTATCTGATGAAGGCGTCTCTGCCCCCTGGCATCGGAACGCTGACCTGCAGATGTTGTACTGAATTGGGCAGCAGGGTGGACATACAACAAGCTCCCTGAGGAGTTCACCTCGCATACACAACAGTCCCCTAAGAGTTAGCCCTGAGGTGCACAGTCTCTAATGAAGGTGTCTCTGCCCCCTTGCATCTAGCGCTGGCCTGCAGCCATTGTACTGAATTGGGCAGCAGGGTGCAGATACAGCAAGTTCCCCGAGGAGTACACCTCACATACACAGTTATCCCTGAGGTGCACAGTATCTAATGTTGGCATCTCTGCCCCCTGGCATCCTTACGCTGACCTGCAGGCGTTGTACTGAATTGGGCAGCAGGGCGCAGATACGACAAGTTGCCCTAGGAGAAATGCTTAATTTGAGTCAATGGCTTCCAGAGCTCGGCACCGTTGTTTAATTGTCAACACCAGGGCTTGTAACAGTCTGCCACATGGTGGCACTGTCTGTCTAATTTAAAGATGAGCACAACAACAGTTGTTTATTAATTCAATATACATTAAAATTACTATTTACTGCCACCCAAGCCATTCTTATAGCTCTGGGGGCCTGGAATAGGCTGAATTGTCACACTTGTAGGAGCATGATGATTAGTAGTTGTGTTAGTACTGCCATTGGCAGCACTGGGTGGGGGAATGGGTGGTACAAGCTGCAGTGTCCTCTGGACAAGGGCCTTATTATTTTTACAAATTGAGCACTGCCTAGGAGTCCACCTTGTGCAAAGTATCTGATGAAGGTGTCTCTGCCCCCTGCCATCGGTACATTGACCTGCAGCTGCTATACAGAATTGGGCAGCAGGGCGCAGGTACGACAAGTACCTCTAGGAGTCCACCTTGCATACACAACAACCCACAGGACATATGCCTGAGGCGCACAGTATCTGATGAAGGAGTCTGCCTCTTTGCTTCGGTAGGCTGAGCTGCAGTCATTGTACTTAACTGGGCAGCCCGTCCCTTCCGTTGGGCGGGTCCTTGCACCTGTATCCCCTCACACACTGTTCAATAGACTCCACCAGATCGGAATCCAAGGAGGTGCTCTCAAGTGGATCGCATCCTACCTCACAAAAAGAACGCAGAAGATCATCCTCCCTCTCTACTCCAAACTCCTTAAGAGCATCACCTGTGGTATACCTCAAGGCTCATCCCTCAGCCCTACACTCTTCAACGTATGCATGACACCCCTGACCAACATCTTCAGGAGCCACGGACTCAACATCATCTTCTATGTGCACGACACCCAACTCATCCTCTCCCTGACCAACGACACAATGACCATCAAAGACAAGTTCCAAAGATGCATGAAAGGTGTGGCCATCTGGATGAACAACAACTGTCTCAAACTTAACACAGACAAAACAGAAATACCTTCGGGAAAGGCAACGACACCCTCTGGAACAATGAATGGTGGCAACCGAAGCTTGGCCCAACCCCCAAAGCCACCGAACATGCCCCCAACCTCGGCATCATCTTAGACAGACAGCTATCCATGAAGAAGCAGGTCAGCGCCATCTCCTTCGCTTGCTTACTCACCCTCCGAATGCTCAGGAAGGTCTTCAAATGGCTCCTGACCAACACCGCCAACTGTAATGCAAGCTCTCGCCCCAGCAGACTTGACTATGGCAACTCCATCTATGTAGCAATCACCGCCCAACTCCTGCGGAAACTCCAGCAGTGGCGTAAGAATTGCCCCTGCAGTCCCTGCGGTGCGGGGAGGCCATGAGCTACAGGGTAGCCCCTCTGGCACTGTGCACAGGCAATGGGGCCCCTGGCCTGAAAGCACCTGACAGGGTCTGGAGTATGGTGGGGCCCCCTCCGTGACCTTTGCAGGTGGGCCCCCTCAAATTTCATTACGCAACTGAACTCCAAACCATCCAAAACACAGCAGCTAGACTCATCCTCGACCTCCCCAGACAGACGCACATCACCCCTCACCTTAGGAAACTCCATTGGCTACCAGTCACAAAGAGATGCTAGTTCAAGCTGCTCACCCATGCTTGCAAGGCGCTACACAATGAAGGGCCGGCGTACCTCAATGAATGAGCAAATTACCACTGGATCCTTCTACCTAGCAGCTACTCAATGTATCCACAGGGCAAACAGTGGAGGCGGCTCCTTCTCCCACGTGGCGGCTAAGACCTAGAACTCCCTCCCCCTGCACCTCAGATCCTCACCTTCGTTCCAGCAGTTCAGTAAGGACCTCAAGACCTGGATGTTTGTCCAATTGGAACAGGCAGCGTGATTTAGCACCACAATCCCACAGCGCCTCAAGACCATACTCTACAAATTGCTATTGTAAATTGATGATGACAGTAACCCCTGGGTATAGCCGACCCCAGAGGGGGCATAAACATAGGTTACATCGGTGTATTTCTTTCGTCTCCACAGTCACTACAAGTGTGCCTGGTTGTACAGCGCTGAATGATGCGCTGGCTACTCCATCAGATCTCAGGATTTTTTATCATTCCCCGGGCCATTCCTTGCAGTGTCTCTTTCTCCAGTTGATAATGATGACAAATTTTGACTGCTGAATGAGTGTTGCTTGAAGGCTGAGCCTCTGTGTCAAAAGCATTGAACTATCTGCATCCCAGGGCTGCCTGCGGAGATCTCAGGAATAAATCAGCCGGAAGGAAATCTCTCCTCTGTTCCTGCGAGATTTCTGCTGCGCCGAGCAGCAGATTATATGTAGAAAGAGATATAGATTGTAGCAAAAGGTGGGATGATGAGTTAGGAGGCACTGAGTGAAGGAAAGGATTGAAGGAGGGTCGTTTGGAGGGGCAGAGAGAGGCTGAAGAGGTGAAGGGTGAGAGAAAGGAGGTGGTAGAAAAAGTACATATTGGAGTAGAAAAAAGGAAACAGTGATGAAAGAGAGGAAGGACTGAGGATGGGTTTGGAAAGTGAGGTGAGGGAAGGAAGTGAGAGGATTGGAATGAGACATTGAAACTGAGGGAGGGAGAAAAGTTGAAGATGAGGAACAACCAAGGTATGTAAGACTGAAGACAGGATAATGAAATCTAGAAATGAAAAAAGGAAAATTGTTGGACACAAAGGAAGTTAAGAAAGAAGGACAGATAACAAGAGAACAAACAATGGCAAAAACCAATAGGTCTGTTGTTGTTATTGCAATGGAAAAGTCCTCTGCATGGTAATGGACATGCACCGCTGCCCTGAGTGACCAACTGTACTAATGTCTGGATCCCTACGGCTGATTTTTGTTGTTATAGGCAAATACGGATCATGCGTGTTCACCATGACCTAGGCCTGTCTCATGGATTGCTGTCTTGTTGGACCGGGAGGGGTGCCAAAAGCGTTACCGTCATAGTGGTGGAAGGTACTGCCTTCAGCAGGAGGTAAGCAGCACAAGCGTGGTGGTGGCAGCATACGTGTAGTGATCAGTAGGAGGGAACAGGTCCTTTTAAGCTGCGTCACTGAGTGAGACCTACAGGATCACTCATTTCTTAGGTTCTGCTGCTGAGTGCTTAACTCACCCTTGGCCTGCATCAGTTTGGTGTGAAGTGCTGCGCAGGGAAGGAGTGGTCTATCTGCGCTGGTTGTATGTGTGCCTGGGAAGGGTATAATACAGGGAGAATGCAGTACTGGGCATTGCATGCATGTTGAATGCATGCACTGGTTGTATGTGTGCCTATGTGTGGTAAGGTTCCTGAATGATGTAGTGCTGTTCAGTGCGTGCAGGATAAATGCATGTGCTGGGTGTATGTGTACCTGTGAGTGGTACAATACATGAATGTTGCAGTGCATGCATTTTAAATGCATATGCTGGATGTACGTATTCCTGTGAGTGGTACAATACATGAAGGAAACAGTGCTGTGCGGTGCGGTGCATGCATCGTGAATATATGTGCTAGATGTATGTGTTCCCAGGAGTGCTACAATACATGAAGGAAAAACAGTACTGTGCAGTGTGTGTGTGGCTGTATACATGCACTGGGAGTACTTGAGCCTATGGATGGTACAATGCATGGAGGGTCCTGGGTTCCGTTTTGGGAGACCCAGGTCTGCATTGTAAAACATGGAGAGGAGGTAGAGAGATCCCCCAGACAGATGTGTGTTGCTGCATTCCTGTAAGATGGGTTTGACACACACTTGAGAGGGGAGAGCCAGGCTTCCCCAGGGCAATTCAAAGGGTGCTCTTTGATTCAGTGGGCAGTCACAAGGAAGGGTCCAAGGCACATCTGAGGAAGCAAAATGGCCTGAGAAGAAGATCGTAAAGAGTAGGGCTGGGAGTCCTGGGCTAACCTTTTGACACACAAATTGCTGTGGCTGAAATCCAAGTGTGACCTCTAGTCACTCACATGGCCTGTGTTGTGGGATGATCGCACCCGCTGTTACAAACTGCTTTTCAAAAGGAAATGAGAGCAGAGGAGTAGACAGTTGAAAAGAAGCAGAACCCCAACATAATACTTCAAAGGCTCAGACTCTAAATCACATTTGGTGCCTGGAAATGGACTTATAGAAGGCGATCTTGAGACCCCCAGTATTGTCATCTCCAAGCAGTCAAACGGGCTGTGTGAGAGAGAAAGCTCTGCAAGACTCTTGCCTGTGACCAGGACTTGAGGCCAAGGCCTGCTACTCTCCCTACTGGGTGAGGGGACATCCCCCAGGGAATCCAAGCCCACCTGCCCTGGAGCCTGGACCACCAGCAGCTGTCCGCTTGCCAAGACCAGTGTGCCCTGTGAGGAATAGGAGAGTGTTGAAGGGAGCAAGGTCCAGTGGGGAGCCCTGCTAAGTGGTCTCCCTGTGCGAGGTGTGCGGAAATGGCTGCTGCACCGATTGGGTCGTTGCCTGTGTGCAGGACAGAGTCGGCTACCTCCATATACCAGGAGAGGGCTTTTTAAAGCTCAATATTGATCTCGAAGTTATTTGATGAAAGTTAAACGGACTTGAGAAGCAAGAACTAAGGAGTAGCCATGTTTCGTGTGACTAGACTATGGAATTGTCCTTCTCTCAGGCATTCCCAAGGTTCACCTAGGCCCACTGAGAGGAACACTATATGCTGCAGCACACTTCGTTTTAGGTCTCAAGAAATTTGACCACATTTCCCCGGCCCTGCTAGCCCTCCAATGGCTCCCCATTGAAGCACGGGCCCAATTCAAAATCGCTTGCATTACCCACAGAGCCCTGCACTCCTCCTCACTCTCCTATCTAAATTAGAAACTGAAAATCTCCGAAGCAAATAGGGGTTCCAGAAATAATGCCCAATCCCTGCTACTGGAACCCCCACATACAGTCGAGAACGATACATGAACCAGTCTTTCTCTGGAAGTGCCACTAAAAACTGGAACTCTCTGCCTCCCTCCCTCCGTCTAACCGACTGCCTAGTAACCTTCAAAAGGGACCTCAAGCTCCTCTTATTTGACAGACATCTTGGTTATTTAACCTCGATCTGACTTATATACTCCCCCACTAAATTACTCCCTCTCATGGTCAGAAAGGAAAATTATATTTTATTGTGGAGCTGCACACTAACACCTTTTACAATGTACACGGGCAGGAGCCTGTGTATTTGGTTTATAAAGTTGGGATCTAAGACCTAGCTGTGCCGGCTGGACTGCCCCCAACTTTCTTTCCTGGTCGAGCCTCTTTATCTGATTTTGTGGAAGTTTGCATCTGTTCAAAAACCTCTGGGATTCTGCTGTCAGTTGAGACTTTGTTCTGTATATTCACCTCATCCCCCTTACCAGGAGATGGAAGTGGACTACAACTGTTCACATCACACTTCATGGTTCTGATATTAGAAGGAGAGGGCATGTTGAAGTCAAGCCTCTCCTCCCCAGCACCCCAAAAGAGAGCTTTATAAGGGGGTGAAATTCCCCAGCTATATATATATCACCATTCGGGGGTTGTTCTTGGACCATTGAGCCTTGTTTGCTACTGGATTTCCTTTTATTTCCAGTCATGCTCTTAGCCTTTAGGCCACGTTTTCACTGGGCAAGGAGGGGGTCTCATATTCCTGCACAGATGTTGACAGCAAGACTGTCTTGTCTGACATTGTCCCCGTTTTAGATTCGTATGATGGTATACCTGTGGCATTACCTTTGGGGATTTGATTCCCTTTGCACCTGGAGTTAATAGGGGGCGTGGTTCACTCAGTTCACCCAATCAAGTTCTGTGCTATCCTATAGTAACTCAATTCTAGTATAGGTGTATTACACTGCATTCCAAAGATGTGCTGAGCAGATGCACCTGGGACACCTGCAGATCATGAAGGATTTAACTCCGGCTTAGTACGTATTTTCTTGGTTACAGGAGTCCTGCTGACGTGCAGTGAATTAATAGCGGTGTTGTTCACAATCATTTCAAGCTGTTCAGCACTATGTTCCTGCTCACCAAACTCCGAGGTCTTTTTGGGCACCTGAATTCACTACATCAGAAGAAAAACAAAATCTTACAACCTTCTCAGACTGGATTTAGACCAGGTAGCAACACAGTACCTGCCTTTCTTTGCAGCTATGGAGTAACTAAGGGCTATCTTGGATCAGGGTGGGTCCGCGGGCCTGATTCAAATAGATCTGAGCACACCGTCTCCCATCCTGGACTGGTCAAAAGGCTGGAAGAAGCAGGCATTGCAAGAACAGCATTCAAATGGCTTACCTCCTTCCACCAAAGTAGAACCTTCCAAGTGTGTGAAGGAGCCACACAGTTGGAAAGTAATTCCCTAAAATGTGGGGTGCCTCAGGGTTCCTCACTAAGCCCCACTTTGTTCAACCTGTTCAACCTGTACGTCCTCCCATTAGCAGAGATCATAAAGGCATATGGTTTCTCCTCGATATCCTACGCTGATGACACGCAAATAATCATCTCTCTCTCTCATCAAACTGAAAGGACGTCCACCCATCTCAATAACTGCTGTAAGAATATAGTAGACTGGATGGCTGCAAGCAGTCTTGAATTTAATGGGGAGAAGACGGAAGTGATGGTGGTGGGAGGCAACCCCGCCAGGTGGATGGAGCTGAATTGGCCAACCTTTCTTGGCAGTCAACCCACCCCTAAAATGGAGGTCAAGAGTTTCGGCTTCTTTCTTGACAATAAGCATTCAATGGAAACCCAAGCGAAGGAATTGATGGCAACATGTGTCAGCCTTCTCAGAACTCTGAGAAAGTTATTGGGATGGCTTCCTCAACCCTTGTGTGGAGTGATGGTGCAAGGCTTAGTTATCTCACGACTTGACTATGGAAACTCCCTATACTTGGGAAGTCCCAAGTCTGTCGTAAAACAGACTGCAGGCTACACAAACTGCCACTGCCCGAATACTGTTGAAAACCCCTACACATCAATCAGCAACGGCGGCCTTGGCAACCTTGGAATGACTACCAGTGCTCCAAAGAATTCACTTTAAGTCACTGTGCCTTGCTCATCGAGCAATGTATAAAAATGGACCTAGCTGATTGAAAGACTGCTAACACCCTAGAACGTTGGCCTCCACTAACCAGCAACTGTACATAGTACCCAGGATAAAGAGACTAGGAGTGGAGGACGCTCCTTCACCTTCCTTGTCCCCAAGCTATGGAATGCTCTCCCATTACAAATAAGGAAAACCGAGTCGGAACCAAAATTCTGAAAATTGTTCAAAACTGTTCTTTTCAGCTAATATGTTCGGCCAAGACATGGGACCTGAATTCTGTTTTAGCGCTAAGAGGCCCTTCTGGGTAGCCATGCGCTTTAGAAATCCACATGGATAGAATAGAATAGAATTTTGGTGTGGAAATCTACCTTAAAAACTTGTTATTTTAATTGTACGCCAGCTCAGTACTGGTGTATGCTTGTTTGTGGAGCTAAATTGGGTGAAGTTGCCATCTGTGGGATTATGTCAAACAGCCACTTGGCTCCAGTCTTCTCCAGAAGTCAGGCAAAAAATATGTATTGTGAAGCTTCAAGAAATTTCACGTAGCATGAAATTTGTGAATTTCAGTCTTCAAACCTATGCACCCATGCAATTACAAAACAGCTTTGGCAATACGAATAGCTCGGTATTTTGGAACCAAGACCTATTGGCTTTGCCAGTGCTTGTTCTTCAAGAGCAGAAATCAGGAATGTTCCAAAGTTGCAGTGCTTTAAACTTCATTTCAAGACCTGCATTAGCCAATCTCTGCTTGTTGCGTGTGTTTGCTTCTCTGTTATTTTCGTGGTAAAAGAGAAGTTCTGGCGATTCAAAGATCTTTATTTCATTGTCCTTTTTGTGGAAGAAATGCTGAGTCAGCGCAACAGCAAATGAAATGCTGAGTCAGCGCTACAGCAAATGAAATGCTGAGTCAAGCGCTACAGCAAATGAAAGGCTGAGTCAGCTCTCACTGTTTTGATCCTGTGACGTGCCGCATGCCGGTAGATCAGAGCAGCGGAATCATGAACTTACTGAGCTATCTTTTGGAAATGAATGACTAACTGAGGGAATACAAACACAGAAGGCCCCCTGGGCAGGCGCAGCTCTCAGGCCAGGAAAATGGCGGCGGATTCAGTGCAATAGATGCGGCCCGCCTCTCCTCTGAGTCATCAGGTTTTGAATAGAAGCTAGGCTAGTAAATTTCTGCTGGCATCACACGCGGCGTCGGCTCTGATTCAGTGCGCCTATTAATCTCCCAGATCTCTCATTTGCAAAGATGCAGCAAACGTATAAATATTCATGGTGAGTCTAAAAATAGACACAGCGCGCCCCATCCCGGGCCTGAAGCAGGCAGGGGAGGCTGCTAGGAGGATCCTGACAACATATGAACCGAGGTTCAAGGATGGAGGGAGGCTGTGGGGATGCTGGGGAGAGAGAGCAGAGCTTCTGTGCTGTTGGGGGACAGTGAGACAGGAAAGGGGGGGCCGCTCGGCCCCCCCGCACGTATGGCGGGGCGCCGGCCCCCCTCCTCCCCCCTGAACTCTCGGTGGTGGGCGTGCCGCTCCGCCGCGTCTTGATGACGCGGCGGGCGCGCCCACCGCCGATTGGTGCTGGCTCCTGCTTTGACCCGGAAGCAATTTAATTGCTTCCGGGGCAAAGAGTGGAGCCAGAGGGCGGACCAGTTGGAACTGGTCTGCCACAGAGGGGTTAAAGGCCGGGGGAGCGCGGGAGGCGCCCTCTTGTTCCCGCGCTCCCCAGGCTTGCACCCGCGCCTCGCAAAGGCGCCCGAATAATCTTTTGTTTTCCCCTCTACAGGCTAGCAGCGAGGGGGATCGCATTTCGAGCGGCA
The DNA here is from genome assembly GCA_963921515.1 of Calotriton arnoldi. Lineage (NCBI taxonomy): Eukaryota > Metazoa > Chordata > Amphibia > Caudata > Salamandridae > Calotriton > Calotriton arnoldi. Next base: position 2,205,588 of record CAWUFW010002126.1, on the reverse strand, counting down.
GAGGCGTGCGTGGTCGCGGAGCGCCGCAGTGGGAGATTGCAGGGAGAGGAAGTGGTCCATCGGCTAGGCGAGCAACGAGGAGCGGATCGTGCTCCCTGCTGACCCGCCCGCACAGAGTCTGAGTATACGAGGAGGGGCTGAAAAGACACAGCCGGTAACAGGGGGCGAAGCAGGGAAGGCAGGGGCAGCACATGGATGGGAGACCACAGAGGCTGATAGGAATTTTTAATGAGTAATTGCAGGTAGCAATATTGTGCTAATTAGTAGCTGGATTGTGGGAATTTTTTGAGGAGGAGGCAAGGGTTCCAGGGCCATAACTTCGGGGTTGCGAATTTAAAAAAAAAAAAAAAATTTTTTAATAATTTGTGGGTGGTGTTTGGCAGGGGACGTGAGGGGTGGTGGTACTGTTTTGGGGAGTATAAGGTATTTAACGGAGGTGTGGTGGTCCCGGTTGCACACAAAAGAAGGGCCTTGTTTGAAAGTGATGACAGTGCTATACCCTAACTAATTTTTACCGTAGGACCCCGGTAGTGCGACTGAACCAAAGGAGCGGCGCGCGGGGGACAACGCGATCGGGGACACAGGCAGGCCTGCATTTCACTGCTTCTGTTGGGCCGCCGGGCTAGAGTGCGCTCGCCCAACACACCCAGGTTAGCTGGTGTGTGGCTGTCACAGTTGCGTGGTGCTTACGGCCAATCTGTGTGCCTCCAACTCGAGCAGGTAAACACCAGATAGGTGATAGTGGGCACTGAGACACAGCAGGGCTTTCAGTGTAGGGGGTAAGTGCAGGTGGTATACCTGTCGCGGGGATGGCTAGTGGTCGTGGGGCTAGGCGCTCCCGCATGGAGCATATGCTGGAGGGCATGATGCGCAAGATGACAGCTATGGACAGGAGATGGGGGAGGGTTGACCAGATAGGCAAGAGCGTGGCAGAGCTCAGGCAAAGGTTCGACGAACAGGTTGGGCCATCCGGGAGACCCAAGCGAATCATTGTGCCCCCGCAGCCAAGGGGGGATTTGGATGCGTTGCCCAAGCGGGTCAGGCCCAAGAAGGGTAGCGGTCGGGTCCCCAAGCCACACGAGGAGGGGGGGCCTTCTGGGGTGGTCCCTGAGAAAGTGCTCGGACCGCCGGTAACTCCTGTGCCCGATCCCATAATCCCGGCAGATCTACCGGTGACACCGGCTCCGGCCTCTCCGGCGCCAGTACCAAACATAGTGCCTCAGGTGGTCCCCGCGGTAGTCCCGGTGGTACCCGCGCCGATTCCGGTACCCGGCTTGGGATCCCCCATGCCAGTTACAGCACCACCAGTGGTGGGTCGGGTACCGCCAGAGCTGGCAGCGCAGATAGCGGCGGTACTACCTTGGCTAGGGATAGGTGGAATGTTACCTCCTTCAGTGGGTGCCAGGGAGGTGGGAGAGGACCCCTCAGCGGAGGCTCAGAAAATGGTGGCAAAGATCTTGATTGCACAGGGTGGAGGGGGGGCCAGAGTGCGCCCGTTACTCCACAAGCAACAGGTTCGGGCAGCGACGCTGGAAGGGACAAGATTGGTGAACTAACGCGACCCACAGAAAGTGGTAAGGAGGGGCATTACCGGTGCTGGGGGAAGGGACAATACCCTCCAGGAGGGAAAATCTGGCTCAACATGTGACACAAGAAGTGAAGGATTTGATCTGGGCGGGAAAATATGTCAATATGTTTTCCTTACTAGTCGATAACAGGGAAATGGAGTATGCTAGGAAACAGAAAGACTGGATGTTGCCTAGTGAATGGCGGTTTGAAATGGCGAGATTCAGGGTGGAGGAGACATTGATCAACTGGATTAGAGCCTTTTCTGTGTTTATGGCAATTACAGCCGAGCGCTTCCCGAATTTGCAGGCCGAAATGGCTTGTTACCAGAGTAGGATCACAACTTTCAGCGAGAGATATGGAGGGGACGGGTGGAAGGAGTACGACACTACTTTCAGGAAGGCTAAGGAGTTTGATCACGCATTATCATGGGATAGAGTGGATTCAATTTCATGGTATGGCCAGTTTACGGCGGGGGGTGCGGGGCCAAGCTGGAGCTTCGGTCACCCCAGGGGGGTGGCACAGCCACTAAGACGGGGAGCAATGGTGGGCGAAAAGGGGTATGCTGGGATTTTAACAAGCGTACATGCACCAGGACACAGGGCACTTGCAAGTTCAGGCACGCATGTTCCATATGTAACCATCCTTCCCACCCAGAAACAGTCTGTCGTAATAAAGGTAATGCCTCGGGAACCAGGGGAAGGAAAAAGCAGGAGTAGGGGAGGAGGCCGTTTGGTAGCTCATTCCCCCATTGACATTCTGGCTATGACTCCTTGGCTGAACAGGTACCCCGACCATGCCTCGGCGACGATGTTACAGGAAGGTTTTGGTCAGGGCTTTAGGATCCCAGCGGTGGGATATACCGGAACGCCGGAATGTAGGAATCAACTTTCAGTGAAGCACTAACCCAGATGTGGTGGCGTCAAAAATAGCTAAAGAGCTGCGCCTGGGCAGGATAGCGGGGCCGTTTAATGACATCCCTGTACCGAATTTTGTTTGCTCGCCCCTCGGCGTGGTCCCCAAAAAGGAGGAGGGCGAGTACAGGCTCATTCATAACCTATCGGCACCCAGGGGCGCATCATTAAACGACGCCATAAATGAAGACATTTGTAGTGTTAAGTATGCGTCTTTTGACCAAGCGGTGGAGATGTTGAGGGCTCTCGGACCGGGAGCCTTGATGGCCAAGTCGGACATAGAATCGGCTTTTCGGCTACTGCCAGTGCATCCCTAGATCAGCATCTGCTAGGTTTCTCTTTTCAGAACAAATTCTATATGGATATGTGCATGCCCATGGGTTGTTCGGTTTCATGCGCCTACTTTGAGAAATTTAGTTCATTTTGGAATGGGCTTTTAGGCAAAACGTCAGGGCATCGCCATGTCATGCATTACCTGGATGATTTCCTCTTTCTGGGGTCGGCGGGTTCACCTGAGGGTGGGTGGGCATTGCAGGAATTTTGCGTGCTCATGCGGGCTTTTGGGGTCCCGCTGGCACCCGGAAAGACAGTGGGCCCGGCAACCACATTGGAATTCTTGGGCATAGAATTGGACTCGGTGGAGGGCTGTTTCAGGTTGCCTAAAGACAAAATCACGAAATTTAGGGCAGCTCTCCAGCAAGGTTTGGTCAAAGATAGAGTGACGCTCCAGCAGCTACAACAGATTGTGGGACAGCTGAATTTCGCATTAAGAGTCATACCCATGGCACGCCCCTTCTCCCGCTCAATCTACGCAGGCCATGACGGGCCTGCGGGAGAAACACCATCACACTAGGTTACTGGCTGAGGTCCGCCAGGACATGCGCATTGGATCGCATTTCTGGAGGGCTTCAACGGCAGAGTGGTGTGGTGCGGTCCCCTACTACGTCTGCAGAATTAGGTCTATGGACGGATGCTGCAGGCAGTGTTGGTTTTGGTGCCATACTGGGAAACAAGTGGGTGGCCCAACGGTGGCCGGTTTGGTGGCAGGCGAGCGGCCTGACAGCTAATATCGGTTTCTTGGAGCTATTTCCAATATGGGTGGCATTAACAGTTTGGCCTGATCAGTTGTGTAATCGATCTGTAATCTTCTGGTCAGATAACATGACGGTAGTCGAATGTATCAACCAGCAGGCGGCACGATGTAAGTTTATACTCCGCCTACTTAAGGAGATTGTGTTGGTTTGCATGAAACTCAATGTACAGTTTAGGGCCAAACATGTCCCAGGGGTGTTGAATAATGCAGCCGATGCACTCTCTCGCTTCAAGATGCAGGTATTCAGGGAACATCTACCATCCGCAGAGGCGAAGCCTGCACACTTCCCAGCAACACTCTGGCAAATTGGTGCCCCCAGCTACAGAACCTCGTGGCAGCTAGCCTAGCGCCCAGGACCAGGACAGCTTACGAAGGGGCGTTTTTGTCTTATTGCTCCTTTTTGGGACGGGACTGGGCAGAGAAATGGGAGCATGAGGAGAGTTTCGCTATGTACCTAGATGCATTACATAAGGAGGGGCGCTCAGCGGCGACAGCTAGCAGACACAGGGCGGCCGTGTCTTTCATGGCACAACTCAGGGGGGCCAGAGATCCCACGAATAGTTTCGTCGTGCGGAAGGCACTAAAGGGGTGGCGGCGCCTGCAAGCAACCACCGCAGATTCCAGGCAACCGATAGGTTTAGACCGGCTAGCATCGTTATTGAACGCCTTGTCGGACACCTGCAGTTCGGATGGGGAAGTACTCTTGTTCAGAGCCGCCTTTACTTTGGCCTTCTATGGGGCTTTCCGGGTGGGAGAACTGGTGGCTAGCAGCAAGCAGGACATGCTGGGGGGTATTCGACTGGAACACACCAAAATATTGGGTGAGGTGCTGTTGATTACCATACGTAAATCAAAAACTGACCAGGAGGCCCGGGGGACGGGCTGGTACTCCATCGGGCACGGGATAATCCTTGCTGCCCAGTGTTCCACGTAGAAGCCTTGATCAAACAGCGAGCGGGCGCAAAGGAGGGAGCATTGTTAATGCATGCAGACGGTACCCCACTGACCAGGTTCCAATTCCAACGAGTACTGTCAATGGCAATGGACAGGGCCGGTTTCAATCCAAAGGATTTTGGGACGCATTCCTTTAGGATAGGTGCGGCCACCGAGGCGACTGCTAGAGGATTGCATGCGAGCAGCGTAAAAGGATTGGGAGATGGTCTTCCAACTGTTACAAACGTTATGTGCGGATGCACATGCTCTGAGGTGACAAGTAAGTTACGCTGACGCCTGTCTTGTTGTTTGCTTCTATTTCAGTTTCTCGAGCCTGTCACGCAGGGCGGAAACTGTTGCCGAGTCACCAACTGCAAGTACCTTCAGCTCGGCGGTCACAGGAATGGAAGAAGGAGACGAAAGTGGTATGGGTGGTTGGTCACTCATTTGTAAGGCGCGTTAAATCTGTTTTCTTTTCAGGTAGCTATAGACAGAGGGCGGAACAAGGAGGTTTCGAAGTTTCCTTTCATGGTAGGGGGGCCTATGCCTCAGTCAGTTTAGGGGTTCTTTACGGAGTTGCTCAAAAACACACCCCGCCGCCTGCAGTAGTTATCCTACACCTGGGGGGCAACGATCTGGTGAAATTGGGCAGGAGGGTCCTGATGGAGGAGATAATATCGGAAGTAAACTGGCTAGCTAAAACATGCCAAGGCTGCACCATAGTGTGGTCTCAGATGATTCCCAGGCTCAAATGGAGGGGGGGACTCGGTCAGGGCGTTGAATCACTCGGTAAAGAGGATCAACAACAAGATAGAGAAATTATTTCGGTCACCTCAACTACAGAATATACCACATGGGTGTATCTGGGGGAACAGTTCTTCTTGCAAGACGGGGTCCATCTGACTGGGGCAGGTAACCAACTTTTCTGGAGAACATTTTGGCAGGGCTGGGAGGTTCTAAGTAGGCATGACCTTTCGGAAGAGGAGGTAAAGGGGGGGCCAGATAGTCGGTCAACTATGCTGGCCTGTGGCGGTAAGGTCATGATCGGTGAGCAGTCAATTCAAGGTCCTTAGGGGCGTCACCATTCTGGAATGGGGTCGCCCAGGGGAGGGGCGAGTGGTCTCTCCCAGAACTCCAGGGGCGGTACATCCGCTTGGTTGGATGGGTGCGGGGGAGGGGGAGTCACGCTTTCTCTGGGCTGGTTAGCCACCCCGCACGTGCACGATGACGTCATTAAACGGCGCAGAGTGCAAGGGCTCCCCCTTTTGGGTAATGGAGTTCATGGAGCGTACGGGGGTAACCGGGAGGGGGGAAGTACCCTCTCGGTAGACGGGCCCTCTGCGCATGCGCACTCATACGTGAGGGCGTAGCTGGTTAATAAGGATTTGACTCCGGTTAGCGACCTTGCCGTAGGCCCAAAACTAGGATATGCAGAAAAGTAATAAGGATGTTAGATTCGGTTAGGAAACACGCTGTATTAGACATTTGTTAAGGTTAGCCATTGATACCTGTCTACATTGATTGTACCTAATGTCTAATTTTCTGCATATAAATGCTTGTGTAAATATTGTTTATTTCAAATTTTAATTTGTTTTCATGTTTTAATAAATACGGCCGGGGGTCGCGAGACCCCCGCCTTCCAAAGAAAACTCCTCTCATGTCCAATTGCTTTAATTGTTTTAACGGTGGTAATGCGCAGGACAGGGAGGGGATTGGCGGTAGTCCCTGACCATAAGGAAAGGGGGCCGCTCGGCCCCCCCGCACGTATGGCGGGGCGCCGGCCCCTCCTCCCCCTGAACTCTCGGTGGTGGGGCGTGCCGCTCCGCCGCGTCTTGATGACGCGGCGGGCGCGCCCACCGCCGGTTGGTGCTGGCTCCTGCTTTGACCCGGAAGCAATTTAATTGCTTCCGGGGCAAAGGAGTGGAGCCAGAGGGGCGGACCAGTTGGAACTGGTCTGCCACAGAGAGGTTAAAAGGCCGGGGGAGCGCGGGAGGCGCCCTCTTGTTCCCCGCGCTCCCCAGGCTTGCACCGCGCCTGCAAGGCGCCGAATAATCTTTCCCACCCACCAGCCCCTGAAGCAGAATTTTGCGTTTGTATGTTGATCGTATCATTGTAGGTCGTTTTTCACTGTTAGTTTGTGAGTTGGTAGGTTTTCCTTAGGCCTTTTTCCCGTTTACAGGCTCAAGTATCAAGCTATGGTTGCACAGTAAGGTGTTGTGTAAACTTTGTCCTTAGGCCTTTTTCCCGTTTGCAGGTAACATAATTGTCGTATTTATTGATTGTCCTTGGTCAGGCGGTAAGGTCATGATCGGTGAGCAGTCAATTCAAGGTCCTTAGGGGGCGTCACCATTCTGGAATGGGGTCGCCCAGGGGGAGGGGCGAGTGGTCTCTCCCAGAACTCCAGGGGCGGTACATCCGCTTGGTTGGATGGGTGCGGGGGAGGGGAGTCACGCTTTCTCTGGGCTGGTTAGCCACCCCGCACGTGCACGATGACGTCATTAAACGGCGCAGAGTGCAAGGGCCCCCCTTTGGGTAATGGAGTTCATGGAGCGTACGGGGGTAACCGGGAGGGGGAAGTACCCTCTCGGTAAACGGGCCCTCTGCGCATGCGCACTCATACGTGAGGGCGTAGCTGGTTAATAAGGATTTGACACCGGTTAGCGACCTTGCCGTAGGCCCAAAACTAGGATATGCAGAAAAGTAATAAGGATGTTAGATTCGGTTAGGAAACACGCTGTATTAGACATTTGTTAAGGTTAGCCATTGATACCTGTCTACATTGATTGTACCTAATGTCTAATTTTCTGCATATAAATGCTTGTGTAAATATTGTTTATTTCAAATTTTAATTTGTTTTCATGTTTTAATAAATACGGCCGGGGGTCGCGAGACCCCCGCCTTCCAAAGAAACTCCTCTCATGTCCAATTGCTTTAATTGTTTTAACGGTGGTAATGCGCAGGACAGGGAGGGGATTGGCGGTAGTCCCTGACCATAAGAACTGGGGCGGCACTTCCTCACGGAGGAGGACAGCATTACAGCGCTGCACCTGTGTATACACTGATGGCGGCTCAGAACACGCTGCCCAGGCGGAACCTGCGATCGTCTCTTTGCAAATAGCCCTTTGCACTTCAGTGAGTAAAGCCCTGCTGCAGGGATCTGCAGGTATCCTGCAATCTAGAGGTTAAAATCCACGCACAGCTGTCTCCGCCTTTCATCGTTCAATGGTTAAAAACAAGTTCTAATGAGAGGGCTGAAAACTTTGGTATACATTTCTCTTCTCTCAGGTGTACATTAAATGGACTCCGCAGGTCAAACAGAAGTCATTTGACCGTATATGGGCAGGAGGTGCAGGCCCTCTGTAATGCGTTATTACAAGTGAGTAGTAATGGCGCTTTCTTTTTATAGGCACAATCTAACATGAGAACAGAGTGGTAATAAGTACATGATGCACCGCCATGTATGTAGAGATCCTATGCTGCAATGAATTGTGTTGTCTATTGCTTTATTATTAGTAGCAGTATTGGTAGAATGTCTCATCAATATATTTTTCTTAATAGTATGCTCATTAAATACATTACAATTTATATGATGAAGCTACAATTATCATCAACACTGCTTTTTATTATTGCTATAACTACTAGTATTACTGTTAATGTTACTATCATAAGTGTTTTGGCACATATGCATTTTTTTAGGTTAAAGATAAATCTTATTAAAATAGAAACATAAAAAGAAACAGTAGTAACATGCAGATATGAATATCACCATTATCTCAATCCAGATATTATTATCATCTATCACACAGGTTATTTTCTCGCTGTACACGTGTATCACTGAAATTATTTTATTGATATTTTATTATGATTATAGTTTGTTTGAACTAATTTGCCATGTTTGCTTCAGAATTTCTATTTGGCCCTCTCCTACCAGTGCAGAGAAGTTGTTGACCCTCATCATGCAGGCAGCAGCCCTCTTAGAGTGATGTGCCCTGCACTGGGGTGGGACTCGGAGACGAGGCTAATAGATGTGTCAGGGGAGTCGCGGTGCCAGGGGGGGCGAGTGACACACCTGGGCCTCTGGGGCCAGGTAGATGTATTGCCAGGAAAAGGAAGGACTTCGCATCAAAACTGTGCAAGCAAGCCTGGGCGTAGTTCGCGAAGTAGCGCTACGCGAAGCTACGCAAAGTGCAGTTCGCACTACGCGAGCTACGCGTAGCACTACGCGAGCTGCGTAGTGCACTGTTCGCAATGATTGCACAGTGCTGGATGCTTGTCCGCACTGTGCAATCATTGAAAACGGCATCTTGCACAGTGCAAGCTGTCTTTTACTGCCGCTCGAGTAGATTTTTACTCGAGCGGCAGCTTTCTCAACGCGGACTGGTAGTTTCTCATCGCGAGCGGTCGCGAGCATACGCGACCACTCGCAATGAGAATCCTGACCTCCCGCGTTGAGAATCTCGCCGGGAGGTTTATTTTCCACGCTCGCGATCGGCAACTTGATGTTGCTGATCGCGAACGAGGAAAAAGTCTCGCCGGGATGTCATTTTGCTTGCTCGCGGTCGCCAACTTGACGTTGAGGACCGCGAGCAAGCAAAAAATGACCGCTGCACTACGCTACGCTACGCGTGTTTGCACTGTGCTACGTGCAATTCGCGTTGTGCGAAGTAGCGCAAACTTCGCAAACTACGCGAGCGTAGCGTAGTGCTTTGCCCAGGGTTAGCAAGCATTCGCAAACTCAAGCCTCGATTAGCTTGCATTACTGAATATTTTGTAATAATAATATTAATTATTTTGTGCTATGGAGATAACTGTGTGGTAGGTTTCACACTACCTTTCCTGACTGCACTGCTTGTGTCTTCCTTGGCTATCAGTAGAGCCCTAGTGTGGGAATGCCTGAGGCAGTGACAGCGACAGGACTACTGGAAGGGAGGTATGTCAGCCATGCTCAGGGCCCCTACTGGAGTATGCTTCTTTGAGCCTGTTGTGGTCTCTGTACTCCCTTCAGGTCTCTGGTGTTCCTCCTGTCCATCACTATGGTACTGCTAGCCTCTGTATCACCTTGGCTAGGTGACATCACGGATGAGCCATCAGTGTGACTGAGGAAAAGCTAGGTACAGCAATAGTATGTCATGCTCTTGAGCTGTGGTGTTTCTTCTGCACCTGGAGACTGAACTCCTCCTCCCCAACCTACTACCCTCTCAAGAGACCAAGAATGAATGCATGAATGAAGTCGAAACCTTTACATAATCGAGGCAGTTAGTCAGCAACAGGAGCCCAGGTCACAGGACGAGTCATGAGAATAAAAGATCAGGGTAACATGGACTCGTCCAGATTCTGTGCCCAATGGCGTGAATTGGGCGTGCACTTTCTGCAGATACCCCAGCACACAAAGTCTCTGAGGACCCAGGCTGCGGATTGGGTGTACTTGAATATGGAATGTTCCCACAGGTTGTCTCAGAACCAGCCAAGCAGCTCTTCTATAACCCTGTAAGGAAGAGCATTTCACCTGGACCTGATTGACAGAATTTGTATTCCTGTGAAAATTAAGTGCACAAAAAACCAATCACAATTCATATAATTATTCTCCGTGAACAACTATGCCTATAGATGGAGCTTACACATTCAGAGAATGGGTATATATGTCAGATCCTGCCATGACATAGGTTTAGGGGTAGGCTATACTGTAGTGACGTAGAATATCTGTGTATGCATGGGCTGAGTGGGTATTCTGTATAATCTTGAGTGTGAATGCTGCGAGGATGTGAGCAGCCATGGAATCTTGATATCTCTGTGTTGAGTAAAGCCTGGGAGTTGACAACACATGGAGGGAGAATGGAGCCTTAACAGCGCCTATCAAGCAGTGGCTGTTACATAAGGGCCTAACATGAAATAAAGAACTTATCTCCTACTCAGTGACTCCAGACTCTTGTGTTTAGACCATGGCCTCCAGCTACAACATATACATCAACATTCCCACTTGTATTCATACTTGCTTTACGTACTCAAATTGTTTGACCAAAAGACTGTATTAAGTGTGTTTATAGGGTGTAAAGAACACTCAAATTTGCCATGTTTCCAGGTGTGTACAGGAGGGAATCTATCGAAAGGAACTAACTTTACAAAATAGCAGGTGTGGGCATATGATTTGTGCAGCTACTACACTTTTTGCGATTTGGACCCTAATTCTGTTAGACCTAGGCCCTGATCACCGACAGGCTGCAAATCCAATTCTGGCCACACACGTCACATGTGCACCCAACATGGGATCATGATCTGCCCGCAAATTGCCGCGCTTTGCTTCCACCAGTATGGTCTTGTCAACCTCACACAAGAGCAAATACTGCCTGCATGCTGTTTGCCTACGCAGTAATGGGGAATGGCATGATCAATTAACATGTTATTTCCCATTCCTGTGCAATTGGGCACACATTATGTACCGACTAGTATGTGAGAACCGATCGTCATTGAGCCTTAATGCCCATGGCTGCTTTTTAATTGGGTTTTAATACCCGAGTATATAAATTGATCAGTAATAGAGTGGATTATTTTGGAAGTATTTATATTATATATAATCCTACTTATAGAGATAACAATAATAAGCTTAAACTTACTGCCGTGACCCCCACCCATCCCCTATAACCCAGATAAATGTCTGACTTCGGAAGAGCACATTATAAATATTCCCCTTTTGAATTTTCACATGTGAAAGTCAAAAGTATTAAGTCTGTGGCCATATAGCCATGCAGGCTACAGATGCCTCATGTCATCCATGCAAGGGGCATGCAAAGGTGTGCTGGTATTTGGAGCCCTCTGCTCAAAACATTATAAATAAATCCTTGAAGATGTCCCCATGGCATCCTGACTTTAAAAAGGCAACCCAGTAATAAAGAGAATGCCCATTGGGCCAGGAGTTTTGGAGCATGTTTTTCCTATCGCACATTCCTTGTCCTGATTAGAGTTTTTAAGATAGTAACTCAAGGACTGTTTAGAATCTATTCAATTATAGCAGGCAGTCCAGTCAGGCTACCGCCTGGGGCAGGCACTGGGCAGTGGCAGCCGGTAATTTTGGCAGGGAGGGGGGTGGCAGGCAACACACACATACATGTACACTGACTCATCCCCATGCATTCACAAATGTAAAACACACCCATTTACAACACTTACTCACTCACAACAAAATCATACATTTATACATACGTTCACGCATAAATGCACCAAAGATTACATACATAAAACTTACCTGCCCTGCAGCTCTTGGGGAGAAATACCTCAGAGGTTCCAGGAGGGTTGGGACTGCTGCTTGCTCTCAGTGGCTGAACATAGGTCAGACAAAGAGGAAAGGCAGCAGTCCCTCACTAGTCACAGAGTGGTATGGGGTCAGTGAGACTTGCTGACCCCACACCACTCTTGTGATGAGGTGTAGCTGTTTGACACTCGGCCCTGGGCACTTCAGGGTTTAAAACTGAAGCACACATGTCCGAGGCAATCAGTGACGCTCCCCCTCGTCATGAGGGTGGGCCTTGAGGCACTTTGATCAGACTGAGAAGGTCACGCCCAGGGGGCTGTGAAATCCTCAGCCTGACAAAGTTTAGTTCTGGAAGCCAGGCACCTGCACATTTAGCAGCCGTCTAGTTCCTGCCTGCCTGACCTGAACAAGAAGTGTGTCCGTCAGGCTGACCTTTCTTCAGCCTGACAGACACTTTTCTTCTCAGAAAAAGATGAGGGGCGTGGCCCCTTCACCCGTATGGATGGGCCACGGCTGGTACTGTGTGCCCTAATAGGTGCTTAGGAAAATGGATCTCTGTTGCAATGCTTTAATGAGGAAATACCACGGTGAAGAACGCACTGTGAATAACTGTATCACCCGCCCCTCACTGGAGTAAATTGCTGACCATTGCCAAAGTGTTAAGAAGGTGTATCAGAGTTTGGAAATGCCCAAAGTTGTGCATGGTTATAGGTGTTACCAAACTTCCAAATCAAACTACGCCTTAGAATGCCCTCTCTCCACTCATCGAGTAGGATTTACTACTGTGGATGTCTCCACACTGGTGGCAGAGACAAGTGCAGTGCCAAATCCTTGTATGCCTGCCAGGAACCCCTTCCGGAGTTCCTGCCAGGCATTAATGAGGTGTCTTTGGCTGTGAACCTACATTTCCATCTGAAAATCCTTTTGTGAATATGGCCCTTAGAAATGTTATGTTAAAATGATTTCTAAAGCACACGCCTACTCTGAAGGCCTCAGTCACAGGTGAGTTATGGCAGCAGAAGGTAAAGGACAGTAGCCTAGTTGGAAAACAGCCAGGATTTCAGCTGTTTCCATAATTGTACGTGATCCTGATTTTCCCTATAGAGTTCTAAAGGGTCGGGGCTCAGAGACAAAAAGAACAGCCGCCCATTCTGACTCTACTGGACATGACATTCTGGGGGACCGGCTTAAAACCTATGGTGTCTCCCATTTGGCCGTAGCACGGCTGAAATCCTTTTCCAATCGTAGACAAATAGTTACCCTTGGCCATTATCAATCAGCAGAGAAACCCATTACCTCCGGGGTCCCGCAGGGCTCCGCCTTAAGCCCAGTCCTTTTTAACATCTACATGGCTCCCCTGATAAACCTGATATCATCTTTCAATATTGAAACTATTTCCTATGCAGATGATACTCAGTTACTTCTAGCATTGGATAAAAACTCTACGATAGCGGAAGAAAATCTGCAACACTGCCTCACAGTGGGATTCCACTGGATGAAATCGAACTATCTGAAGTGTAACACACAAAAACCAGAGATTATGTTGCTTGGAAAAACCAACACTTTCTCACCCAGCTTTTGGTGGTCTAAAGATATCCCCCTCCTCCCAATACAGTAGACGTAGTGAAGAATCTGGGAGTAAAATGTGACACTTCACTATCCTTCAGTCAACAAGCTCTCTCGGTGGCCGGCATCTGTTTCCATCTTATAAAATCTCTAAAAAGGTTTTTCGACTTACTACCCTGTGTGGCGAGAAAGTCAGTCAAAATGCTGTAGCTCACCTAGTCATAAAATGGTTGCGAGGCTCTTCAGCCTTAGCTGCCTTAAAATCTTTACAATGGCTGCCTATTCACAAAAGAATCCTTTTCAAGATTCTAATAATCATCTACAGAGCCTTTAGATAAGCTGGACCCAAATATCTGAGGGCCAGAGTTAAACCTTATGTGATGCAGCGACCCCTAAGATCTTCATCAGCCAACCTTCTCTCACCCCCCCTCCCCCTGCTTCAGTTACATCTCTAAAGGTGGTAAGTCTGTAGCAGAACTAGGAACTAAAGCATGGAATTCTCTACCCGTCCATCTTCGGTTCTCTCAGACTGAACCATCCTTGAAAACCTCGATTATTGGAGCCCCTGACGCTCTCGTTTTCTCGCTCATCTGATCCCGTAATCCTCCTGCTGTTTGTCTATGTACCGGCCCGATACAGAGCCATGATGCTCCTTGGAGTGACAGTTGCGTTTTACCAAAACTATTATGCATACATACATACTGTAGATGGGGATATAGGCCAAGTTTAAATCAGCAGAGTGAAGTGCTCTAGAGGGCATGTAGAAACTCATGAGATTAGACAGGCTGGGGTTCCCTGCTTGCATAGAATTTTGTGCAAGGTACATAGGGCCTCCCTATCCCTTGAAGTCCAGTCAGAGCCACAGTGTGTACAGCTGATCTCCAGGTTCACACACTGCGGCGGAGCTTGTCTTCCCAAACCCAACCACACAGCTTTGGTCGGGGCACTCGCCAACTCTAGGTTGGGTTACTGAAATGAGAAAGGCCCTTGGCTACCTAACCATAGACATTCCAAGACAAGTTCCGTGAACCTCATGAGACCCAAAAAGTTAAGGGCCTCATTTATGAAAATAGTTGCATCGCTGTGGTAAAACAGCGATGCAACACTTTTCAGTGCGCTCTCCGTGCGACACCTTGGATGCGCCGTATTTACTGTACAGCGTGCCATGTCGTAGGGATTGACAGATATGTGAGGAATCCTGATGTATCTGTCGGCGCAGAAATGGCGCATTGCTGGAGTGTGTCAGGAAACAGACGCAACTCCAGCAATGTGTCATTTCACATGGGGCAAGCCCCATGTGAAAAGGCCTACGTCACCCCTTACGCCTGCTTCTCATAGATTTCACTGCAACACTTCCTTGAGTCTTTTCTGTATCCGAACGCCCACCCTGCATACATTATACCTGTTGCAGGTATAATGTAGCGCAGGGGTTTACAAAGTGACGCATCTGCCTAGATGCATCACTTTGTAAATATGGCGCAGTGTGGTGCATTTTTTACACCGCAGCAGCATCACAAAAAGTGACACAACAGCATCAGGGCCTCATAAATAAGGCCCTAAATCTTCAGGCAATACCTCCACTCCAGAGGGTCACAATGGATAAAAGAGAATTGAGAGTTAACAGGATACATGGCACAGTTTGTAGCTCATCCTTAGTTTGGACAACTACTTTGTGATCAAGAGAGAACTAAGACAAAGACTTTGCTGAGATAACTGCTGTCCCAGTGGCGCGATTCAAGATGTTACTCTAAAGTGAACTTGGTGGCACAGCGCCTAAAGACAGCTTCCCTTTAATACTGTGGTATGTAAATCTTTCCAGTTGCTCAGAGTTGATAAAAACTTGTTTAGCCATCCTCAGTCCAAACATTAGTGTTAAGCTCTGTAAGTCCAGGTCAAATTCTTCCTGTGATTGTTGTGGCATTTCTGGCTCTTTTCAGCACATCCTGTCTACATCTCAATGACCCACAGAAAGTTTTGTGGTACTTCTGAAAACGTGCACTAAATTGTGGGAAACTCAAGAGGTGTGTGTAGCAAGGGAAGACGACGGAGAGAAGAAAAAAATAGAAAAATGAAAATGTCAGTTAAAAGGTAAAATTGAAATTTCTAAAAACCCAACTCTACATGATGTACACAAGGCACAGAAAACGTCAAGATATTGTCAAGAAAGGAGGCATACGTTCAGGTTTGCTAGACAATTGCATGTTGCAGTTACGAAAAGTACAAAAGTGCACATAAGTGAAAACGTTTTGTGAATTAAACAAATAGGTGTAAATTGCTACCAAGCATAGTCGTAATGTAAGTTTACGCTTGCTGTTATGAACCGGACCCTTATACCCCGCTTCGCGATCCTTCTTCTATAAGTGTAATAATATCTATTCATAATGTAAGATTCCTAGGTCAGGTGTACCTTACTCATGAACTCCCAGTTTTTGACGTGTTTCTCCAAGAGCAGCATGTCTTACTTTGTGAAATGCCGATGTAATATAGTGCGCGCTAAGCCCCTGGAGTAAGGGAACCAAGCCTGGAAATGCAGGTGTAATGTTCCCCTAAACCAGGATTAAGCCACAACAACTCCTACAACTTCACAGAAACCCTTCGGAAATGAAACCTGTAAACACAGCTGTA
Organism: Calotriton arnoldi; assembly: GCA_963921515.1. Lineage (NCBI taxonomy): Eukaryota > Metazoa > Chordata > Amphibia > Caudata > Salamandridae > Calotriton > Calotriton arnoldi. The sequence continues at coordinate 2,189,645 of CAWUFW010002126.1, read as the reverse complement.
ATTGACACCTAGGGAGAAAGACTGTGTGACTCAGACCCGCGTCCAGTGCGTAAAGCTGCACAGCAGCGCCTCGGCCAATCATAGACTCTTTCTTATTTCTCAGCCAGAATGGATTAATGCAACAAAAAATGACCTATTTAAAAATCTGTAAACGCCATGAATAAAATAAGAGCGGCAGCGTCTGTTATTTGAGTTTATAATAAGAACATCAAGAAAGGTTAGTCGCTCTCCCGCCACAGTGCTGCGCGCCATCTGGAATTATCCACAAGTCACTCTTACAAATGGAGCTGTTTGAGCAGTGACCGAGACCAGCCCCTCCTCAAATTAACGCCTTAAAGTGTTCTTGCTGGTGATAGGGGGTATGACAGTTGACCCTTGTAAAGAGAGCATACTGGCACGTGCAGCTGGTGTTAAACCGTGCAAGACCTTGGATTCCAGCCCCCTGGGAGGATCCACACATGCAGTGGCCCATTTCATAAACCGGATATGACGGAGTGCAAGGAGATGTGGTCGAAACTTATAGAGGCCATGCAAGGAAACTGGCTCCAAGACCAAATGTATGATTTATTTCCTCAAAGAAGGCAACATTATGTAAGAAACGGATGCTGGTGGCTGATACCCCCTTATAGGCAGTGGCCGAATTGGATTATTTAGGCATAAAAGTTACAAAACACTTATGCTGGACTCTGCAAGTGGAAAGGGCGCAGTTGTCCCTGGTTCACCACACTGCCAATATACCAGAAATCCACAGAAAAACAATCCAGAAGAGTGGCCCCTGCTCTGGAGATTTATAATGCTAAGGGACTAGGGTTGGTTTTGTATGGTGTGGGACTATGGGGTAGTTCAAAAACTCGGAGTCTGTCTACAGTGGAACACAAGTTTTTAACACCTTTATTAAATCTCCCAGCGAGTACTCCACTGATTCCCCTCTACCTAGATTTGGCACAAAAGGAAATTGCTCACAAGATTGACTATAGACTTTTCATTTGTTGACATCGGCTCCGGTACACTACAACCATATCGGGTGGGATTTAGAGATCTTATGAGCCCACAATGTGTATCCAAGATCCCATGGCTTTGTACGGTAAGGGCATTACTTCAGAGGTTGAGCCTTGATGCATATTGGGTCTCACCTGAGACCCTGTGTCCTATCTCAAAGGCAAGCATCAGAGCCATCTTTTGGGGAAATGTCACAACAAGCAACACTCTGCAATGCAAGGGATTGTTATCTGTTGCAATCTCCAATTTTAAACCCCGGCTTTGTATGAGAATACTATTGATGAAACTGTCCCCCCATTAGCATGGAAGCTATACCTTCAATTTAGGTATGGATCCTAACCTTTAAAAAAGATTACTAAGCATTGGCAAAATCAAACTGCCACAGTTGATGACCTCTGTACGGGTTGTTGTATGGGGCCAGAAACGCTTATCCATGTATTGTTTTTTGCCCGTCTTACAAACATCTTCGTACAAACTGGATTGTTCCCCTCTGTAGAAACCTAGGTACAAGGAAGTGCCAGGAGGCGTTTAGAATAATACAAACCGACACAAGTCAGATTATCGTCTTTTGTCTGGCTAAGTTTCTAATAGCAATGGGGATCAGGAGCGTAAAGCATGTATAAATCTGCTTTATTTTTGCTTTGCTATGGATCTTACATCTTCTTTATGCCGCTATTCTGCTGTACTGTTGGCAGGTTCTTTTTAGTCTCTTGTGATTTCTTTTTTTTATCATATATGATGTTATTTTAATCTTTTAAACAAAATGGAATTTTAAATTTTTATAGTGGAATTTTTTCGTTTCATATGCTGCTATGTTATTTGATGGGAACTTTAATAAAAAAGAATAAGTGATTGTTGTATGTTGATGTATATTCTGTGTATTTTATGTGTTATTTCTTTTATGTGTATGTGGTGTGTTTTGTGTCATACTTTTATGATCCTAAGTGATCAAAATAAAGTTCTTTGATTGATTGGTAAGGAAACTGTCTGCTATCTGCAAAGTGTTTCCATTTTGTGTCACTCTCACTTTCACCTCAGAAGAGCAGGGCTCTGTTCAAGGGAAATGCAGGCAGAATCTAATGTATTTTTGTGCAAAGATAACACTTGACACGTTCTATGCTGTACCTACACTGAAGGGCAGGAGAAAAAGTGATTTTTGCTAAACTTGAACTAATCTCCCCAACTGGTCACCACTCTTCACATAATCCATGTCCAGGGGCGGCTCCTCCGTTTGACCGGAGGAGCATCAGCCCCACTGGTTGAAATGCCCTTCTATGCCCCAAAATTGAAAAATGATTGGTAATAAAGTTGGTTTATCGCATCAGGACGGGGTCGGGCCCCGGCTCAGTGACAGCAGCAAGTAGGAGGGTGGGCATGTCTTTTTGGCCAGCCATCTTGCTACGCCCAGCCAGACATGCGCACTTTGAAACCTCTAATCCAGCTGCCTCAAGACAGGTGGGTTAGAGTAAGTGCAGTGCACCAGTGTCCTTGGGAGTGGCGAGTGAGGCCGCTCCCTCCAATCAGAGCTCTGCTCTCACAGCATGAGAGCAGCGCCAGGATTGTTTAAGGTACTTCTCAAGGGCTGGCGCTGCAGGAGGGAGACGTGATGCGAGGAAGGGGTCGGAGTCAGACATGTCCCAGGTGAGTGTTTTTTATTTTTACCCACCACTCATTTGCCTGCCCCACCACTCCCCAGAGATGCCAGCTGCCCCTGTCCAGGCCTTCATTGTTTAGCTTGTATGTGTCATTATGGATCGGGACCAAACATATTCAATTCAGAAGTGGCCCAGTCATAAAATGTTCAGTTCAACCCAAACTGAAAAGGTGCATGCAAGTCAAAACAGCTTTTATTTTAGTTAATATAACCATAAAAAGCACAAAATCATACAATACATCGATAAAAAATGAATCTCCAATATCTACAATCAACAACCTGATAAACACATAGCTAAAACTGTTTAAAAAAAGTGACATCATTCTAATACATTAAAACTTCAATCCATTCTTTTTCCACATAATACGCACTGAAACAAAAATCTGCTAATGCCAAACACTATCGGTTGTGAGGTGTCTGTTTTCAGTATCCTTAATGCCTCTTGAAAGCTCCCAGTCATCAGTCTTAAGCATAGCGGGTTCACCCATTCCTTTCTTGGAGCAGCATTTGCCGGTCAAAAGAATAGGATATGCGCTGTGTCTTCTTCAGCATTCCAAGGGCATAAAGTTCAACTAGTTTCCCCCTCTACTGTTCGACCCAGAGACCACTTATCTGTAATCGAATTAATCTGATGGGCGTCGAACCGAAACTTCATAAAAATTAGCTACGTTAATTGTGGTTGGCTTTCATCAAGATAACATTCAAAGCTTGGCATTGGTTTAAACCATTAAAATTGTAGAGAAAGTCTTCCCAATCTAGAGTCAAGCTATACTTTGTTTAATGTAAATTCCCAATAAATACATTTTAGCTCATCCTTGGAGCGTGCGGCTAACGAGCCGGGATCAGACCAAAAGCTGATTAGGCCTAGTTCACAAAGCCATGTCCGCACATAGTGGAGCCAAGGAAAAGTGAGTTGGCCATCTAAGTCCTTCAGTCCTTGTCTGTATAGGCTACATTCTTCAATCACCCAAATTCTTACCTAGTATCAGCGGCGGCTGGTGCAGGTAAGCGTGGTGGGTGGGGTGGGAAAGTCGACAGACAACAGAATATGATTTATTTATTTGTTCCTATTCTGAGGTCTGTCAACTTACCCCCACCCGCCCCTCCCCACCCCACAGTGCTTACCTGCACTGACCGCTACTGCCTAGTATAATAATGTCTCAAGGCAGCTAAATGCTCAAATCTCTTTAAACCAATGTCATAGAACAATGGAATCAAGGGTGTATTTTTAGGGAGACACAGTAACGTCCATATCATTTTGCATGCATGCATTCCGCGTGGCCTGTGATAGGAATACAAACAACTTCTACCCTCCTTCCTCTTTTAAAACCTCCTTGGTAAAGTGTAGCTTAAGTCCTAAGGCACAAAGAGCATCTTGACTCAGATGATGTGCGTGATGCTAGGTACCTGTCTCAGGCAGGGCACAAGTCCTAAAAAAAGAAGTGGGGGGACGCTCCAAGTTAGGTGGTGTCACCGGAAGTGATGTCACGACAGGAAGTGACGTCACGAAGTTTGCCGTCTCCGTCTGAAATGCGTGAATACAATACATACAAGATACAAGTAGAGGTATAATACTGCAATAAGTGGCAGTCACTCAAAACACAAGAACACACTATACACAGGACCCATTGCTCGGATTACACAGTTATTACAGACTCGGGCCGTAGGCACTACGGGCATCTGTCGGGGTCCCTGGAAGTGACATGCTCGGCGTGTTGACAGCGCAGCTCCTTGAAGCCTTGGCGCCTCGGCTGTGCTCTGAGAAAGGCTGGCAAGGGGAGGGCGCGAGGTGGAAGGGGAGATTAGTCTGAGCCTCGGGTGCATTTGAAAGGCTATCATTCGCGCGCAGGTGCAGACTCGGGTACCGGCTCCATCTTTTGGGCAGGGGGACGGCGTCCACCCGGTAAAACCCGGTAAAATAAGTGGGGGGACGCCGTCCACCCGCGTGGTACCCCGACTCGAGCCCTGGTCTCAGGTGGTACTGGTCATGCAGTGTCTCAATTTTTAGCTTGCATATAATGACAAACTAATGCATAACACGCAGAATCATTACTTATATATGTATTCATGTAAAATTGTACATATACACTGACCATACTCTGTGACTTTTACATTCACAGATAACCATAGTTAAAGTGTAGCCACGTTAAGTTAGCCGGAGTTTTATAGCCGTTAGTTAAAAAACTCCTAATTAAATGAAATGTTATGTTTCTACTTGTTGCATATCATATTTTTCTCGTTCAGGCACCAAGTTGCCACGATGTTGTTAATTTCATTGCTATTGTTAGAGTTTCATGGGGAGGTCATTGCATTTTAATGAGTTGGATGGAGATTCTCAGCACCTGCGTGAGAAGGAAGATGGAGAAGACAATGCGATATCTATGAAGGTCACAGTGATGGAGCATCTCCACTGTACTGTTTGTGAGAAGTGGGCCGACACCAGGCACGTCATCAACGTTAATGGTGATTGGCTCCTTCTCTGTGAGAACCGTAGGACTGGTACTTTTCAGTTCAATTACATGATTTTAATGTGTCCTTCTAGCATAAGACAGTTAGACCTACTCCGTCCACCTATGGAGGCGGACGTCCCTTTCCCACTCTTGACATCTATTGCTCCTTTTATTTCTGCTCAGAGAGATAATTTCCCGAGCGAGCACATGTTGTCTTGTCCCGATTAGAACCTTCATTTGGTTCTATTTGAGATACTATATTTGCTGACAACTGTTGCTTATGAATTCCCGGACTTTACCCACAACCTTAGCTTAGCGTTAGGGAGTTTCCCTTCAAGGGAACAGAATCTGTTATAATTTGCCTAGTCTATATTTAAGTAACTTGACTTTGCATTTTCCTTTTGAGCTGCTTGGACTATATTCACATATGCTGAATTCAGGTGATTATTAATTTATGAGTAAAATTGGCATGATGTGAAATTGTAACTTTACTGATGTGTTTAGAAACCTTTATGGTTTGCAAATTTACTCCTCTCTGTCACTCCTGTGCAGCAAAATATGATTCACTGTCACTGATGAGCACGTTATATTTGATGCTTGAACTCTCTGTTCGGGATAAAGACCCATCCAAGTAGGTATAACAGAGTTCAGAATTTGCACCAAATGTACAGGGTGCAAACACCATCCTTCCATCTCTCTATCAGTACTCTGACTTGGAGTGTGGCTAGCAGTAACTACCAGTGGTTGAGATTAATTCAAGCATTCCACCCAGCGCGTTCTTTTACTTCTATCACGCCTACAATGCAATATTTGTCAGGGCCTGTAACTGGAAATAACTTTATATTCCCCAATTGAAAGAAAGAGTTACTGTACCCAGACACAACTGTGATAGGCCCATCCAGAAAATGGAATTGGAAATGTTCTCCCATAGGTTTCCCCCTACAGGTGGCCTACTTTTTAAACTGGCAAACAATTTACAGAGATTTTCACAAATCCTCCTGGAGATCTGTGACAGTCACAGAGCCCCAGATGTAGTTATTGGAGTCTATTTGAGTTCCATTTTATTCACATTCACAGCCATTTGTGCTCGTGCAAAGGTGTTTGGTGCACATTTTTACATGCATCAATGTAAAGTAAAAATGCACCCTCTTCTTTTAACATAATTTTTGTTTCCCAAGAGGAAATGCTTTTCTCTGTTGAGAAACATCTTCCCCTTCACTCCAACAGATTCTTAGGGGATTTTCCACTTTCCCAACTCGAACATATCTTTGACGGGGGCAAATTTAGGACCTTATTTGGGGATAAAAACAACCTGCAAAGATTCAAGAGTACCTACTGGATTATTATTTGGGATGGACAAGTCTCTCCCTCAAAGCATTAGTTCACCCCATACAACATGTCACACAAATTAAATAAAAACCTGGTGACGTGATGTAAAGCAGACAGGCTTTAATCAAAGGCAATGTGGAAAGTATTAAATCAGTGCATACGCAGTAGAAAAAGTTGCACAAAGCACAATAAAATTGCACAACCAATTTTACTCAACGAGAACAATTTTATTAGCAAAATAAGACCACAATGACAAAAATCTAGTAGGGGGAACCAGAGTTATGAATTTTTAACGATTCAAGTGAAAACAGAGCCAGAAGCACAAAGGATACAATGATAGTCTATGGAAGTGGTAAACCAGTACCTAGGCATGATTTGAGGCTGACCATGGCCAAGTCCTGGTCAGATCCAACAAGTGGATAGGTCCCCTTGAAAGTCTGAAAGCCAGAAACATTCTTAAAAGTTTCTAAGTCCAAATGAGGAAAGGGACTTTGTCACTTTTTGAGAAGAAAAATCATCCTTGAGTGGTCCACTGCACAAATTGCAGCCGCTGCTGTGGAACTGAAGGGCGGATACTAGAAGCAGTTTGGTTCCGCTGGAGCTATGAAGCTTTGGAGATTTCTTGCTGAAAACACAGAATGGGACTTAGTTGTTTTTTCTGAGCTGCTTGGTGCCTTGACTGGGAGAAAGTTGAAATTCAATCTGACACTATGGAACTGCCTGTAGCATAGCTTTTCCAACAGTACACTCAGGAGCTCTGGAGGAAAAGTTTTTTTAAAGTTTCCAAACTCTCTACTGGTGCCCAAACAATCGCAGGAGTGCACTTCTAAGGCCCACAAGAACTCAAGGGAGGGCATTTCGAGAGTCTCGGGGTGACAGGCAGAGACCAACAACAAAGTCAAATCCAGCTCCAGTTGCTACTGGTCAGCTGGTTACTTTCAGGAAAAGGCCTCGTGCTCCTTTTTTTGCCCCTGTAGCCACACTTGAGGTCAGACAATTGACCTTTGCAGTCCGTGCCTTTTAATCTGGATACAAGAGGGAAGAGGTCCAGTCCTTCAGGTCCCCTCTCAGGTCACAGGCAGCAGGTCCAGTCTTTTTCTGATCTTCCACAGGTTTAGAAAGTATTCTGAGGAGGGCTTGATGAGGGTTCAACATAGTAGGGTTCAGCAGCCTTTGGTGGGGCCTACTCCTGTGCACTCCCTAACCAATGGGGTAAAAGTTCCCGGGAGCAGCCGTACTCACTTTTTCAGTAATTCCTGTTTGCCTTACTGCAAACTATCACACAGTGTCCCTACTCTCAAACTCCAAGATGGTGAAACCGTTCTCCCCTTGTGCACAGCCTGTGTTCGCACCCAGAGTTGTGGCAGGCTAATGGGCAGTTCCCTCCTCTGTGGTCACACAAAACAGGTTCTGGGGAAAGCTTTCCTCCCACTGAGTTTAGTGCCAGCCTAACTACAGGGACAAAAGCCGGGGCCTTTCCATGTGTTAACTAAAATAGATTTCTGGCAGGAAGGTCTCTTTGAAGTAAATTAAGCTCCTAGGCCCAACTCAACTTCCTCTGAGAGGAAGACAACACCTGCCATTGTATCTGCTCTGGGAGCAGTTTTCACACCTCTTTCACATATAAATCAGGTCACCGGCTGGGCAGTTGCTGGAGAGCTAATGCAAGTTAGCTCCCATAAGCTTCAGCGAGGAGAAAGATAACTTCCTAAAAGTTACATCTCCCATAAATTAAAAAAGCATCTTTACCAATAGATTGGATTTTTATTAAATATAATAATAAGTCTTTGAATGGAGATTGCAGCTGGTACCTGTCAAAAGTTATAGATTAAAGTGTATAATGTATACTTTGACTTTTCGTGTGTGCAAGGTATGGCCTGACCAGTGACAAAGTCGTATGGGCCTAGTCGCTGGAGAAACATGCCATTTCTAATCTCATACATGTATCAAATAATATCCACCCTACCTTTTGGGCAACAAGGTGTGCCTAGGAGTGATATTTAATATTTGGGGTTAACGCTCCTGCTCTCAGGCTACCCAGGATAGGCCCAAAGCAATGTTTTCACTGCCAGTGTAGTGGATGGTATAATAGGTGTTGCCGCCTCAAGTGGCATTTACCCATCCACCCCATGGGTGTATTTCTGCACCATACACTATGGCTGCATAGGAAAGTCAAATCTACCAATCAAGTTTTCTCAATGTACAGTATGCAACCAGACCCAAAACCCAAAAAGAGTAGAGAGATAGTGGGGAAAGAGCCTCAGAAAAGGCATATATTAGCATGTAGGGTAGTTTGCAGCTCTAGACCAACTGATAGGACCATCAGAAGAATTTTTTTGCTGAGGCACAAACCATGCACGGACCACAGACTGGGAGGAGGCATGGCCACCACAGACCACACTTGCACCACACCCCTAGTACACTGGAACAGCGTTGCAGATGCACCACTAAGGACACGCTTCCCAAGAACCCAAGGATTAATCCACAGCTAAACCTGCACACCCCCTCCAAAAATCCCCCAATTTTAAAATGGAGAGTGGAGGCCACAGGGACAAGAATACACTATCATTAGGACCATGCTAAGGCAGACTACACTATTGCAAATATCTGGGTGTAAAAAGCGATGGGAAAAGAACAGAAGAAACTCCCATATTATGTGTCTGGGAAGAGATGCCTATTTAAGGACATCCAATGCACTCCCTCACTTAACTGAACTTTTTTTTCAGGCCCACTGCATGAAACAGGGCTGTTTCTTTTAACCTCACAAAGTTGTTTTTATACTTTAATGGATGCCTTTTTCTGTTTCTTAACTTTTACTTGCATCCTTGCTTACCACTTTAACTTTAGGTAGGTTTCCGCTATTTTCAAATTGCACTTTAATATTTTGAACACTTTTCAGCACATGCTTTATTACCTCTCACATTCATGTTCTGTGACTTAGGGGCTTATTTATGAGCCCTTGCGTCACTTTTGCGCCGCCGGTGCGTCACTTTTTGTGACGCACCAGCGGCGTAAAAAATGCACCATGTTGTGTCATATTTACAAAGTGATGCATCTAGGTAGATGCATCACTTTGTAAACCCCTGCGCCACATTATACCTGTCCCAGGTATAATGTATGCAGGGTGGGCGTTCCGACGCAAGTAAGCCTTGTAGAAGTGACGCAGTGAAATCTATCAGATTTCACTGCGCCACTTCTAGGACGCAAATGCGTCAATATCTTACACCTGCCTCACAGCAGGCGTAAGACTGACGCAGGCACATTTGAAATGTGACTTGCACATGTGAAATGACCCATTGCTGAAGTTGCGTCACTTTTGTGACACACTCCAGCAATGCGTCATTTTTGTGCCTACAGATACGTCAGAAATACTGACGTATCTGTAATTCCTTGCGACATGATGCGTCATACTGTAAATATGACGCATCCAGCATGTCGTAAGGAGGGCGCAATGAAAAGTGACGCATCGCTGTTTTCACGCAGCGATGCGTCACCTTGATGAACTTTGTAACAATTTTAACCCATGTTTCACTCAAACATTTGATCAGATTCGACCACCTGCAACTAAACCCCAAGCGAGGAAGAAACCTAAACACACAAAGAGGAAAGGCTAAAAGTATGATGGACTGAACAGCTTTGACACCAAGCGTATATTTGGATGAAGATCATAGCCATGTGTCTACAGTTAACAATTTATAAACAATAGTTAACTACGGTCAAAATGGCCTTCAGTAGTTCTCCATTCTGAAGGCTGTTTACTCTCCTAAGGCCCTATTTCTGGTGGTCTGCCAAATGTTCAGAACCTGGCAGTATATCTGTTTTTTTAGACATTTGACCAAGGGCAAATGTCTAAACATGTCTAAACATAGGATGCACTTTCCCTGTTTGTGCCACAGCGCACCTTAAAACAGGTGTGCCAAGTGCACCCTATTACATTGAATGCGCTGTACAACCTTGTTGCTGCCCTGGGGGAAGCGCATTCAGGTGAAAAACGAAGCAGCTCCGAAGCAGTTGCTCCATGTTTTACTGTGCAGGCGGCAACCCGCCTGCACTTTTAAGGGGGGATTAGAGATCCCCTTGTAGGCAGGTGCCGTGAATGACTTCACCCACCTGCAAGGGAATGTCTGGGGGGTCCATAAGACCCTCTTTCACCTCTACAGAGGGCTGCCATCAGGGGACACACTGACAGTGCGCAACCTTTTAGGTGGCACACTGTCAGTGCGCCTACTGACAGCTACTTTGCTTCTGCGCCCGCATCCGTAATACGGCGCAAAGGTATTCCCTCATATGCATGGGGCACTGCCCCCATACAAATGAGGGAAAGCAATAGTGCTGGCTCAATATGTGCGCCAGCACTATCTGTATTATAGAAGGGGCCACACAAGCATCTGCTGCCCCTTCTGTAATACCAAAGTGCGCCAAAGGGGCGCACAGTGTGCACTAACGCCCATTGCGCCCCCGGGCACTTCTGTAATACAGCCCTAGGTCTACCTGTCCCATCTTAGTCTTCACTGGCTCTCGATTCCAAGTCTGATATGATTCAAGTCCCTATATCCTGTGCACAAAGCATCTTTTGGAATAGACTTTAACTTTCTTCGGAATTTGTTGCCTAGACGCTCTCCTAATCATCACCTATGGTCAGGATCGGAATCCTTTTGACTGTTCCATGTTTACAAAAATCTCGACAAGAAGGTTGTGTTTTCACTGTGATTGTGCCCTCCCTCTGGAATGCCTTACTGCTTCCCCCGTGTCATATTGAATCCCATGACACATTTCGGAAAGCACTGAAGACTCTCTTGAACCTCCTTGATATAGAATCTTAGCTCTAGTGCCATAGAGCATTCAGGAATAAGTTAGTACATTCATGAAGGGAAAATCAAATGGGGGTGACCAAAGCTTTCTTCCCACCGTCATGTTCATAAATAAATGGATGGCCACATACTCCTTAAAACTAAATCCAAATAGTACCGCGCTCCTGGTAACTAAACAGACTCTTGATAAATGGACCCCAGATTTATGGCCAGAATCTATGGGCCCATCCTCGACCCCTGCCAAGACTTTTCTCAATCTTGGCATCTGCATGTAGGGGGCCACTGGGCAGGAGCTGTGCGGAGCATAAATCTAATAAGTCACACAGTACACAGGTTCACAGTGGTTAACCGTGCCCTGGAATCAGGTGGCCCCTTTTGTTGATGCCCGACATAAAGTATGGAAACCCACACTATCCCAAACCACGGGGGTGGTAATATAAACACTCCCGCTACAAGACCCATTCAATTCACTCTGAGAGTGGGTCAAACATTACATTCCTCCCCAACTTGTAAACTATAAAACACACCCAAATAAGCATAGGATGGGTCCCTACCTTTTCACTTACTATCGCCCATTAACTTCTATACCACAAAGTCTCTAACTTAGCTGGATGGAGCTGGGTTCCTTCTTATCATTCTGAGATGTGATCGGGATGCCCACCCTCTAGATCCAATGAAGGTGGGCACTGTGGCCTCACTACATAAAGCGGGAGTAGGGGCGTTTATCTCTTCTTCTCAGCCTCTGTCAAGACAGAGATCCAGCCACACCACAGCACCCTGGCTCCCACTTGTCACCTGACTGGTCATCATCCTTGGCTTCTTGCTGTTCTCTGTAGCCATCTAGTGTCCTCTGAGAGTTGGCCCTCCATACTTCCTGAAGAACCAAACATTCTGTGTAATCACTTCAGTTCCTCTGTGTGCGGTGCCTTGGCATCACAACATTTGCATTCAAAGCTTGCTGCCAGGATATCGGTCTTTTACCATTACCACACCTCCCTCTTGAATATCGGAGTTGTTGGAAATTGGGTTATTAGTTGTGTAGCCATCACAAGTAATAGATTCACAATTGTCCTCAGTGGAAACCATAGACCCCATTGTAGAGCTTGACTCTCACAGGGTAGCAAAGCGGAGCAGTCTAAGACCTACTCAAGGGAGGAGGTGTTGGCTCAATAAATGATTGTCCAGTCTGTACTTTTTCTTTAGGAAAAGGAGAAGTACATTTATTGCACACACACAGACACTACTAAATACTACGCAGTAATTTACAAATATATACATTGGCAGATGGAACATACCATAGATGACAGCAGGGTCACCCAAACATATTAAGTAACTTTCAACAGTTATTTTGTCATAAAACACATTACTTCGGCATGAGTCATTGTCAGTAATGAGAAAAGGCTGAACAAATAAAACAGGTGCAATCCTTATGATAACCTTATAAAATATTTGTCCGGAGACTTTTGCCTTGCCTGCTCCTATGGGCAAGGCGCTTCATTATGTGGTGGCCCTCCCTGCCTCCTGCTGCCATCCTTGGGCCAGGGATGGGGTCCTGGGCCCCTCCTGCTTTTGCGGGGAAGCGCAACAGCGCTTACACTCATTTTTGCATTCTTGCACTGCTGAGGGATCCGGATATGGGGTCCCGGCCCCTTTTTGCATAAATCTGGTCAGGGGATGGAGTCCCCAGGCAAGCTTAAAAAACGGGGTTCCACACTCTCCCTCTGCCCCCAGCAGGCAACACAGCTTCCTTTCCTTGCGCCGACTTCCCTGAGCTTTGGTCCACCCGGGGGAAAAAAAAGATCGAACCGGCAGCAGAGCCCCATGCGCTCTGTGGGAGGATAAAAATGGTCAAAGGTCACCTATCTTTAGAATGCTATAACTCGGGCCCCGTTGGGCCGATTTGGACGATCTTGGGCTCATTTTACTCCTGATGGTGAGCTCTATTCACTCGGTGTAGTTGCAACAAGCATCCTTACCTACAAAGCAGGGCAGTCCTCAAAAAGCCGGTACTCCTGTCTCCCTGCATCAGTTCTCCTTCGATGCTCCTTTGTGCACAGATAAGTCCAGGGATTCCCCCAACTGGTTCTAAGGGTGTATAAGGGGGCTAGCCTCACCGGACATTGAAGAGACCGGCTGGTTCTGAGGTCAGCTGGACCAAGTCCTTGGTTCTGAGTGGGGGTCAAGGGGTTCCTCCTTCTAGTTCTCCATGGTGACCCCAGGATCCAGCAGCGAAGCGTAGAAAAGTCCACAGGCAAGAGAGAGTCTTATCTTTAAGCAAGAGTTTTTAAAGAGGAGAGGAAGATTTCACAAGACAGGCACCCCTGACCAATCCTGGGGTGCCACGTCACCTCTCCACCTCTGTCCCAACCCTCCTGCACAGCATGCTGGGACAGTCTAAGATGGCGTCATCCAGGAGCCTCTGATCACATCAGCTCCTTGTGTCTCAGCTCCACCCCTCGCTGACATCACTGACAGGGACTTGCACACTTGAATTATAAAGAGGGCCCCCCTCTGGCTTGGCTCCAGTTGTCTGGGCACTCTCCTTTGTTCAATGCCCATCCCCAGTACAGTGTGACAGCTGAGTGATTGATGGAGATCATTCAGCTCCACCCCTTTGCTCCACAGGAGCTGAGAGAAGTACTGCTAATTGCTAATTTTGTATGGGGCGGCCTTTGTTGCTGCTGCTGGAGAAAATGTAATTAACTGGGCACATCAGGGTGACACAAGGCCTGTTCTCCGACCCTGAGCTGAGCCAGGGAAATATGGAAACTCTGAATGACCCATAAAATGTACAATTATCATTTTGGAGGTTACAAATGTGGCTTCTCTCACAGTTTACACTCCAATTCAAGACATCACTGGTCTCTGTAGGCCAATGGGAAGTGAAACTACCTTCTAAGGCAGTTCCCTCCCTATGTGTATAATTGTGTGCCACTATAGTTAAAAAAGTAAAGCACACTGACTTTCCCTAATAGTGTACACTACCCTCCTGAGGCCTATCCCAGGTGAATACCTAATCCTGCAGAGTCCCGATTGAGCCAGGCTACCTGTGACAGTTACCGGGCCGTGCACAACAGAAGTCTTCCATGTGTAGTGTTCACACATGTAATTAGCCAACTGCCTCTTACCCTTACTGTGTCACAGTGGTCTTATCCTAAAAGGCGAACACCAGCAGTAAACACGCTCATTCCATTTGCCATTTGCTTACCGTGGGTGAAACACCAGTACTGAGACTCACGCACAGTAAAAAGTTGAAAAACCGGGTGATCAGAAAAGCAAAAGATCCTGGCATACTGTAGGGGCCAACGCCAGTGCAGCAGGAGTGGTGCGCTGAACGCATAGCACTGCATCTGGTGTTTTTACTACATCATTCTTGAAGTATATGCTGTTCATCCAGAATGTCCAGTATCCTCTTAGGGTGATCAGAAAGGCTCTCTCTGACCATTCATCCTAGATAAACTTGGCTGGGTGCAACTCAAGTGGTGGTGTGAGGAGTTTGGCAATATTCACTCAGAAATTAATATATAGCTTGTTCCAGGGGCTGGTTCTGATGGTGGGCAATATGAATCACTTTATTGATGGTTCTCATGAAACATACAACCTCACCGCTGGCATGAGGCCAATGAGGGGTGATATTTTGGTTGGTAATAACCCATTACTTTAGGTATTTGGCCATCTCCTGCCCTTGGAATGGGGGTCCATTGTCAGTTCATAGTACCCTTAATGTCCTATAGGTGTGCATTGTCTTCTCCATCTTAGGTATGATCTCACTGTCAGCGGTGGTGGTGATTATCTCCACCTCAGGGTATTTGGAGTAATCGTCTATGATGATCATCATGTGTCTCCTAACTTGCAGACTGCTGAAATCAAGGCTCGCTTTTTCCCACGAGCCGCATTATGGGTCTTAGTCTGGAACATTCTTCCACATATCGTACATATTCCTCTGTCTCTTGTACTTCACACTCTCCTAGCGGGGTCGCCGCCAACTTTAGACCTCTGATGAAAAGCTTTGTGATGGTGCCTCACAGCGACAGGGTGACTGACTGGTCTATGTGGAAAGCCACCGTCCAATTCTTCAGACACTCTATGCTTTCACATATATCTTGGAACTCTACCAGGAGGTCATTGTATTGTATTGTATTGTATACAGCATTTATATAGCGCACTATCACCCAACGGGTATCCTGGCGCTGAAAGTGTACATAGATGTAATGTGTCATACTGTATTGAAAGAAAAAAGAGAGTTATAGATAGTAAAAACCTAAGGGGAGGGAAGGACAGCAGGAGGAGCACTAGAGAATCCAGGGATTACACCTAAGTGTTCCTTTCCTTTGGTAATAACCAGGTCTTTAGTTCCTTCCTGAATTGCATTATGTCTCTGCTCCTCCTGATGTCAGATGGAAGTTCATTCCATAATCGCGAGGCTGCAGAGCTAAAAGCTCTCCCACCTGTTCTAACCCTCTTATATTTAGGGACATTGACCAGATTTGCTGTGGCCGAGTGAAGGTTTCTTGTGGGCGTATACCACGTGAAGTTACTCTGCAAAGGCCTAGGACCCAGACCATTTGCTGCCTTAAAAACTATGCAGAGAGATTTAAAAAATATTCTCTGCTGAATCGGTAACCAGTGAAGATCCCGTAGAGCCTGAGATGCTGAGGATCTGCGCTGCCAATTTAGGGCCAACTTTGCTGCAATTGTCTGAATCCTCTGCAGCTTCATTATCGAGGAGCTAGGAGCTCCAAGACACAAGGAGTTGCAGTAGTCCAGCCTACTCAAAATAGCGCTCCTCACTACCTGTATTCTGGCAGAAGCTGGTAGTAGTGGGAGAATCTTTCTAAGGGCTCTGATCAGTGAGAGACAGGTACCCACTGTTTTATTTATTTGTGAATCCACTTGGAGATTATTATCCATCATCACTCCCAGATTGCGCACTGCTTTGGTAGGTATTAGCACGCTATCTGTGGGGGTGAGCCGGAAGTCAACAGGGAGGGGACGGCCAACTTTGCTTGTCATGCAGTATATGACTTCAGTTTTTCTCCATTAAATTGGAGGAAGTTGTGTCTAAGCCAGTGTGAGGTGATAGTCATACATTCGTGAAATCTATCCATAGAAATGTTTTGATCTCCCTCCAGAGAAAACATGAGCTGTGTGTCATCAGCATAGTTGACCAAATCCACTCCAAAGGATTTAATGATGGAAATAAGTGGGCGTAGATATATATTAAATAAAATTGGGCTGATCGCTGAGCCTTGCGGGACCCCATGTTGAATAGCTGTCTTTGGAGATGTAAAGGTCGAATGCTTACTAACTGTGATCTATCCGTTAGATAAGACTGAAGCCATCTCAAGGCCTGACCCTTAACTCCGATGCTTTCTAGTCTCTTCAACAGAATACCATGATTAACTGTGTCGAATGCCGCTGACATGTCCAGCAGCACCAGCACAGCTGCTTGGCCATTGTCAGCGCGCATTCTTAAATCATCGAACATAGTTACCAAGGCTGTTTCGGTACCGTGTTCAGGGCGGAATCCGAATTGCAGCTCGTCCAGTAGCCGGTTTTCCTCTAGATATTGAGACAGAGATTTACTCACTATTCGTTCGAGAATTTTTACTGGGTAGGGCAGCAGTGAAATCGGTCTATAGCTGGACATCTGAGCTGAATCGAGCGTTGGTTTTTTAAGTAGTGGAGTAACTATTTCCTGTTTCCAACAGTCTGGGACTTCTCCGATAGTTACTGATTGACAGCATATCTGATGCAGCCGGGGAAAGAGTTCCGTCTTCCAACTGATTTATGTGCATTCGCAATTCAAGAGCATCCCGTGCCCTTTTGAGTGACATATACGGTGGGTTCAGTTGTCTGGTCATCATGGGAGATATGGGTCATGAATCTAGCCTTCAGGGACAATGGGTGCATTTGTCCCTATGCATATACCTTGACTTTTGCTGGGCTGAATGGCAGTTTGGGGTTCAAGCTCTTGTAGGTCTCTCTTGCCATGATGTTGATGGAGGTCCCGGTTTTACTGATTGCCATCAGCTGGGTCGACCCTATCAAGACTCTGCATATGGGTGGAGATCGGGTTGCTGTGCGTGAGAGTCCTACTGCCGCACAGTGTAGACAACTTCATTCAGGTCACCATCCTTGTAAAGAAGGTCTTCTTGCTCCACATCTCTGTGAGGGGCAGCAATGGTGTTCGCTGTTTTCCAATGTGCCATCTCAGAATGCCAACTGGAGCAGCATACTTTTGTGAAATGGTTTAACTTCTTGCAAGATGGACACTTCTTGTCACGTACCTGGCACTCTGCCGAGCGATGAGTGGGACCACCACAATACCTACAGGGGCCTTGCGGAGAGGGTCTGGATTTCCCTTTTTGTGGGGGACTTCGTGGCTATGACAAATACATTTAGGGGCTCCACTTTGAAAGGTTTCTGAAGTGCTGCTTCCATATGGTATCCCCAGGCCCTCGACAGTTCTTGGGATCAGGCCAGGATGAGGATGTCATTGAGCGGCATGCCTGGGAACTGGGGGATGTGCTCTCTTAGTGTGGAGGGGACCCAACCCTGAATAGTTTGCGCTTATATGTCTTTGGGTTTGTTTTTAAAGATGCACATTGCTGCCAATTCTTTAAGCCTTATGTTAAATGCATCGAGTGATTCTTCAAATTCCTGGCTGGCCAGGTGAAAAATGTACCTCTTGTAGGCAGGGTTTGCCATAGGTCCAAAATAGGCCTTGTGGGATGCAACCATCGTGGTGTACATGTGGGGAGGCCATGCTTCTGTAAGGATGCTAATGAGTGTGTATATATATCTGCCATTAATAGGTGGAGCAGTAGGGAGCAGTAGCTTCGTTCATCCACCACCCCTATAGCTGTGAAGGATAGGTTCAGTCTTTCCACCCACATCTTCCATTTGCAGCACTGTGTTGAAGGGGGTCCCGAGATGACAAACAGCTCAATGTCAGGGAAACCAGCCATGACTCCCGGTGACAGAGTGAACTTCAGCATGTCTGCCTCACTGGACCACTGGATGGTGTGGAGTGTTCGCAGGAACAGCTAGCCGTATGGCATTGTAACTGCAGTTCAGGCTGTGGAAGAGGAGACATAGCTTTCTTTGCCCTATTTAGATCTGTGAGTTCTGGCAGGTTGTTTGAGTTGTATTCAACATGAGGTGGCAGATAGCAATCACTGCAGGGGGGACCACTCTTACTCCAGAGTAAGCTCTGTGTCCAGGCCACCGTGCAGGAAGGAGCAGCCTGTCTCTGGCTGGAATGGAGAGCACTGGCATCCTCTCGTGGACAGAGGTGGCCCTCCGTCCTCTTAGGGGGAGCCCGAGGGCCGTGCAGGTAGAGGAGCATCTGGCTGGCGCTGGTGTCTCAACCACCCAACAGGGAGCGAGCTTGCCTTCCAGACCATCGTAGGGTATTGTGCCGGCAGGGGCTACCGTGTGCAGAGAAACAGCCAGCCTGCAGTACCTTACACTGCCACAAGCTTTGAGTAGTCAAGCATGTTGGTGACAGAGCCTGCAGCCTCAGAGATGGTAAGCTGCCCTCTTCGCCACTGTAGTGGGCCACTGCACAGAAGCTGTGTGGAGCGGGAAACAAGTAAATTACACAGTACACAGCTTCACAGTGATTGACTATGTCCCGGAACCAGGCATGCCCTTTTATTGTAAGCCCGACATAACATCCGGGCACCCACAACTATACCAAATGCCAGGGGTGGTAATATAAACATCTCTGCTAAATGACCCGCTCGCTTCACTCTGAGAGTGGGTCAAACATTAGACTCATTGACACCGATTGGTCCTCTGTAAACCAGCTTTGTAAAGTTTCCAGCTCCTGCTCCTGTTTCTGGCGCATTAAAGAGTTGAGAAGGACTCTTGCATACATTGATCCAACCACCATATCAAGGTGACAACGGTTCTCATTTAGAAAACTGTAATTCAGCATTTGAACCTGCCCGACAAATTCCTCCAGGATCTTCAATTCATGCAACATGCCCCAACAAGACTGATAACAGGAGCGAGGCGCTGTGATCATATGAGGCGCATTCTGAGATCCCTTCCACTTAGGAGAAGAATTGGCTTGAAGTCTACTGTAATTTTAAACCGGATCCTCTACTCAGTCTCTCATGCTTTTGTTGTGGCTAATTCGCTAAACCTTCCCAACCGGTCTTTGAGCTCCTCTGATAAACTCTTGCTGAATTAACACCAAGACTGGCTCACATGTGGCTTTTCCACCCAATCTTGCTCTTGGGCTACAGGAAACTACTTTCTTGCCTATCCAACCTAAGAAGAAAATATTCAACCTCTTATCATTGTTTTTATTCCAGTTGTGTTGTTTAATAATGCCAAGACTCTTCGGTGTATGCGCACTGATAAACAAATTACAACATAACGTAACAAGAAAGCACGCTGCTTGCGTTTATGGTTGTTCGTCTAATGACGAGTCCTGAATTGATCCCAAAGCCAAGGATCTAGTCATCTGGAAGAAAGAGTGGTGTGTGAAGCTCTGAAGTACCTCCAGCACTCCCAGGACTTGTTATTCAGCACTGACCTTATCTGACATCACATTTAATTATCAGCCACAGACAGGTCCCTAAGGCGCAGCAGATGACGGATGTCAGAGAAGACCCTCTCGCTTATTTGTTGTCAATCTGTTCCCGCCACATCAAGACAACTAGAGCGCAGAGTTCAATCCAGGCTCATCCCCTCCTGCAGAAACAGAGATGCCAATTGCAGGGCAGGATCATCAGCAAGGCTAGGGTTAAACTTTCACTTTCTCTTGCAGTAGTCAAGACCCACATTGGTCTCAATCTTCTACGGTCTGACGATCACCCATTGACTTTCACAGGTCTTTTTTATTCTTCTTTTTGCCCTCAAGCGGCCCTGTAGAGGAGCTGGTAGTTGAATGGGCGTTATTCGCATATTAATTCAGAGCCTCAGTAGACAACAAATCTCATTTAATGTGAGCAGAGCACATCTATGACTAGGGGGGTATGTGGGAGTTCAGGGGTGGGCCCTCCGGGTGGGCCCTCCGGTGCCGTCCGTCAAAAAACGTTGGGCCCTCCATCAAAAAATGGTGATCATCCCAAGCAGGTGTGAAGATATTCACCAATGTTTTGGGGGGTAGTTTCTCACCTCAAATAACACCGTAAATTTACACTTGTAGGAGTAAATACATTTTTCTTTTAAAAAGTGGGTGGTGACATCTCCAGAATAGATGGCGGTGTAGGGGAAGTGGTTAGGGTGTTAAGGACTTTTCAACGGGGGGAAACATTATCACCAATGGCAAAAAGCCTCGTCAACGCGAATGCACTTGTGCGCCATCTTCGCATGGAGAAATGTACACCTTCTATATTGTGGTACGAGACAATGGTTACGTATGCAAGTATTCTGCAGCTGCAGAATGTCAGTATTCCTGACATTCCAAAACAGCCTGAGTGTACCCCGGACTTAGGCAAAAGCCCAGAGGTTCAGACTTCCAATGTGTTCTTTCCTGGAACTTTGGTGACTCGAGCCCTTGGACTTTGTGATATTTCCAGTATGCGATGCACCAGGTCACAATGCCTACTCAAGAAATCCACGAGTTAAATCCCAAAAAGTATATTATACATTGTAGGTTACTAAGATCTGGAGGCAGATTTATATCTTGCGATGTAAACATCAGTGTCGTACAAAAGAAAAATGTTAATATCAACCATCTTTGATACTTTGTGACGATGTAAAGTTCGTCCCTTAATCAAAACCTTACCTGTGAGTGAAAATCCATGCAAAACAGTTTGTATAAGAATTTTCAGATAAAAATCTTTGGAACAAAATGATTTTGCTGAAAGCTGTTTTTCTCTTGCGATGCTTGTTTCCACAAACCCTAAATGTTATGCTTTTTTAATGTCATTTACTTTTAACAGTTCGTAACCTTTAGAATTTCACGTCGCTGGGTACTTTTGAAAAATAAACTTCATGAATGTTGCAGAAGGAAAACCTTTGCAACTTTGCAGAGCCCAACCACTTCTACAAAGATTATTTCCATTCTTCTCCCGCAGCTACGGCTGCGTTGGCTGTGAAAACATGAATTTAAAGTGACAGAGAGGGGCGAACAGATGGTAAGCAGTATGCAGTGAATGATGGTTATTGAACAAAAGCTAATGTTTGGTATGCTGAACCAATTCTACTCTGCACTCATGGACAGCTGTCTGAATGTGACTGACTCTTCATGAGCCAGTGTGCTCTGCAGAGTCTGAGAGGAAGGGCCTAGTAAACATCTGGTACTGTCAGGAGTGTCACTGTCACATCATAAGATTGTCCCTCTTCCAGAGGAAGCTAGCACACGGGCGCGCACACACACAGACACACACACATACACACACAAACACACACACACATACACACACAAACACACACACACACATACACACACGTACACACACACACACACACATATACACACATACACACCAACACATACACCCACACACTCACACACACACGCATTCACACACATATACACACACACACACATGCACACGCACACATACATGCACACACACACTCACACACATATACACACACACATACACACACACACTTTCTCTCACACTCTCTCTCTGTTCTCTCTCAATGAAGGAATAAGCAATATACTTCAACAAGGGAGGGTGAGAAGTTGCTGCTACACATCACACGCCTCACTTACATCCACACATAGATAACATGGATGCACAGAAGGAAAGTACAGGACATATTTCCCTCTATCTTCATATATACAAATATAGGGCAGGAGGCAATCCCCATATCAATCTCCCAACCATCACACAGCACCAAAAACACAAAACAAGACATCTACACATCACAAAGGGAGTCACCACACCACATGCCTCTGTGTCCCAGATTCCACTGACACTCTAATAGAAACCACATATAGCCATAGCTGACACAACATGAGCGTTAAGATCCTATCAACTCAGTGCCACTGCATACGAAAAGGACATACTCTCACCCCTACACAACACACAGGCTAAGATTCTTCCAGATGCTGCACCGGTGCAAAATCACACATATTCCTGCAAACCCACCATCCGCAGAACAGCCTAGAGCACAAATCGACCCCATTTGACTAGACATTAGAATGGTACACACTCTCCACACCCAATGAGGCTTAGACACACACTTACCAAATGTCAGTGCAACAAAAGAGCACGCTCAGTGCTTATTCGACACGCAGTTTTGCTGCGTGTTCCAGCTACCCAATACCCCTAACTGTGCCAGTGTACCCATGAGTGGAATAAAAAGCCTGCTCTGCTTTAGACAACTCTCAGACCCACTCTGCAACTGCACACATTATGTGGCATCAGCATTGCTGTTTAGAAAACAGACTGAAAACATCTCCCCCTCTCTTTCTGAAGGAAGAGAAAACACTAAATCCGCATTTGCTCCCAAATGCAGTGGAAGTCGTTGTTCTTCTAAACCCAACGCACACACCTTAAGAAAGGCATAATAGTTTCTGATAATAGCGCCTAGAAGATACATGGTGCCTGTGTTTGTAGCGCTTGCGGTGTATATGTGCAGGTGAGAGGCATCCATAAACAAGCCTAAGTTAAGTGCTATAACACACTAACATACACAAGTGCCTCCTCCTAGTTGTCTTGGCTCAGAAACACCAACATTTGTAAATAAGTTCCACACTCAGATCTTAAGTGTGCAACAATAGTGCCGCATTGGAGAGGGAGTGAGCAAACGCCATCTCACTGGTCACATATAGATGATCAGTGTTGCCACATGTCCTGTACTAATGCTGTCGGCATCATGGCAGTCTGCCATCATACATATGTCTCACCTAAACTGTGAGTGACACTCTCCCATATGTGTATCTGGCCTTATCAGCCCTATCCGTAGACATGATCCTGGTATCCCGTATTTACACTTGGGGTTATAGAGGGTGGTCAGGCTTAAGAAGTTACGCAATGTACAATAGGACAGTATTGTAGGAAATGTGAAGGAACGTACTGTCCTTTAAGGACAAAACAACAATTGATCAAGTCCAAATTCCCTGGTTTGGAGATGATGGAATAAAAATCCAGCATTGTGTAAGTGCAAAAGAGCCAAAACAGAGTTGCTATTATTTGCTGAGAACAACAAGCAGTCCCAACTAGGCTTAATGACATGATCCTTATGAATTGGAACCCTAACTTTCACCCAATGTCAAGTCACTTGGATTCATCCTGGACACAAACCTCATCATAGGTGAACACAATACCCAGAAAACAAAGATGGGCTGGTAGCAGCTCTCTAAAAAAGAAAGTGAAGCTGGTCCTCTAAGATATGGACTTCAGAACTGCTCTTCAAACCCTGATACTCTCACATCTATATGGTGGAAACGCCCTGCTCCATTGCCTCCCAGATTCCAGCCTGGTCCTTAAAGGGCAAACTACACGTTACAGCATGTAGGAATGCGGCCACAGTACCCTTATGGTGACCGAGCTTCAATGGCTCCTCTTTACTATCTTCAATACCAGCTGCATCATTTACAAAGCCATCACAACCAGCATCTTTCCTGTCTCGCTGCAAAGCTCTTTTGCAACCAGTACATCATTAGACTTGAGCCAAAGAAATGTAAAAAAGAACAGACAAGGCAATAGGCCTTGACAATCTATGCACCCATGATCTGGAACAATGGGCCATATGTATCAAAGTCCCCTTTTGCGATTCTCAAATAGCGAATTTTAGCGAATCGCTATTTGAGAAACGCAAAACCGTATGTAAACAAATAATCGCAAAAAAATAGCGATTCGCTAAAGTTCGCTAAATAAATAGCGAATAGCCAAATAGCGTTCATTTAGCATTGAACCTTCGATATTACGAATTTCGCAATTTTGAGAAAATCGCAAAATTGAGAAAATCGCAAAATTGAGAAATTCGCAAACGGTAATTCTGAGACACAGGTGCAGCTTGATGACATCACAACCAGGAAGTGTGACTACCCATGCTGCACCTGAGTCCCAGGAGCAGAGTGAGAGAGCAGGAGTAGAGGCTGAGGCAACACTGCAGTGATACACACATTGGAGAGAGTGGAGACATGGCCAGCAAGGACATGCAGCAGGGGGAGACACCCAGAATCAGAAAGCCAAAGTTCACAGAAAGTGAACAGGAGGCTCTGATACAGGAGATGGTTGTGAGCCATGAGCTCCTATTCGGCAAGAAGTCCCTGCGTGTGCCAGAGACACGTAAGAGGAGAATCTGGGCAGACATACAGCGCAAAATAAATGCAATTGGCGTCACACATCGCAGCGCCAAAGACCTGCAGAAGCGCTGGTATGACATGCGCGCGCGCTCCAAGGAGAAGGTAGCTACCAGGCTGGAGGAGGCCAACAAGACCGGTGGGGGACCTCCACTGCCACCGCTTCAACTCCACTTGAGGAAATGGTTGAGGGGACCCTGCTTCCGGAGAGTGCAGTGGGCGTGTCACACCTGGACAGCTCCGACCACACACACCCAAGACAAGGTAAGAAGCATGCCATCACACCCTGATACCCCCTACCAACCCCACACGCCCAGGAGAGTCCCAGGGGCACAGCAAAACTACAATTCCAGTGCAGGTACACAAGCACACACAGCAATGCATTATGGGAGATGTAGTCACATGCACCTAACAGAGGAGCAATGACACCCAGCCAGGCTCAGACAGTATGTGTGCATCATGAAAGTCAAAATGCAGATGGATAGGACCCATGTAACTCCAAACAGTGATATTTAATGCATGACAGATGCAAGGCAGGACAGTAAATTAATGTGTGCATTTATGTCCATTGCACCAGCAGAAACACAGGGAACATACAGTGGAGGGGAGAATGAATCCCCCAGCCCAGAGGCAACAGGGCAAGAGGAGGAGGAGGAAGAGGAAGACGAGGGCAGCCCAGTCATCCCACCTAAACGCCGCAGGCGGATTGCAGTGCTACCATTGCCACCACTGGAGGAGGAATCCCAGGACACCGATGGGAATGTCCAAACAGTCCAGGGACAGGCAGAGCCACAACCCCGTGCACGTGCACGTGCCGAACCAATTCCACGAATCCCATCAAGGCGCAGGGCACCACGTGCATCCACCAGTGCAGCATCCACAGGAGACGACACAGTCTTCCAAGGGTTGGAGGGCCACATGTTGGAGGTCCAGCGCCTGCAGGCAAAAAACATAAGGTCAATACAGACGCAGATCAGGGTTGGTTTCATGGGCCTGACGGGTGCCCTGGAGGCACTCTGTGCTGAACTGAGGGCGGACCGTGCTGCTAGGCGCAGGGAGAGGCAGCGCCTCCACACCCGCCTAGACCTCTACACCAGGGCAGTAAACCGCCTCTCCTCAGCCACCTCAGTGCTGTCAAGGCGCAGCATCAGCATGCAGCACGAGGTGTCACACTGCAGCCAGGACGTGGCCAGGGGTCTGGTACAGGTGACATGTGCTGTGGATCAGCTGCGGGCAGCTGCCACTGCTGGCCCAGGAGTCCTCACTCCAACAGACGAGGACGCACAATCCAGCAGGAGCAGCATCACACCACCGCCCCCACCGGACAGGCGCCGTAGTGTGCGTCACGGCAGGGCTGCTGGGACAAGCGAAGAGGGCACAGTGCACCCACGGCGAGAGCCTACGGCCCGTCAGCGCCGCAGTTGAGGCGCCCACATAAAGGCATGGATATGGGTGCATTAACCCAGTGCACACAGACACTTGGTCAGGAGTCAGATTGCACTGTGGATCACACATGTGCGGTACTTTGACGAAACATTGTGTGCCACACAGGCTGTGTGCCGATTGATATTCTGTCCAAAGGGGAATTAAACACCGTCCTGTATTAGATCTTTGGCATTGTGTCATCTTTTCTTACCTAGAAATAGTTCTGTGTGATCTCATTCCGCCTCTGTCGCCCAGCAGCTGCACCACATTACTCCGGCCGGCATGCGTCCAGGAGCTGGCCCCTCCTCATCTGATGATTCTGATTCAGTGAGCTCCACTGGTGTGCCCTTCCTGGTGGCGATGCTGTGCAGCATGGCACACGCTACCACTATCTTGCAACAGGTCTGGGGGCTGTATTGAAGTGCCCCTCCACTCTTATGTAGGCATCGAAACCGGCTCTTGAGTATCCCGAAGGTCCGCTCAATGGTACATCTGGTTGCTATGTGGGCACTGTTGTACCTCTGCTCCCCAGCATTTGCAGGATTAAGGTAAGGAGTGAGTATGTAGTCCCGGACCGCATACGCACTGTCACCTGTGGGGCGAGAAAAATTAGGATGAACACTGTCCTGCCACTGCTATGCATTACTAGTGTGTCCTTCTATCACATGCAATTACCTAGTAGGTATCCCTCACCAAACTCCCCACTTGTGAGTCAGCGGTGTATCCCACTGTGGCGGAAGATGAATGAGTCGTGGGTGCTGCCTGGGTATTTTGCGACGATGTCGGTGATGATGTGCCTGGCATTACACACCACCTGTATGTTCAGGGAATGGTAGGACTTGCGGTTCCTGAACACATATTCGTTCTGGGAGGGGGATATGGCGACATGGGTCCCATCTATGCATCCAATGACGTGGGGGAATTGTGCAATGTGGTAGAACTCCTGCTTGGTCTGGGCTAGTGCCTGTGGTGTGCTGGGGAAGTATATGTGGTTATGCAGCCTCTGTACCATGGCATCAAGGAACGCGTGGAAGAAGCGCGACAATGCACTCTGTGAGACCCCTCCTGCTGTGGCTATCACCCCTGGAAGCTCCCTGACGCCAAGAGGTGGAGTGAGCACAGGACCTGTATGTGGGTGGGGATTGTGTGTGTCCTGCGTGTGGGGTGTTCAAGGATAGGTTTGAGCTCCGCTATTAATTCCAGGATGCTCTCTTCATCCAGCCTGTAGTTTGTATGGATCTCCTCCTCAGTCCGCTGGAGCAGGGTTATGCGCGCTCTGAAGATCCTTTCCTGGCGTCTCCTTCTCTGTGCAGCAGCTCTCAGTCGCAGCCTCCTGGCTATCACGTACAGCCCTGACATTGTGGCAAACATCAGTTGCATTGTGGGTCTCTTTATATGGGTTGCACCTGGTTACCACCTGCTCAGACTTGGTGGTAATTGCGATTCTCTATTTTGCGAATTTCGTAAATTCGCAAATTGAGAATTGTTCATGCATTCCATTTAGCGAATTCGCTAAATCTGGACACAACAATTGCGAATTTCGCTAGGATTTGATGTATTTAGCGAATTCGCAAAATATTCGCAATATGGTATTATTCGCAATTATTGCGAATCGCTATTTATGCGATTCGCACATTGGCTGTCAGGATGTGTCTCATACATAGCGGGGCTCTGTTTTGCGATCGCAAACACCGTTTTTCTGCGATTCGCAGTGTTTGCGATCGCAAAACAGCTTCATACATATGGCCCAATATCCCTGTATCCATTAGGCTGGCTTCAAACCTGCTCTAATTTGGGAAACAGCAGATGACGCACCTCTGTGAAGAACACTACAACATTCTGCAGTAACAGTTTACTTCTGCTGTCAGATCCCAGCTTCCACTTCAATCGTGTGCTGACTATTTATCTGCTTTGTCTGTGCAGCTCTGTGCTACGTTTTGCCTATGTTCATGCTATACAAATATAACATACATACATCAGGACCACCCCATAGCAGCTTCAATTGAGGAAAGAGTTTAAGACAGCCCTCTTTAAAGAACAATACATCACAAAGCATTAACCATCAACAAACCAGTTACCTCTCCTATCAGCTGTTAAATTTATATCTGTCTTTGACCGTGTACAGTGCTCCCCTGTCTTTTGGCTAGGTTTGCTCTACACCATATACATACATACATACATACATACATACGTACGTATATACATGCATACATACATATTGAGTCAACTTGTTATTTACAAGCCCATCGGGTCCCCAGTCCATCACTTTTTTTGACGCCCCGGCGGCGCAGTGTGACTGCCCATATTTACAAGGCCACGTAAACCCGCCCTATGTGGTTTTTCATGGCCTTTCAAATTTGGCCCTCTCTCACGCATTACTCTGCGTAAAAGGGGCGTTCCGTGGGTGTTGCTGTGAGTGTCCCACGCAACATCCATGAAACCTGATGCATTCCCAGATTTACAAGCATTTGTAAAGCTGGGAATGCGTCAGAATCCTATCGCTCCCCAGAGGAGGCATGAGGGAGATGCAACGAGAAGAAATAACTTTATTTCTCCTCGTTTTTCCTTTTTCTATGTGTGCTGCATTCTGCAGCGCACTTAGAAAGAGGAAAACACCTCTTGTAATTGTTTTTGTGCAGGAAGGTGTCCCTGGCGTGGAGTATGAACCAGACGCAGGAGGTGTACCGGTTGACAAGCAGCAACCGTGGGTGTACGCAAGGGTGGTGTGATATATTTGTTGCAGAACACACACATTCCTACGAGGTGGGTTGCTGGTAGGACCATTGAGGGCAACCACCTGGCTCATGATGAAACACTAGTGAGGTGAAGACTGACCCTGAGTCCTGACGAAATTGCCGTAAGGTACGTTGGCAATGAAACATGTTGGCCTTCCCTAACTGAAGTGGTTTGCAACATTGTGTGCTTTTTAGAGTTCTTTTTTAATCTGAGTAGGCTCACGTCATCTAATAAAGTTGGCATTGTCGCCAGTGAGTCCTATCTCATTTTTAGCTTGGAGAAGCGACAAATTCCTTTTTCTTTTCACTATGGGGTCACAGTGGGATAGCACATGACAAATGTGTGCGGTGCGCCCCACTACACATCACTAGGTTTTCCTTGTTTTACATTTTCCACTTACATCATTTTTTGGTCTTGAAAGTTACCAATGACGATAAAGACATGAGCATACTGGTGAGTACCTACCAGCAGCTCCATTGGTGGTGCTTACGTGAGGTACTTTCAGACCTTCACACACTTTTTTTCCCAATGTGCACTTACATATGGGGATTCAAGTGGGGTTGTTAGACAAAATTTCCTTAAAATTGGACAGCAAAACCCGGTTCCGAGTAGCATTTTTGAAGCAATTTCGCCAGTACGACAGTTGAGTACTTCGCCTATGGGTTTTTGAAAATATCGGTCCAATATTAGAGCAGGTCTTTGTTGTTAGATTATAGGTTTGCTCTACACCATATACATACATACATACATACATACATATATACATACGTACATACATGCATACATACATATTGAGTCAACTTGTTATTTACAAGCCCATTGCGTCGCCAGTGCATCACTTTTTTTGACGCCCCGGCAGCGCAGTGTGCCTGCCCATATTTACAAGGCCACATAAACCCACCCTACGTGGTTTTTCATGGCCTTGCAAATTTGGCCCTCTTTGATGCATCACTCTGCGTGAAAGGGGCGTTCCCTGGGTGTTGCTGTGAGTGTTCCCACGCAACATCCATGAAACCTGATGCCTTCCCAGATTTACAAGGTTTTGTAAAGCTGGGAATGCGTCAGAATCCTATCCCTCCCCAGAGGAGGCGTAAGGGAGATGCAACGAGAAGAAATAACTTTATTTCTCTTCGTTTTTCCTTTTTCTATGTGTGCTGCATTCTGCAGCGCACTTAGAAAGAGGAAAACACCTCTTGTGATTGTTTTTGTGCAGGAAGGTGTCCCTTTGTGCGCCAAAGCAGGGGAAATGCACAGGAATGCGCCATATCTTATAGATATGGCGCATTCCTGCTCTTTTGTTTTGACGCAGAGCAGCAGGATGACTTGCTGTGCTGCTGTGCATCAAAATATTGTAAATGAAACCCACAGTGCCTTCTGGAGTGTTGCTTCATGCAGTGGCATAGCAAGGGAGGCGCGGTCCGTTCCTGGCGGCACGAGTTTTTGGGGGCGGCGGCCTCCCCCCAGCTCTTACCTGCCGTCTCGGACGGCAATCGCCAGCACCCCCGCACCCGCTCTTTAATGCGGCCGTCCCGGGGTGGCAATCTGAGGAATCGCCAGCTAGCACCTCCCCCCCCCTTCAATGCAGAAAATGCAGGGCGGCAAATTCAGGGACCGCCCCGGGCATCCAAAAGTCTAGCTACGCCACTGGCTTCATGGTTACCATTTTTATACAATGGAGCATCATAGGACCAAAAAATAACTGCACCTCTGGTGTGCCCTTTTTAAAATGTATATGTTCTGATCCACAGAATCTCCTTAAAGATTCACCTTCCAGTCATACACGACCCCACCCCAGCAGATACCAAAGCACTGTCATTAACAGCCCATGTATCTATGTCTGCACATCAGGATGGATCACGTTAAATGCACTCTGGCAGTCAATAATGCAAGAGATGAGAGTCCAAATAACAGAGCATTTTTGATTGCTGTTATTACATGTCTTTGGTTGTAAGTAAGGCATTGTACTTGGTGCATACACCATCGAATCATAAAAACAGATGTGTGGAGGGGGATATGTGTGGCATAAATGTTTGAGTATATTTGTTCTGTTACAGTATGCTGTAATTGCAAGGTGTTGTGCACTTTTTTTTGATTTTTGTGTCTTTGTGCTGCTTTATTCCATCCTGTTATTGTTGTGGTGTACTACGGTTGTTAAGCTGCATTGGTGTGTAGCTCTTTGTGTTATGCCCTGTTATGTAATTGTGTGATTTACTTATCTTTGTATTATTTTACTGTACTCTATTCGGTAGTGTATCTCAATTACTTTAGAGATGTCAACAAGTGCTGCCTCATTTTTAGCCAAAAGCAGCACAATCATTCACATTCAAGTGAAAAATAACATTCATGACTCTCTAAGGTGTTAGATAAAGTACTGCTGTTCCAACCCTTCGGCTATTTAAAGTATCAGTCGTAATTCCTGACATGAGAGGGGTAGCGTGATCAAGTTTGGTATGTTTAGAATAGTAGCGATAAATCCTGCTTATTGGTGAAAGCAGATTTATTATTACTATTTTAGAAATGTCACTTTTAGAAGTGGGCATTTCTGTGTGCTATGTGTCTTTTTGCCTGCCTGATGTGTATTGACCGTCTGGTTCTGACTGTGAGAGGAGAGGGGATGTTCATTCCCTCCAGCCAGTCCCTGGGGGGGTTGAGGTGTGTCCTGCCCTGCCTGGGTGACTCAGCCCTTGGCTGAATAGGCCTGGTCTGCATTTGGAGTGGTGGGAGGAGTAGCACCTACACCTGAATCGAGCTGTGCCTGCCTTCCACAATGATGACTCCACCCCCCTGTGGTATGTCTGGGACCAAGGCTTACACTAACAATGGAGGTTGTTGTGCACTTGCGAATGTAATTGTAAAGTGCCCCAGAACTGGTTAGGACTCGGCTCAGAAACCTGTGCCAGGGGGAGAACAAAAGGCATATGGACTATAAGTACTGGGGCTGTGATCCCATGTCTGTTGAACTTCTGGAACTGAACTGGAACTGGAAAAGAGAAGACACTGCATGGGACGTGTGACCGGCAGGCTGCTGGACTGCCAGGAGGAACCGCCTTGAGACTGACTTATTCTTTCGAGGGGGCTAAGATAAGGATTGCCCCTGTGCCATGGAACCCTTGTGCTGGCCTGGCTGGCTGCACCCTGCTACCACATCCCCAGTGCTCTCCCAGGAGTGCAGACTTGCGCACTGGTGTTTGTCAGGGCTCGTGGCCCTGAACCTGAACCTAACCTTGAGTAGTGTCCTGCGAGTTGCTTGAGCCCCAAGTGTGGGCTCCTGCTCATTACAGCGTGGTGGGTGCTTTTAATTTTATTGCCGGGAGCCCGAAAAGTGGGCTCCAACCTCGAATGCGGCCAGCGCCGTGGCGCCATGAAGAGGAAGAGCAAACCAACCGGAAGCCAGCCAGAGGCTAAGCCTGGTTGTGGGCGGGGCTCCCACGAGGAAGAGGAGAGCCCCATGTGTGGCCTGAGCCCGGTTGTGAGCGAGAGATATGGGAAGCAGCCGGTGAGCGCTGTACTTGGCAGTGCTCCTCGCTACAAGAGGCGTGTGGGGCCACAAGACGTGGAGAGCCAGAAGCACCGCGGTGTCTCCCAAGGCAGCCCAGGCTTGGGACGGTTGCCCTGCGACTGGCAGGAGGGAAAGGCGGCCCCACCCGGTGCTCTGGAGCGCGAGGGCTCCACAGGAAGACGAGGTGACTGATGGGCCTCAGGAGAGGCGAACGTCTTGCCCGAGCAGAGATCCGCCTTGGCTCCCGAGGCTCAACCCAGGAGCCCGGCAGGCAGGTGAGTGTCCGCGGGACCGGCGTGTCTCTGTCCCAAACTGTGCTGTCTTGGGCCAGGCAGCTGGAGACCAGTCAAGGTCTCAGGGATGCCCTTCGAGGAAGCAGGCCGCACTGTTGTTTTCCGGCCCCAAGGGGCAATTGGCAGATCCCACTCGGGTGCTTTCTTAGCACCGAAGCGATTCCCGGATTCCCAAAGTTGTAGCAGCTGCGCCGCATGGCTGCGGGCAGCTACACTTTTGCTTGATGTTGGGGACATTTCTTTTAAGTGGCATCATGGGGCGAGCCCAGTAGGGGCCCCGGATTCGAAAGTTGCCACAACGTTTCCGCATTTCCCTAAGTGGGGGTGCAGAGACTCCTGTGCTCCGCACTGAGTGGAGATTTACTACCTCATAAGATATTGTGGACACTAGTAATGATCTGTGTTAGAAATGGGGGTCTCTAGTTGGCAGAGGTAGGTACCTTTGACCAAGTAGGGGCCCTTGCTTCTAGTCAGGGTAAGGGGGCTACACTCCTAAAATAACCCCTGCTCACCCCCTTGGTAGCTTGGTACGAGCAGGTAGGCTTATCTCAGAGGCAGTGTGTAAAGCATTTGTGAACACATACCGTAGTACAGTGAAAACACTACAGATG
Source organism: Calotriton arnoldi (assembly GCA_963921515.1). Taxonomy (NCBI): domain Eukaryota; kingdom Metazoa; phylum Chordata; class Amphibia; order Caudata; family Salamandridae; genus Calotriton; species Calotriton arnoldi. The sequence continues at coordinate 2,156,610 of CAWUFW010002126.1, read as the reverse complement.
GACACCACACCAGTTTAGAAAAATAAGTAATCTTTATCTAGATTTAACACAAGACCAAACAACAAGAAATCCACAATACAGTATTCAAAAATATGACTTTCAAATGGTAGAAACAGCTTAGTTCAATGCAGATGGTAAATGCGACACTTTACTCTCAAAGTACCTTGGATGCGTAACGCAATATAAACAAAAGGGCCGCAGGGAAGGTGATGCGTCGGTTTCTTACTGCGTTCCGGTTACGATGCGACAAGATGGCGCCTCGATGCGATGTGACGATTCGGTGCGATGCGACAAAATGGCGTCTTTGATGCAATGCGACAACTTGGATACGATGCGTGCACGCCCGACGGCCGTGCGGCAAAATTGATGGTTTCTTGAGCCGCGACAGGCCCTACGACGCGCTTCTCCGGTGATGCGACGGCAACCTCTGCGGCAGCAGCACGCTTCTCCGGCGATACGACATGCTTCTTCGGCGATGCGATGGCAACAGCTGCGGCGGCGTAAGCTTCTTCCTCGTTGCGTCGCGCTTCCAGCTCCCAGAGACACGCAGTCTCTAGAGGTCCTAAAACAACGACAGGCACCTCTCTGCAGGTAGAATTCCGAGCAAGGAAATTCAGGGGAAGCTGGTGGTGAAGTCTTTGTGTCCCTGAGACTTCAGAACAGGAGGCAAGCTCAGCTTCAAGCCCTTCAGGATCTTCCTCAAGATGATAAAGTACACACAAAGTTCCTTTTCTCCTTTCCTTGGCAATAAGTAACCACTGCAGGCCAACCCCAAACAGTAACCAGTGCAGGGGCAGTCTCCTCCTTTAGCTTCCTTGGTTTCTCTCCTTGGCAAAGGTTCGTCTTGATTCCCAGAAGTGATTTAAAGTTCTGGGGCCTGGGCCCCTCTTTTTATACACACAATTTCTTTGTTCTCTGAAGGCAGAGAGTGTCTGTACCCAGCCCAAACCAGTTCTGTCCACCCTGGTGCAGCTTCCTGGTAGGAGGTGGAGACAGCATTGTTGAAAGGAGACCTGGCCCAGGTAGCTGAAAAGAAATCTCCTCCCCCTACTCTCTATTCAACCCAGGTCCTATTCAGCCCAGCCCTGACTCATCAGACTGCTGGAGCCAAAGCCCTCTCCAGCCCCCTGTCACTCACAAATCAGACATGTAATACACAAACCTAGCAGAGGCATACTGGATGGTTAGGCAAGAAAATACCTACTTTAAAAAAGTGGTATTTTTAAACACCAAATGTAAAAATCACCCACACTAAAAGATGTATTTTAAAATTCTGAGTTCAGGCATACTAAACTTTGTTTCTCTATCTTGTTCCTAGGGTCAGTTATGTTTATAAGCTGTTATAAACTAACTCCCCATTCTTGCCTATGGGAACAGATAGCCTTGCAATAGTGAAAAACGAAATTGGCTGTAATTCATTATCAGGACATGCCACACACACCAGGGCATGTCCTACCTTTCACATACAATGCACCCTGCCCATAGGGGTACCTTGGGCCTACCTTAGGGGTGACTAACAGGTAGAAAAGAGAAGGTTCAGGGACTGGCAAGTGGCTGCACTTGCCAAGTCGACATGGCAGTCCCAGACTGCACAAAGGCTCTGCAATGGCAGGGCTGAGCCATATTTTACAAGTTGCTTCTGTGGGTGGCACAATCAGTGCTGCAAGCCCACCAGCAGCATTTGATTTACAGGCCCTGGGCACTCATGGTGCACTGTACTAGGGTCTGACAAGTAAATCAAATAAGCCAATCAGGGAGTCACTAATCCATTACAACAATTTACAATAGGGAGCACTTGCACTTTGGCACTGAACAGCAGTGGCAAAGTGCCCAAAGCATCTAGACCAGCAAAACATAGCAAAAACATAGGAGGCAACAGCAAAAAAAAAATGGAAGGGAGACCCACGCCAATGGTGCCAGGTCTAACATGTGTCCCCTCCAGCTGAAATGTGGGGAGAACTACCCACCCTCTTGGGAGTTCTCTTCACTAAGGCGGAAAAATCTACACAGACCATCAGCATTGGCGTGTTCTGTACCAGGGCGGTGTTCCACCATGAAGTCCATCCCCTGTAGGGAAATGGACCACCTCAACAGCTTTGGATTCTCACCCCTCATCTACATCAGCCATCTGAGGGGCCTGTGGTCGGTCTGAACCTTGAAGTGAGTCCCAAAGAAGTATGGTCTCAACTTCTTCAGTGCCCAGACCACAGCAAATGCCTCACGCTCAATTGCACTCCACCTCTGTTCCCGTGGCAGAAACCTCCTACTAATGAAGGCTACAGGTTGGTCTAGGCCCTCCTCATTCATCTGTGAAAGTACAGCCCCCACACCATGCATGAAGTGTCGGTCTGCACAATGAATTCCTTTGAGAAGTTGGGCGCCTGAAGCATGGGCGCCGTGCACATGGCAGTCTTCAGGGCATCAAAAGCTTTCTGACAGGTGTCAGTCCAGTTCACTTTCTTGGGCTGCTTCCTGGAAGTCAGCTCTGTCAAGGGGGCAACAATGCTGCCATACCCCTTGACAAACCTCCTGTAGTACCCTGTGAGTCCTAAGAAGGCTCTCACCTCTGTCTGGGTCTTGGAGGGCTCCCAAGCCAGGATGGTATCAATCTTGGGCTGTAGGGGCGCCACCTGGCCGCTCCCAACCTGGTGTCCCAAGTACACCACGGAACCCTGCCCGATCTGGCACTTACTTGCCTTGATCATGAGGCCTGCCCTCCACAGCGCCATCAACACTTCCCAGAGGTGTCGCAGATGTTCTTCCCAACTGGCGCTGAACACTGCGATGTCATCCAGGTAGGCGGCACTGAAATCTTCCAGTCCAGCCAACACCTGGTTGACCAACCTCTGAAAGGTGGCAAGGGCATTCTTCATCCCAAAGGGCATAACCCGGAATTGGTAGTGCCCATCTGGGATGGAGAATGCGGACCTCTTTCTTGCCCCATCAGTTAAGGCGATCTGCCAGTACCCAGACGTTAAGTCAAACGTACTGAGATACCGGGCAGCCCCTAACCGATCAATGAGCTCATCAGCTCGGGGGATGGGGTGCGCGTCAGTCCTGGTGACTGAATTGAGTCCTCGGTAGTCCACACAGAACCAGAGTTCGGGTGTGGAACCAGGCGCGGCAGCCTTTGGGACCAAGACCACTGGGCTGGCTCAAGGGCTGTTAGAGGACTCAATCACCTCTAATGTCAACATCTTGGAGACCTCCTCCTTGATGCAAGCTTTCACCCTGTCAGTCACCCAGTAAGTTTTGTGTTTTACAGGAGGACTGTCCCCAGTATCCACATCATGGACGCACCACTCAGTGGCACCGGGAGTCAGGGAGAACAGATCAGGAAACTGTCCCAACAGTTGGCGACAGTCATCCTGCTGCTCAAGGGTCAGGGCGGAAGAGAGGTTTACTCCGTCCACTAACCCATCTTGTTCTTTTGCAGACAGGAGGTCAGGAAGGGGCTCAGTCTCCTCCTCCATTCCATCATCTGTCGCTAGGAGCATGCCCACTTCGGACCTCTCCAAGTGGGGCTTCAGGCGGTTTACATGCAGGACCCGCAAAGGGTTCCTAGGAGACTGCAAGTCCACCAAGTAGGTGACATCATTCTTGCGCTCCACCACCTCAAATGGTCCGGTCCACTTATCTTGGAGCGCACAAGGCTCCACGGGGGCCATGACCCACACTTTCTGTCCAGGCTGAAACTCGAACAGAGTGGCATTCTGATCATACCACCGTTTCATCTCCTCCTGGCTGGCTTCCAGATTCGCCTGAGCGAGTTGTCTGAAACGCCTAGTTTGGTTTCTGAAGGCCAGCATGTAGCTATATACATCATGGGGAGGTTTACTGGGAGCTTTCTCCCGGCCTTCCTTTACCAAACTCAGAGGTCCTCTTACCGGGTGACCATACAGCAGTTCAAAGGGACTGAACCCTAAGGACTTCTGTGGCACCTCTCTGTAGGCAAACAGAAGGCATGGCAAGAGGACGTCCCACTTACGCCTCATAGGTTCCTCAAGACCCATAATCATGCCCTTTAGGGTCAGGTTGAATCTTTCAACCAGCCCATTACCTTGGGGGAGGTAAGGAGTGGTGAACTTGTAGGTTACACCGCACTCCTGCCACAGGGACTTCATTTACTTAGATATGAAGTTGGTACCACGGTCTGACACCACCTCACTGGGGAACCCCACATGGGAGAAAATCCCCATTAATGCACGTCCCACCACGGGGGCAGTCACAGTCCGGAGAGGGATGGCTTCCGGGTACCGGGTGGCATGGTCCACCAAGACCAGGATGAACCTGTTGGCCATGGCTGTCTTGGGATCCAGAGGCCCCACAATGTCAATGCCCACCCTTTCAAAGGGGGTGCTGACCACAGGGAATGGCTGGAGAGGAGCCTTGTGCTTCCTCCCACTCTTACCACTTGCCTGGCAAGTCTGACAGGTCCTGCAATGAGTATCTGAACTTGGGGCCAGTAAAAGTGGGTGACAAGCCGTTCAAAGGTCTTGTCTTGTCCCAAATGTCTTGCTAAGGCACATCATGAGCCATACCCAGTAGGAAGGCTCTGAAGCGCTGGGGTACCACCAGCATCCAAACTGATCACCTGCTGCCTGGTTTGTGGCCTGTTGCTGCAAACCCACAAGAGAAGGGCACTTCTTCTGCTCCTCGCAGAACTCTTCCCTGGAGGGTCCTCCTTCCTATTGCCAATGGGTGAGCTCAGGCAGGTCCCCCAGTTCAGCTACTTGCTCCCCTGTAGGTTCCGGGCATCCCTCTCAAGGTCTGCCTCCTCCTGGACCGTGGGAACTTCGGGGGCTGGTTTCCCATGCCCCCTGCTTCTTCTCTTTAAGGCAGGCACCTAGCCACTCTTTCAGGCTCCAGGTCCTCTTGAATACCCTTACTGGCTGCCATGGACCGCGTGGTCACACACGCCCACTCTGGCAGACCCAACATCTCCAAATGAGACCTTCTCTCCACCTTAGCCCAAGGGAAGCTTTCCAAATCATTGTCTAGCAGACAGTCAACAGGCATGGCTGGCCTCACAGCTACTTGAAAGGTACCTGAGACCCCCCCCCCACTCAAAGGGATCCTGGGCCACCTTGCAGTGGCTCTCTGAGTTGTCAGCGGCAACTACAGGGTAAAAGGCATGGGGGATCACCTGCTCTTCAGACACCAGCCGACAACTGACAGCTGTCACACTGGCTCCGGTGTCTCTCAGAGCCTCCACCCTATGGCCATTGATGGTCACCCACTGCCTGTATTTCTTAGTGTTATCAGGCAGCTGGGTCCTAGGGACCATCTCACTGTCTCCTAAAGAGACTAGGGACATCTCTGTGGGAACCCACCCACCTTTGGCACCCAACTCCTCCCCCAGGGCTACACTAGCCATCTGTCAGGTCGGTGCACCAGTGGGTGCCCCATTCACTTTCATGGGACACTTAGGATCCCAGAAGCAGTGGCCCACCTGACCACAATTATAACATTTCCTGGGCCCCTGGCTTCTTCTCAGGGGGAGGCTGGGAACCCTTCCCTTGGTTCCCTTGGGGATTACTTTGGGGCCCTTTCTGGAACTCCCTCTGTTTACCCTTGTCCCCCCCACTCTTCTGCTGGGGACTCTGCCCACCTTTGGTGAAGTCTCCCACATGAACCTTGTGGACCCGTGTACTAACCCAGCGGTCCGCCTCCTCAGCAAGCTTCCTAGGGGTAGTCAGCTTACTATCAATCAGGTGCTGGCGTAGCTCTGAAAAACAATTACTGGACAAGTGCTCCCATGCAATCAAATCATAGAGCGCCTCAAAATCATTCACTTTGCTTCCCTTCACCCAACCATCCAATGCTCTGCAAAAAAAAGACACATATTCCACCCAAGTACTTGACTCCAGTTTCTTACAATTTCTAAACCTTTGTCTATAAAGCTCTGGGGTCAACCCATACCTGGTCATTAAGGCTACCGTCATGTGGACATAGGAATTCTGGTCCTCAGAGGGCAAGTCTAACAAGGTGTCCCGCCCATCACTGAGAAAGCGCCCCCACAACCCCGCTCCCCAATCCTTCTCAGGGACCCGGTGGGAGGACATGGCCACTTCATAGGCCTTAAACCATTGACCAATATCTTCATGCTTGTGGAACTCCTTAATTACATCTTTGGGGATATATACTCTTGTTTCTACAGGCACTGATGGTGCGCTTCCACCAGAGGGAGTAATCTCTAAGCTCTTTGCTTTCAGCTCCAACTCCCTCAACATTCTTTCATGCTCTAAATGCATTCTCTTTTCTTCCAAGGCTAACTTCTTATTTTCTAATTCCATCTGACCACCCATTTTGAGCTTGGCTAGCTCCAGTTTATGCATTCTATCCCTCTCCCTGTCCTCCAGGTCTCCTGGGGACAGGCCCTTTGAAGAAACACTGCTGCCCGCCCTGGAAGGTACTTTCTCCCCGGTCAGGCCCAATGGCCCCTCTAGCTGCCCATCTGTATTCTCTGCCTCCACCCTAGGCTCTTCAGGATGCTCAGGAGTATTTCTAGATTCCAACCAGGCCCTCAGCGCCTTTTGGAACTCCTCCTTCTTGGTGAGGCCTTCACAGAGATTTTAAATTTTCTACAGATGGTCTTAAGCTGTGGCACAGTGTAGGCATCAACCCTCTCTTCTTCAAATTGTAGATCCATAGATGCGTTGGATGCTGTTTTGCTCATGGTAACAAGAATTGGCAGTTCTTAGCAAAAATAGAAGTCCCAAGGAAAAAAATTCTACCAAAATGTATGTGGTTGCGTAATGGTCTGCACTCACTAGTAGTGTACACCAATCACTGTATATGAGTCACAAATGCAAGTCCAGAATCCTCACCGCTGACCACCAATGTTAGAAATGGGGGTCTCTAGTTGGCAGAGATAGGTACCTTTGACCAAGTAGGGGCCCTTGCTTCTAGTCAGGGTAAGGGGGCTACACTCCTAAAATAACCCCTGCTCACCCCCTTAGTAGCTTGGCACGAGCAGGTAGGCTAACTCAGAGGCAGTGTGTAAAGCATTTGTGAACACATACAGTAATACAGTGAAAACACTACAGATGGACACCACACCAGTTAAGAAAAATAAGTAATCTTTATCTAGATTTAACACAAGACCAAAGGACAAAAATCCACAATACAGTATTCAAAAATATGACTTTCAAATGGTAGAAATAGCTTAGTTCAATGCAGATGGTAAATGCGACACTTTACTCTCAAAGTACCTTGGATGCGTAACGCAATATAAACAAAAGGGCCGCAGGGAAAGTGATGCGTCGGTTTCCAACTGCGTTCCGGTTACGATGCAACAAGATGGCGCCTCGATGCGATGCGATGATCCGGTGTGATGCGACAAAATGGCGTCTTTGATGCGATGCAACAGCCAGGATACGATGCGTGCACGCCCGACGGCCGTGCGGCGAAATCGGTGGTTTCTTGAGCCGCGACAGGCCCTGCGACGCGCTTCTCCGGTGATGCGACGGCAACCTCTACGGCAGCGGCACGCTTCTCCGGCGATGCGACACCCTTCTTCGGCGATGCGATGGCAAACAGCTGCGGCACGCTTCTTCGGCGATGCGACAGCAACAGCTTTGGCGGTGACACGCTTCTTCCTCGTTGCCTCGCGCTTCCAGCTCCCAGCGACACGCAGTCTCTAGAGGTCCTAAAACAACAGGCACCTCTCTGCAGGTAGAATTCCCAGCAAGGAAATTCAGGGGAAGCTGGTGGTGAAGTCTTTGTTTCCCTGAGACTTCAGAACAGGAGGCAAGCTCAGCATCAAGCCCTTGGAGATCTTCCTCAAGATGATAAAGTACACACAAATTTCCGTTTCTCCTTTCCTTGGCAATAAGTAACCACTGCAGGCCAACCCCAAACAGTAACCAGCGCAGGAGCAGTCTCCTCCTTCAGCTTCCTTGGTTTCTCTCCTTTCCCAAAAGTGATCTAAAGTTCTGGGGTCTGCGCCCCTCTTTTTATACACACAATTTCTTTGTTCTCTGCAGGCAGAGAGTGTCTGTACCCAGCCCAAACCAGTTCTGTCCTCCCTGGTGCAGCTTCCTGGCAGGAGGTGGAGACAGCATTGTTGAAAGCAGACCTGGCCCAGGTAGCTTGAAAGAAATCTCCTCCACCTACTCTCTATTCAATGTAGGCTCAGGCAAGTGAAAGGAAATCTCCTCCCCCTACTCTCTATTCAACCCAGGTCCTATTCAGCCTAGCCCTGACTCATCAGACTGCTGGAGCCAAAGCCCTCTTCAGCCCCCTGTCACTCACAAACCAGACATGTAATACACAAACCTAGCAGAGGCATACTGGATGGTTAGGCAAGAAAATACCTACTTTCTAAAAGTGGTATTTTCAAACACCGAATGTAAAAATCATCCACACTAAAAGATGTATTTTAACATTCTGAGTTCAGGCATACTAAACTTTATTTCTCTATCTTGTTCCTAGGGTCAGTTATGTTTATAAGCTGTTATAAACTAACTCCCCATTCTGGCCTATGGGAACAGATAGCCTTGCAATAGTGAAAAACGAAATTGGCTGTAATTCACTATCAGGACTTGCCACACATACCAGGGCATGTCCTACCTTTCACATACAATGCACCCTGCCCATAGGGGTACCTTGGGCCTACCTTAGGGGTGACTAACAGGTATAAAAGGGAAGGTTTAGGGACTGGCAAGTGGGTGCACTTGCCAAGTCGACATAGCAGTCCCAGACTGCACACAGGCTCTGCAATGGCAGGCCTGAGCCATATTTTACAAGCTGCTTCTGTGGGTGGCACAATCAGTGCTGCAAGCCCACCAGCAGCATTTGATTTACAGGCCCTGGGCACTCATGGTGCACTGAACTAGGGTCTGACAAGTAAATCAAATAAGCCAATCAGAGAGTCACTAATCCATTACAACAATTTACAATAGGGAGCACTTGCACTTTGGCACTGAACAGCAGTGGCGAAGTGCCCAAAGCATCTAGACTAGCAAAACATAGCAAAAACATAGGAGGCAACAGCGAAAAAAAATGGAAGGGAGACCCACGCCAATGGTGCCAGGTCTAACAATCTGCATATACCTAAGGTGGACATAATGTGATCAGGTGATGTGTGCACTCTACAAGGGATCTATAGTGCACTGCTGATTATGCACTGATGTGGATATCTGTGGCGATGTGCCCACTGTTGGCATGAGGTTTATGATATGTGTTCTACTGCAAGTGTTTACTAAGTTGCACTGCTGACTAGGTGTATGCATAACATGTTGTGCTTAGTGCAATATTACCAGTAGCTACTGATCCCTAACTGTAATGATTCTGACAGTGGCCTGATTGGCCTAGTGATTTATGTAAATCCCTGTGAAGTCATGACAAGTGCCTAGTGGCACAGTGCCTTATGTGATTGTATTCTAATGTGTTTTTATGGATAATACAAAGGCTATTTTGTATAACCTTGTGTGGAGTTTTTCTTGTGGTGTGTCTAGTGTGTCACTGCTGTGGGAGTGTGTTACGCACACACTTTACACATTGCCTCTGGGATAAGCCTGACTGCTCTGCCAAGCTACCAAGGGGGTGAGCAGGGGTTATCTTCAGCGTGTAACTCCCTTACCCTGACTAGAGTGGTGGGTTCTGTCTGGCTTAGGAGCATGCCCTAGCCAACCAGAAACTCCATTTCTAACAGTTATGCACCAATGTAACTTTATGCTAAAAAAAGAGTGTACGTCTTAGTCAAACTTTGTATTACAGGCCACTGTACCAGAGTAGTGCACGACAATATTCAAAGATTCATTCAAAAAAGGTAGACAATAAAGTGTGCAAGTTTCTACATCTGTTTGTAGGATGAAAGAATTAGCATGATCATATTATGTTTTTATATTGCTAAATTAATTCATGAACCTGCAAGTGGGGTGCAAATGTCTCTGTTCACCCAGAAGAGAGTAGGTTTCTCAGTTTGTAAAGACACAGACGTGTACTGTGTGATATTACATTTATCTAGTGTAGAGTCCCCAAACATGATGCATTTTCTTTATGCTCATTAACAAACACCACTAAAATCTGAGAATTAAATACCTTCCTCGGTCCTCTTACACTTCGCTTACACAGTAAAACTCCTCCCTTCATCTTCACATCACATTGTCAAGAAAAATTAGTCCAAAAGATGTCTGACCTGGCCTGTATTTTTATAAAGGAAGTATTTTGTTCCTGAATACCCATGTATTCTTTATAAAAGTAAAAATCAGAGAGATGTTCATCTCAAGGCCCCAGATTCCTTGCTTTATGATGCTGAGGTCAAGACTTAATAATATCTTTAAATAATTATGTGTAAAACAGTAATTGCAGGATGATAGTTACTATAGTTATGCAAAACGATAATTACATGGTGGAAGTGAATATCTTTATGAAAATGCAAGATGGAAGATAGATATAATTAGTGTGAAATTAGCTTGTTTGATCTCTATTTGGCGAAATGTCGTTCCTAATTATAATATTACAAGATGTTGCTTAACAATGGATCCATTCTTCAGCCAATATACAAACAACAGTGGTCCAGGTTTAACACCTATGGACTGGTTGTTCACAGGTGGTCATGAACCAATCAGCGTCTCTAGAGAAACTTGGATAAATGACTTTAAATCTTTTGACTTGACCCAAGAACATTACTTTGAACTGATAACAATCTTTGGCCCTCTTGGCAACAGCCAGGAAGGAACAGGTGGGAACAATAACAAGGCAGCAGAAATAGAAATGAAGACGTGCAATGCAAGTAAAAAAACATAGAAGTTCTGCAAAGGATGGGATGGAGAAGTGGAAGAAGGACAGTATGACATTATAGGAAAGGAAGAATGAGAGAACTAATGGCAGGTAATCATACACCAGGAGCACAGTGAGTAAAGTAAGAGTAGAATACAGACCCTCAGCATAACAGGGAAGGAACCTCACAAGAAAGGCAGGAACTCTGGCTCAGTTCACTCAAAAAAATCATGTAAGGCACGTCACAAGATTTCAGACTCCTTTCTTGCTAGGACGGCAGGTCAGCTTGTTCTTGGTGTAATATTCCCTCCATCCTCTTCCTCTTTCAGGTTCCAAAGTGCTTCTGAGGTTCAGAGTCTCTGGGAGTGTTATGTACAGGATGCAAACTTCAGACGGTGCTGCAGCATGGAGTCTGCTACCCTATACATCATAGATGAAGCCCTCTTCACCCCCAATGAGGATGACCCTTACCTCCTGATATTTATTGTTGGACCTCCCAGCTACCATCAACACAGTCGACCGCCACATCCTCATACGCATCTTAGAGACACAAATGGGATTCACGAGTTGTGTCCTCCATTGGTTCTTCTCCTACCTTTCCAATCAACATTAGTTCATTCACATGGCCTCCTCCTAGTCCCATAGATCACTATCGCCTGTGGAGTCGCCCAAGAGTCTATGCTGTCATCTCCACCCTTTACATGGAGCCGCTTAGGGCTCTACTCATATATAGCATCATCAAGAGTCACCAATATGTAGATAATAAACAACCCTACTTGTAAGCTTACTCTGCTTCAAAAATCCAACGCCTCCGACACTGGCTGCACCTGGATGTCCAGCACCTGGCTGAAGCTCAACCCAACCGAGTCAGAATTCCTGTTATTTGCCAAGAACAACAAACATGAATCAGTACAAACCTATCTCAATAACATCAACCTTGACAGATTTTAACACCAACTTTCACTGAATACCAAATCACTTGGGTTCACTCTGGACACCAACCTCACCCTCATGGGACACATTGTCAAAAAAAACCCCACAAAGACAGCCTGCTACAAACTTTCTATTCTAAAGAAAGTGAAATGGTTTCTTCCAGAAATCAACTTCAGAACTGCTGTTCAAGCCCTCTTACTCTTGAATCTGGATGGTGGCAACACCCTCCATGACCTCCCAGACTCCATAATGGCACTCCTTCGGGGCAACCTACAAGCCACAGCATGTTTCATCCAGGGCCTGAAGAAATATAACTACAAATGGCTCAACTTGCTGGCCTGCACCATCTTCAAATCCAGCTGCCTCATTCCCAAAGTCATCATGACCAGCACCCCTGCTTATTTTTTCAGACAAGCTCTTCATCGCTGCTGGTTCTCTGCACATCTGCAGCCAGAATACCATCAGACAGCACACTAAGAATCAAAAACATAAGCAGCATCTATGCGCCCAGAATCTAGATCAACATCCCCCTATCCATCAGGATGAACCTAATGCCGCCCCATATTAGGAAAGAGCTAAAGGTGCATCTCTTCAAAGAACACTACATCAGTGCACCACCATTCCACAAATTGGCTACCTCTCCTATCACTCGTTGACTTTATCCTGGACTTTGACCATGTAGAGCATTCTGCTCCCTTCTGGCTAGGTTTACGCCATAGACATCCCACATACATACATACATACAAACTTATACATTAGTGGAAAACTTTTCAAGCTTCCAGAAATTCCAGAATACATGAGATGTTTTATTTGCTCCCTTTGCAGAAAGCCCTATGGCTAACACGGCCTTCATCTAGAGCCTTTGTACAGAGAAAATTCAAGATTCCAAGGGTAAGATGTACAGATGAGAGATTATCACAGGCCCGATGCCCATCCCCGTCTTACGTATCCTAACTCTTTGAAGAACACAGATGTTCTTTACATGTCCATGCTTGAAACTACCAGTGACTGTTTGGTGCAGATGCAGTGGTAGCATCTTAGTCTCCACTTTGTTATGAATAAAGAAGGCATTAAGGGCAGCACCTAGCATGAACAGCAAACAAAGCACTTATGGCACTTACTGTTGTACCAAAGCACTGATAGGCGAAGCAGGGGCTGTTGTGCAGTGATGAAAGGATGAGCAAATAACAGTGTGGGGGCTTCAAAAAGAAAACAGAGGTAAGGACAAAGCAGAACGACTGCTCAAAATATAAAGCGAGGCACAGAGCTATAAATGACATATAATCCTGTCTATGTTCCAGTAGAAAACGGTTAGCTTCAAGACACAAGCTACTTAACTACCCTGAAGGTAAGAGATTGTGTCACGGGCCACACATGCATGAACAAACTCCAAAATACTGATCTACAGAACTAAAACTGAAATACCACTTAATTTGTGCCTCATTTGTGCCGAACAATCAGTGTTCTTATAAAGCCCGACTACTCACCCATGAGGGTCTCAAGGTGCCGAGAAACAAAAACGTGCCCAAGACAAACTGGTACATAGGTAATAACAAACCGATTGGTTGATTAATTTCTTGTGCAAAGGTATATAGAATATTTTCCTCTTAATGTTCACAGCTAGATTCCATTCTGCTGAAAACATCTACAGTCTAAGCCTCAGGAAAATTAGCATAATCTGAAAGGCCCAAACAATTATGCAAAAGTATGCTAACTTCAGTATTTTGTATTTTTTTTTTTAACCGCATAGTGCTTCCCCAAGTCCATTTTTGGTGCAAGGACAAATTTCACACTGACAAAAATAGCCCAAAGTAATCCAAGATGCGAACAACAGCCATTACATTCGGATTAATTATGTTCTTCACATGCTCCCATAATAGATTTTTTTACCAGAACAAAGGCCCTAATTCCAACGGTAGTCGGTCGGGCCACCGAGCGCCATCACATCGGGCAGGAGACCATCCGACAATAAGTCGGCAGTCTCACCACCCTATTATGATGAGACCGTCAGCACGGTGGTCAGAAAATGCTTTTTTCTACGGTAGCTTGTGCTGCAGCCCAGGAAAAGGCCCGCAGCACAAGCCGCAGTAGAAAAAAGTACTTTGTGCACATCCATGCACTGTGTGCAAGGCAGCACGTGGTGCCTGGAACACGGTGCATGGATGCGTGGGGGGGGCACTACATGTGCCTCGAGGACCACCATTTCCATCTGCCTTTTCATGGCGGAGGGACATGGCGGTGGGAAACATAGTTAGTTATGCTTCAGTGATCTGCCACTTGTCCACCCTCAGCACCAGGACACTCTAGTCTGAGTAGCTGTGCGCTATATTAAATCCGTTCATTCATCAAATCCGTTCATTCATTAGGGACATCCTAATCCCTACGGTGGTGCCTGCTCAGGCACTGCCTCCATTATAGGGATAGGATTCCGACTGCCGCCCCGACGGGATCTTGGATCCTGTCGGAGGCAGCGGTCTTTCCCACTGATCTCTGCGGTCCAACCACATGCATCAAAATGTGGCAGTCAAACCTATGGCCTGTCTGCTACGTGGACTGCCATCGACGGCCTGTCGGTGGCGGTCCTCCCGACATCGTAATGAGGCTCAAAGTCTCAATTACAAACTGTGACGTGGTGGCATAATCTCAGGCATTTTGCATAACAACCATAATGCAAAATGCGGGAAATTATGCAAGATTATACCAGCTTAATGACATTTTGTCCAGGGCTACTCCAGTTCTGAAGAAGGCCTCAGAACTGCGGTCTCAAAAAGGAGGTTGAAATGCATTTATCAAAAAATGAGGGGGAATGAAAAGGCCCATCTTCCTACTGATTAAGTTCCAACAAGCAAAAGAAGGTCTGCGCGTATTGGCGTAGATTAACCCTCCACAGAATGATGAGGAAAACCTATTTTTTTTTTAGAAAACCCTCACCCACCAGGGTTGGCCCTAGGTGGCATGCAACCTGATGATGAAGAATGCCACCAAGGGGCAACCCTGGTGGGTGAGGGTTACTTAAAAAAAGCTGATGTGCCCTCAGTCGGACATCTTCCTTGTTTATATTCATAAACATGACACTTGCCTTTTCACAACTAACTTGCAATGGTTCAGACGAGAGTATATCACAAGCTCGCCTATGTCACGTGAGTGACTCTGAAAGGCAGAAGGGGCGGGAGGTGCCACTTTTAAACACACATACCAATGATGCTTGGTTAGCAGTTTCAAAACAGACAGCAAAAGACATGTATCAAAGTGTCCAATGAAAGGGTTTGCTCTAAGAAATCTCAAAATGGGGCTAGGGGTCACTCACAGACTTTCCTCGAGATTGCACCATCCCTGACCAGCTAGATAGCTTGTGGTGTCCTTATGTGCCCCTAACCAGCCCCAAAGAGAAGTGTTTTCCCCTTATATCCTGCATTAAGTTTGTGATGCAAGGAATACACTTAGTGACTCTTATTCCAGAACCATTTGCAACACCTTTCTAACACCTATTCCAATGCTGCTGCTTTCTAAGGTCACAATTGGACCTTGACTATAAACTCAAGGTCACGACTGATCGATCTATTAGTCACAGAGGGTTCCCGGGAAATGGACGCCTAAAGTCCAGTATGTGCGAGAGACTCCAGAGTGAGTACTGATTCACTGCTACTTCCATCAAAAAAAGGCGGAAGTCGTCAAGACCAGTTGGGTATGTAACTGGTCTGACCTTGAATTCATTTCTACTGGCCACTAACAATGCGATTCTCGGGAGTGCCTGTTAAAAGGACACTGAGACCCGAGAACTGGTCCTAGTACCTAGCTTTCAATTCTGACATGGGTGGGACACTGGCTCCTATTTGAGGGGAAGGGATTTAAAAACAATACTTTTGTGGCTGGGAATTCATCCTCAAGGTCTCAACCCACTGAGTTGTCCAGTTCTGCAGCCACAGAAACAAGAACAGAAAATTTCCACCAAGAAACCAAATATCCAACTAGATACATTTCTGTCTGGCACCTCTGTGTACAAATATTGTAATAGCACCCCCCAGAGACATACTCTAGGGCACAATGGTTGCATGGTCTACTCATAGAATAACAGAGGCCGCATCACTTGAAGTTACTTGAACTCTATAATTTTAATAAGGGTGATTCTCTTGTAGTTTTGTTTCTATCATGTGTTTAACTGACCTATTCTAACTATCCGATAATATGGTGTTATACTTCTGAGAACAGATCAGGGCCTAACGGCTAGAGCGGTCAAGCTGGGGAACCGGGTTCGAGTCTCGGCAGTGACGCTCAACATCCTGTGATTCTGGGCAAATCACTTAATCACCTCGTGCCCAACAAAATGTCCGTCTGTAACGTAACTGGTGCTCATGTAAAGCGCGCTGATACCTTCGGGTCGAGTTGATTGCACGACTTTGCTACCACTGGTGAGTCACATTTTGAAAGGGAGTAACGTGTTTATCCTAATGTAGTGCAACAGTATCACTGGTGATGGCACACCAGTGGCACAAAGGGTTACTGGGGAAACAAGGGGGTACAGGATGCTGCCCAGGGACCTCTGACTGTCCTTGTGACCAGGAAAGGTCTCTCTCGGGTCAGCTGACACACAGGATATGATCAGTAACCTCTGACTGTCTGTGGGACCAGGAATGGTCTCCATCTGGGTCAGCTGACACACAGGAGACACCAGTAACCTCTGACTGTCTGTGGGACCAGGAATGGTCTCTCTCGGGGTCAGCTGACACACAGGAGACACCAGTAACCTCTGACTGTCCTTGGGACCAGAAAAGGTCTCCCTCTGGGTCAGCTGACACACAGGATACACTAGTAACCTCTGACTGTCTGTGGGACCAGTAAGGGTCTCTCTCTGGGTCAGCTGACACACAGGATACACCAGTAACCTCTGACTGTCTGTGGGACCAGGAATGGTCTCCCTCTGGGTCAGCTGACACACAGGATACACCAGTAACCTCTGACTGTCCTTGGGACCAGGAAAGGTTTCCCTCTGGGTCAGCTGACACACAGGAGACACCAGTAAACTCTGACTGTCTGCGGGATCAGGAAAGGTCTCCCTCTGGGTCAGCTGACACACAGGATACACCAGTAACCTCTGGCTGTCCTTGGGACCAGGAAAGGTCTCCCTCTGGGTCAGCTGACACACAGGGTACACTAGTAACCTCTGACTGTCTGTGGGACCAGTAAGGGTCTCTCTCTGGGTCAGCTGACACACAGGATACACCAGTAACCTCTGGCTGTCCTTGGGACCAGGAAAGGTCTGCCTCTGGGTCAGCTGACACACAGGATACTATCAGTAACCTCTGACTGTCTGTGGGACCAGTAAGGGTCTCTCTCGGGGTCAGCTGACACACAGCATACACCAGTAACCGCTGACTGTCCTTGGAACCAGGAAAGGTCACCCTCTGGGTCAGCTGACACACAGAATATACCAGTAACCGCTGACTGTCCTTGGAATCAGGAAAGGACTCCCTCTTGGTCAGCTGACACACAGGAGACACCAGTAACCTCTGACTGTCTGTGGGACCAGGAATGGTCTCTCTCTGGGTCAGCTGACACACAGGAGACACCAGTAACCTCTGACTGTCTGCGGGATCAGGAAAGGTCTGCCTCTGGGTCAGCTGAAACACAGGATACTATCAGTAACCTCTGACTGTCTGTGGGACCAGTAAGGGTCTCTCTCGGGGTCAGCTGACACACAGGATACACCAGTAACCGCTGACTGTCCTTGGAACCAGGAAAGGTCTCCCTCTGGGTCAGCTGACACACAGAATATACCAGTAACCGCTGACTGTCCTTGGAATCAGGAAAAGACTCCCTCTGTGTTATATCCTGAGTTTACATTCATATGTAATCAGCCTAGGTCTTCCTAGCTGCTCAGCCAGAGTGAGAGATGGCAACGGAATGTTGGTGTGAATGTGATGAATGGAATGCCTGGGTGCCTGTGTGGATGAGTGGATGACAGTTGGAGATGGGCTGAGCAGCTAGGCAGGCTGCTCCTGGTGGGACTGGTGTAGGAGATGTAGGAGCTGTTACATGGCTGAACCTTGATTGATACCACATGACCTGGAACTAATAAAGAAGACTTAGAAACTTACAACATGGCTACCAGTGTCTTCATGTACAGAATACAACATCTTTTTGGCGACGAGCGGACCAGGACCCAAGCGTACCTATGGACAGTACAGAAACTAAAAGTCTACAAAGAAACCACAGTAACAAAGGAAACTACAAGAAACTTCAAGAAACGTTAGCTACTACATGAAGCATAATGGAGCAACAGGCAAGCCAGCCCCACCAGCGTCCAAGTCAACGGACGGCCCTCCCACCAGCCTGAACTTGCTCCATGGAATGGACCACAGGTATGGTCTGTTATGTTAGGGTATGTCTGCCCTACCACATCCTTTTATGTGCCGCATGGATGTATCTGTAGCGTAAAGGAACTGTGGCTGTACAAAATGTGAGTTACAACTAAGCCCGGGCGTAGTTTGCGTAGTAGCACTTCACGTAGCTACGTGAAGTACAGCTTCAACTACACGTAGCTATGCAAATTGCGTAGTGCGTAGCTGTGTGCTTGACTGCACTGTACAATAATTACCAAAAGCAAACTTGTACAGTGCAAGTTAAGATAAAATAAATATCTCTGTCTTTATATGCTAAAAATGCATATAGTCATTTCACTAAAGTGAAAACAAAAAGTTAACAAGCAGTGAGAGAGGTGATGATTTTGGTATCCTCACTAACTTAGGAGAGAACCAACAACCAAGCAGATGTCTTGAAAACAAAAAGCACATCTTATTGAACGATTCCTCCTAGGACCACCCCAAGCACAGTTATGGGCAAAAATACAATCCCAACCAAAGGCCCTGCAAAGCATTATGGGACGAGATTAGCAGTGGGCAGTGAATATTATAGTGTCCAATATCAAAATAATTCTACAAAGAGCTGCAGTTCAACTAGTCGTCACTGGGTGTCGTCCCTCAAGAGTGAAATGCAAAAGTATTGAAAACCTTTCATGAAGCTTTTGCATTTGACTCGTGAGGGACGACACCTAGTGACGACTAGTTGAACTGCAACTCTTTGTAGAATTATTTTGATATTGGACACTATAATATTCACTGCCCACTGCTAATCTCGTCCCATAATGCTTTGCAGGGCCTTTGGTTGGGATTGTATTTTTGCCCATAACTGTGCTTGGGGTGGTCCTAGGAGGAAGGGACCACCATTGAATCGTTCACATGATATGCTTTTTGTGTTCAAGGCATCTGCTTAGTCCTCCCCTAGGTTAGGGGGACTCCAAAATCATCACCTCTCTCATTGCTTGATATTTTATTGTCAACATTCATTTTTGTGAATTGGTTATATGCTTTTTAGCATAAAAAATTGCTTTATCAAAGCATTTGAAGGAGTTTATTATACTCCTGCTACGCTACGTTTATTAGTACAGTTATTCACTCTGCTACGTGCAATTTGCGTAGTGCGTAGTAGCACAAACTTTGCATGCTTCGTGAGCGTAGCAAAGTATTATGCCCAGGGTTAGTTACAACCTAACTCTGTGAAGTTTATTCACAAGTGCAACACAGGAGTGGTGTGGTGTTGCTAAGTCTTGTGCTTTGGTCTCAAGTAGAGCACAAGTAAGGACATTTTACAAAGTGCATGACTGGAAGCCCCCTCACAAACGTGCTGAACATGGTCTCAAGAGCTTTCTACTATAGCGAAATACAGTGATGTGGCGCAGACTGAGCCTTCATGAACAGTATGCATATTTCTTCTCTGCATTGATGATGCACAGAGTAGCTGCCTGATTAATGCCTGCGTTTGAATTGCCCTTCACCACAATGACGCTGCCCAGAGTGTGTCCATTATTACTGCCGGCGTTGGAACAGACTTTCACTACTTTCATGCTGTGCAGAGTTTGTGCCTGTTCACTGCCTGTGTTCCAACGCACTTCTCTACACACTTCGGTTTTCACGAAGGTCTTCAGACGGATTTACATCCAGTTTTGTTTCAAGGTTTGATGTTTATGGATGTCTCTACACTGGCAATGTGTAGAAAAGGATACATTTATCTCTATCATGCTCCCTGCCCATGAGGAGCCTTACAGAGGAGAGCTTGACGTCTGTTGTGCTCTGATGCTGGGCAATTCACTATTTTTCAAGTGTCACTTGGTCGTGGAACCTGCAACAGGAGTACAACTTTTGCGGTGAGGAAAATGTGTGTCATTTTTATTATGTGCCTCTTTACATTCTCTGAGGCAAGCTGTGGAGACGGGTGGAGAGCGCAAACAGACACAGGCTTTACGTATTGGCCAAGGTGAGACACTTTTGGTCTTTGATTATTTATTCATTGTTGAGACTCTTATCGCTCTATTGCTGACTAAACCGTCGTTTTGGAAGTTTGAAACAAAACATAGCACAAGCTCTCTATAGCGCGTGCAATCCTACCTTTTGTAGACGCCCGCAGCTACGGTGGATCAGCTATGACGCATGTTACTCTGTTCCTTTGTTGCTTTCCGATGTTTTTGAAGCACCTACGCGCCGGAGTCACCCGGCGCGACGCCTACAACGTGCCGCCATCTTGGGGTTGGTGGTGGCACATATAGTCTGATGATGCTCTGCCTTTGTTCTGCCGTCCACGCTGCTTCGTTCTGCCAACCAAGCTGCATCTGCCAACCACGCTGTTTTTGTTGGTTGGAATAAAGTTTTAGCAAGAAAAGATGGATGCCGGGGACAATGCAGTGTTCTTTTGTCTAGAGCAAGATGAGGAATCGTCAACGAGGGATTCCTTTTGGTGGGCTGCTCCACTTCATCCTTGTTGGAGATGTGCTTATTCATGAGACTATCTTTATGGGGCATATTGTTGCAGCGCTTGGAGCTGGGAAGACATATCTCTGCTCTTTCCCACAGTCTCGATTAGACTAGCTGTTGGTAACATATTGCAAGAAATTGTTCTTTAACTGTGTGTGATCCATACAATGTGATCTTGGTGGTGTCCTTACACTAAACATGTTGATATGTGATAACTAGGTAGCAAGTTACAGTTATCTTATTTCGTGTTGTTGTCACATTTGTGCCATGTTTTTCTCAATGTGTTACTTTACTTTTAGGCATGTTCTCTATTTAGTTCCCTTACGCAAGAGGGTTTGTTTCATGGCATAACACGGGTGAAAGATTACTCACTGGCGTGGGGCACAGGTTGCTAATGTTCTACAGTAAAATTTTCATTTTTCGTGATGCCACAGTTTTTTGCAGTTTAATAGTTGGGACGTCATAGTCTCCTAGTGGGTGGACATCACAGATGATCCCTTACATGAGGGATGGGATTTGGCCATATTTCATTCCTTACATGAGGGATAGGTTTTGGCCATATTTCTTTCCTTAAATGAGGGATGGGTTTGGGGCTATTGTTTTAGTCCTATCAGTGTTGGGTTTGAGTCCCAGTTAGTAACCTCTACATGAGGTTTAGGTCATGGGTTAGTTCCCATACTCAATCGTTCTTACGGTAACCCTTTCACAGGGTTAGTTATGGGTTTATATCCCATTTACAGTTGTGCGCAGTACTAATGTACGTCATGGGTATACCCCATTTACAGTTGCGCGCAGTACAGAAGTACAACTAGGGTGTGGGTCTGGGTGCGTGCCCCTCACACAGTGTTATGGGTCATTGTCCCATTTCTTGGCAGTTTCCCTGTTGTTGGGATTGGCGTTGCGGGGTTTTTACCTTTTGCATTATAGTGTATATAGTGCAGCTTGTTTCAAAGTATTACAATGTGTCTTTGATTTCTACAAGTTTACGCTTCTAAATATTTTGATAATTTGTTATGAGGGAGGATGGGGGATATTGATGCATGTTTTTATGTCGTATTTTGCCCATCTTTTCTTGATTTCTTGAGATGTTTTACTTTTAGTTGCATCCCTGAGTTATGTACATTTCTGTTTTTGTGTATAGTTTTCTTTAGTATTGTAATTTTTGGTTTCTATTTAAAGGAAAGGGATAATGTTATATCCTGAGTTTACATTCATATATAATCAGCCTAGGTCTTCCTAGCTGCTCAGCCAGAGTGAGAGATGGCAACGGAATGTTGGTGTGAATGTGATGAATGGAATGCCTGGGTGCCTGTGTGGATGAGTGGATGACAGTTGGAGATGGGCTGAGCAGCTAGGCAGGCTGCTCCTGGTGGGACTGGTGTAGGAGATATAGGAGCTGGCACATGTCTGAACATGGATTGTTACTGTATGACATGGAACTAATAAAGAAGACTACAAATTACACCTCAAGGCTGCCAGTCTCTTCATGTACAGAACACAACACGCGGGGTCAGCTGACACACAGGAGACACCAGTAACCTCTGACTGTCTGTGGGACCAGGAAAGGTCTCCCTCTGGGTCAGCTGACACACAGGAGACACCAGTAGCCTCTGACTGTCCTTGGGACCAGGAAAGGTCTCTCTCTGGGTCAGCTGACACACAGGAGACACCAGTAACCTCTGACTGTCCTTGGGACCAGGAAAGGTCTCCCTCTGGGTCAGCTGACACACAGGAGACACCAGTAACCTCTGACTGTCTGTGGGACCAGGAATGGTCTCTCTCGGGGTCAGCTGACACACAGGAGACACCAGTAACCTCTGACTGTCCTTGGGACCAGGAAAGGTCTCCCTCTGGGTCAGCTGACACACAGGAGGCACCAGTAGCCTCTGACTGTCCTTGGGACCAACGAGGGTCTCGCTTGGCGTCAGCTGACAGTAAAGCTAGCAGCAGTTCAGGCTCATATGTTCTGCATCAGTGCTTTTGCTGGCACCCCACTTAGGCAGAAAGGCAGGGGGCAGAGAACAGTGGGCTAAGAGGGGCATGTGGACTTGCCCTGAAGATCATAGAGATGGTCTAAAAAACGTTAGACAATTTGATAAAGGTACAATTATGCACAGCTGTAAACAGAGCTCCCAAGTTCCCCAGGCCCATACCTGAAGTTTATCCAGTCCGGTTTTCTCTTGCATGCTGGGGCTTGTAGTTCTGATATTTTAATGGAAACAGGACCGCAAATCCCAGAATGTAAAGAAAACAACCCGGACTGTGTTAGCTACTCACACATGTAACAGGGAAAATTGAGCGCTCCCGAGTCCCATGTAAAATGCACCACATGTGTAACGCCTTCAGTCAGTTATGGCTTCTTTTTCGCTAAGAAAAGTTGCATTCTGGGATTTGCAGTTTTCTTCGTTTCTCATCGTATTAGTTCAGCAGTCCCTGCATTTAAAATGATGTGAACTAAAGTCAGGACTGGCTGAAGCTGGAGGCTGTTGCTTGGCAACCACGAATGTAGCTAGAGGCTTACAAAGCCGGAAGTGGCTCAGACCTTTCTGAACTCGACCCCTGCACAGCACTTCTCAGCTCCCAAGACTGGTGACAGGGCATCATTCAGACTAAAGGGGGAAAGAAAAGCGATCACCTGTTTTTAGCACAAAACTGCTACCAATTACACAAAATATTGTGACCCAAAGCACTGCGCGCAGGTGTGTGGACCGTGCGGCGCCACTTCACGAGGGGAGCCAACACACCGCAGAAAAGGTTAATGGCAAAATGGCTGCCTGCTTGAAGGCTGAAATTAAATAAAACCGAGTCAAGCTAATTACACAAATGAGGCTCCGACGATAATTAGCCACTTGTTACAAGAAAGGGAGAAAGGAAAGGTCACACATTTCAGTGAAATCCCATACTGCCATTTTCTGATTTCTATTGGTATTTAAATCACCCAAGCGGATTGGCAGGAGGGACGTGTCTATAAATGTCTCTCTGGCACGTGCACCCTCCTGCTGGCATTTTACCGCCAAAAATACTACCCCAAAAAAACATCTGAGCAGACAGACTGCAGAAAGACATTGGCACCTGCTCTTCGGATATTACAATGATTCTGTGTCAAACACTGAAGCAATGCATGCGTTTTAAAAAAATCATAATTTCATAAAATTAGAGAGAGAGAGCAACAAATTACATTACATCACCGCATAATAAATAGATGACCCTATCAATTCACTAGAACGGTTTTCTGCTTTTCTTTTACCTCGGAAGGATGAACAGCTAAATTGGCCTTGGTGAGATAAGAACCTTTCTGTCTGCCATGATTTAAACACAGCGATGTGCGCAGTGCTCCACCCGCTGAGCTATCTCACCCTGAAATGCCATTACAGTTCTAGATTTTGGGCCTGTTGCAGATTTTGGCAGACGGGTTACTCTGTCACAACGGTGATGGATATGCCGTCTGCCGACATATAAATTCCATACGATATTATGGGATTTATATTTCTGCCGACGGGTTATAAGTCACAGTTGCGACGGAGTAACCCATCCACCAAGATCTGAATCAGCCCAAAGTCACGGTGCTGCCTGCATACCTGCCAAGCAGCCGGTCAGGAGTGTCACTTGCATTCAGTCCTGGCTTTTAAAGCACACTCCTCATTTTTTGTTCTTTCCCATTCAAAGACCCAGCTTCAAAATTGTATTTGAGGAAAGAATAAATGCCAGGACTGGTTGTGGGTCTGACACTTGGACATAATACATGAGGGACGGAGCTGGCTCTCACTTAAATCTGTGAACTATATCTGAACATTTGAATCAGGGGTATCCAATCTTTTCTGTAAGAAGAGCTACTTATGTCCAATGTAAATGATCCGGTATTACTAATATTGTTAGTGTTCTAATAGTGAGCACATCAGACAAGATTACCTTGTGGTTGTCATATGCAAGATTACCCGGAGTGATCACCTCAGTGCATCAGACACGGTCGCAAGCAGTATTGCAAAAAACAAAAATAAATAAAATACTTTGTCAATGTGCAATGCATCAATGTGGGAAATAAATACCAGACACATATGCAGTGTCACTAGCACCAAGGTAATAATATTAGTAGTAAGTCTCCCCAACACTGCATAATTCAATACTGAAAATTCAGCTTTAAATATTGTAATAAATTGGGTTATTGGTTGAGAGGGGTGAAAACCCTACAAAGTAACAAGCATAATCCTTGTCAGGATGTGCCACAAAAGTCACTAAATCAACCTGTGCATAACCCTCTGATAGCTTGGCACAAAAGCAACCAGGCTTAACTTAGAGGTGATGTGTGAAGTATTTATGCAGCACAGAAACAGTAATAAAGTGAAAACACAATATAAGAAAAATATCAAACCTATTTAGAAAAATAGAGTAAAATGTACGGAATTAAATTACACCAAAACAAATTAAATCCGATTTATGAATTTTTAAAGTTTTCACACAAAATGGCGGCTAAAAGATCAAACCGCCATCTGCAGGTATCTGGTCGCGTGTGACCAGGGTAGCGCCAAAAGCTAAGGCCGACTGCGAAGGAGCACATACACGAGGTAGATTGGGTCCTGTCTCGGCTTACCTATGGATTTAGAAGAAAAGTTCTTGACAAGGTAGAGTTAAGGGGGCTAGGCAGCAGACATTGAGGAGCCACTGGACAGAGTTGTAGTGAAGATTTGTCCTTCAGGATGAAGCTTCAGGCTGTAGCCGACGAGGGCTCCATGAGGCCGGATCCCTTCGACGAGAGATCTCGCTGAACAGGATTTGGTGCTGTGGAGAAAAACGTAGCAGGAGCTACAGCGAAATCAACCAACAGGCAATGCACATATGCGGATTGGTCTTCTTCGGTTCTTAGAGCACTTTTTAGTTAAAAAGTTTCTAATTCCCAATTGTTTAGGCTTAGGCAGGAACATCACCTCTAACACCACTTCCAAGGGTCCAAGACCTGGGGGCAGCACTTGAAGGGGTAGGACTTACTAAAGCAGAGGCCAGATGCACGGTTCAATGTCCCTGTAGCTCACACAGGAGGCTAGCCAAGTAGCCCTTGGAGTCACTTCTGGTGCTTCTGTGTTCACTGGGTTGCACTATGAGGGCATGTAAAACGTAAAACCCACATGTCCTACTTTTAAAATACATTACATCTTGCCCTATGGGCCTTTATCCCTACCTTAGGGGTAATTTATATGTAATAGCAAACATTGGCACACCCAATAGATCTGGCCTTTGTGACCTTTTAAGTGTTTAGCCATGCAGCACATTATCAGACTACCCAATGCATCACACAGCCTAAAATAATTAAATGAAAATGGTCTGAGAATCATCAACTACATTCTGGAGAAAGCCTGGAGCACGTAATGAAATTGTGGCACACTCAAAAACAAATTAAAGTGTGTTGCAAGTTATGCTCATCCCACATGATAGCAACTTGGTGGTAGCAGTGAGAGTCACCCTGCATAAACACACAACTTGCATTTTACTCTCCATGTCAAGCCACCAACAAGAAGCACAGTAAGCTGGACAAAAAGGCCCACCATTCACTACTCTGCTACCAAATAAACAGCCCACAAACCAGCTGCCTTTCCTATCACTCATTGACTCCAACCATCTGGTGCACTCTGTTGACCTGTGGCTAGTTTTGCACTAAAGAGATACCGCATACACCCACACAATGTGAGAAATACAAGATGAAACATTCAAACAATAGCTTATAGCCCTTCTAGAATCTCAGAACTCGTACAAATGGGCAATACATTGGAAGGGGTAGGGGCGCAGGGAGGAGGGAGGAGGGGCTTGGGCAGGCAGAGGTGGAGCTTGGGCAAGGGAGAAGTGAGGCATGAGGCGGAGGTGTGGAGGAGGTGACAGAGATTAGAAGAGAGTTAGTTGGAGGTGAGCGCCACTCTGGCAGCCATCTTGCTCCTCCCATAGCTGCTGCAAAACTGCCCAGCACATTAAACATCTTCATGCTTCATCTGTTCAACTGTACTATGCATTTTTATTGATTCACAGTATTAATGTCTCATAAAACTCAGTGCCAACGCTTCCACACTAGACTGGATTGACAACACACATCACAAATGTATTTTGCACGCTATCTAAACTTGTGTAATTTGTAATTGTTCCCGACTAGAGTATTGCTATTTTATGTTAGGACTTTGTTCCAAAATAGCATCCATGTGTCTCGGTAAAATAGACCCTCCCCGCTCCCCAGTTATTATGTGGTGCGCACATTGCAAAAGTGACAACCATAAAACGGGTGGTGAAAGGAACCATTTGCCTGACTTAAAGTTGGCCGGCTCTGGAGACTTGGTACTGCAGCGTGTGAGCTGTAGTAGCGAAAGAGTGACTGGTTTATTTCAGTATGGACGAAGCTGAACGTGTGCTTCCCCCTGCGGTTAGAGTGGATTTGCCCAAGAGGGCTCTGCAGGTGTGTTGACCCAAACAACTAGGAAGCCACACAAGACATGCACTGCTACACAAATACCAGTACCATGACATCGAAGTTTTTGCCGCAATAAAAATGCCCTGTTCCTTATCCATTTCCCTTTTTACTATATAAACTATGGGCCCTTCCCTACTGGTCCAACTACAACTCAGGCGAGCAATCTCCATGAACTTAGGGATCGGCTGAAGGCATCTGACAACATGCTGGGCACTTAGCTGCTATGCTGTTGCTGTACTTTCCAGTGAAAATTACGCACTCTACACAAAGCGTAAATCTTCACTGAATAACAACATCAGCGAGGAAACGTTCAAGGCACAAAGGAGGGATGTTCCACGGGGATCGAAGTGAGCCATAAAAAAACAAAATACAAAGAAGGGTTATAAGCTCACTGGAAAAGATCAGAACAGCAGTAAACAAAGTTCAGCTGGGCACAGTCAAGGGGGTAGAAACCATACCTTTGCTGTGGGTAGTGCTCATTGTTGCAGGAGCTTGCAAGCAAAGTGAGCCCTCCGTGAAAACTCTTAATTCAACTAAGAACACAGGCGGCGAGGTTTAGAGAGAAAATGTGTCCCAAACAAGGCGAAAGCTGAAGAGCAACCGAGCATGGGTCCCAGTGCAAAGGGGTGAGCGCACAGCCCGCTGCTAGCTAGAGTGCTAGCCTCCTCTTCCACTTGCATTGGGACACTCTCCACAGCAACATATGCTTGGTTGGCGCAGCGAGAGGAAATGCGTCAGAGAGCAGGGAAAGGGGCGGCTGCAACCAGAGCTGCCATCCCTGGTGCTTCTGAGATCCGTTTGTGTTTGTGAGTGCAAGAGGGGCCAACATGGTGACTTTATGGAAGGAGACAGCAGTCGGGGTGTGTGTGTTTAAGACCACCACCACCAACCCCGCTGATTAGTACTGCTCCGATCTTCCTGGCTGGAGTTACCGCCCATGCTGTGTGAATTTGCGTTTCGTGGCTGCCATGCACAGGCAATGGCATGTGCTGTGGGAACGCGTGCTCGGGCTTACGATGCCTTTGAGCTGCCACAACAGGAAAGTGATAAAAAAAAATAGGCTCAGGCACAAAGAGATAAGCACCAAAGTGGAAAAATAGCATTAGTTAGGCACTGCTCCATGGGAGGAAACAAATGAGCACAAGGCGGGAAAAAGAGGATAGATTATCCACTAGCAACCAAGCTTTTTTCGAAGGATAATTTAAGAAGCAAATATAAAGGCAATGGACAGGCTATAAGCTCACAGAGTGATTATGTCTCGAAGAGACAGAGTGTACGCTGCCTAGGCATGATCTAAAAAAGATAATTTAGTCCTAGTAAAAGGTTTATTTTGTCATGTCAAATTGGCAGTTTAAAACTATATTACAGGCTGCAAAGGTAGTCCTGAGGCCTGTTTTCAAGTGTTACTTAAACAGGTGGCACAATGAGTGCTGCAAGCCCAGTAGTAGCACGTAATTTACTGGCCCTGGGTATATGCAGTACCATTTTACTAGGGACTTCAAGTAAATTTCATGAGCCATTCAGGTGTATTGCCAATTTTACAATGTTCTAGGGATAGAGCATAAGCACTTTAGCACTGGTAGACAGTGGTAAAGTGCACAGAGTCCTAATGTCAGCAAAAATAAATTCAGAAAACAAGAGGGGTGAAGGCAAAAATGTAGAGGAAGACGGGTGTCTTCTCAAGGATGTCGAGTCTAACAAATATGTTATGGAAATTGAACCATTTTTCTCTAAACATAAATTTATGAGTTCTCAAAATGCACACATTTTGTCTCAAATACACACTTTTCAATTTTGGCATACATATATTAATTAATCCAAGTGCAAGATTCTTATTTATAGGCTGGGATAAACACAGCGAAACAGGAGAGCCACCAGTAGCTCCCGAGCTACTTGTTGGAGAAGAATAATTTAAATCTTGTTCTGCAGGGTTGTGGGGAAACTTAAGCTCTACCTCTGCAGAAGTCAAAGTCCTGACAGAGTGCAAAGTTACCTGACTTCACCTGAAACATAGCTTCATTATCCCACCCGTTTCATGCAGCTAGATGTCCCGCTGGCCGTGGACGGGACAAAGGTTATAGGGTATTTTGTTTCCTCATGGTCACTTATGGCTGTCCCCACCCTGCATGGCAGCCACATCATCTCCGTCCGACAATGCTGGAGGTCCCAAGGTGGAGACAGGAAAGGTGCCTGGAAGCCAAGGCAAGTGGCAAGGCCTGCCTGCCAGCAGCAGCCTTCATTGACCTTTATCAGCTTCATGAGGATGGCAAGGGAAACAACTGTGCGCAGTTACCAAGTGTAGGTCTTAACAACTTTGCACAGCCCTAGTCCTTTATGAACATGTTTGCTAACGTAGAGATCTTTAACCTCTACAAAAAATGCTGAAGGCTTTCATCTTTCACACCTTTTTTAATCATATCCAGTAGGAAATATTCAGCTTTCTGTTAGACCATTTCTTTTACTTATGGCCAATAGGAAGTCTTCATCTTTCGGTCAGTCCATCATACCTATATCCAATAGGAAGTCTTTAGCTTTGTCTTTTAACTTGTATCCAATAGGACGTCTTTAATTTTCAGTTAGCCTAATGTCGTTCAACCTATATCCAATAGGAAGTCTTTAGCTTTGTCTTTTAACTTATATCCAGGAATTTTCGGTTAGCCTAATATCTTTCCACTTATATCAAATAGGAAGTCTTTAGCTTTCAGTTGTCCTAATGTCGTTCAACCTATATCCAATAGGAAGTCTTTAGCTTTGTCTTTTTACTTATATCCAAAAGGAAGTCTTTTGCTTTCAGTCTTTAACTTTCTCTTTTAACTTATATCCAATAGGACGTCTTTAATTTTCACTTAGCCTAATGTCGTTCAACCTATATCCAATAGGAAGTCTTTAGCTTTGTCTTTATACTTATATCCAAAAGGAAGTCTTTAGCTTTCAGTCTTTAGCTTTGTCTTTTTACTTCCAAAAGGAATTCTTTAGCTTTTAGTCTTTAGCTTTCTCTTTTTACTTATATCCAAAAGGAAGTCTTTCGCTTTCAGTTAACCTAATGTTGTTAAACTTATGTCCAATAGGAAGTATTTAGCTTTCAATCAGCCTATTGTCTTTCCATTTATATCCAATAGCAAGTCTTTAGCTTTGACTTTATATTTATCTCCAATAGGTGGTCCTTAGTTTTAAATTAGCCTACTTTTGTTCCACTTTTATCCAATAGGAAGTCTTTAGCTTTCAGTTAGACTATTCTCTTTCCACTGATGTCCAATGGGAAGTCTTTGGCCTTCACTTAGCCTCTTGTGTTTGCTCTTATATCCAATAGGAATGACTCCTCTTTCTGTTATCCCATTGTCTTTTTAATTGTATCCAATAGTAAGTCTTCAGCTTTCAGTTTGCTTATGGTCTTTCCACTTATATCCAATAAGAAGTCCTCAGCTTGCAGTTAGCCCATTGTCTTCAGCTTTCAGGCAGCCCACTGCCTTTGCAATAATATTCCATATTTCTTTCGAATACTAGCCTAATTTGGGGCAGCACCACCACCTTTCCAATTCATCTTCCACTGTGCCAGAGCAGCTCAAACATTCCCTGTATGCCAGAGTTGTGTCTGGAATGCTGAGAGTGGAATGTTGAGAGTCACGGATGTGATAGAATGTTGACGTGTGGTCTGCAGTGGGAGCTAGGAGATGGGGACAGTTTGAGCTCTGGTGGAGACATGACCCGCCTACTGTTACTACAACCTAAGGGCCTTACAAGAAATAAAGAAATTGTCTCCTACTCGAATGGGTCCAGACTCTTGTAAGAAGACCCCCCATCACTATGTCATTTCTCTCTAGCTGTATGCCCTTCAATTTGTTATTTAGTCTCCTTTTATATGCAACAAGCATGATTTGTAGAACATAAAGTAATTGTGATAAAGACAGTCCTGCTTGGGGCCTTTTTTCATGCACACCGTGCCTATCTTGAATATTAGCTGCATAGTTGGTTCAACAGAACTATCTGTAGACAGCTTGAGCATTTTGTCTTCCAAACGTACCTTATGCAGCATTACTAAGGCTCAGCCCACACTATGAAATGATTTTTCTACAAAGAGTGTCATAAAACCTGCAGGGTATCTTCCATTTCTCCTGTTTTCAATTACGTTTTCTACTTTTCAAATGTTGTTGAAAGGGCATCGTTCCTATACAAAATGCTGGTTGATCTGTGTGGATCAATTTTGACACTTTTCAAGTTGGTGGCAATAATCTTGTTATACATTTCAGTAACTACATCATTAAATGCTGCTTGTGTGCATGTAGAGAATTACTCCTCACAATATTCATGTTTCAAAATCACTGACATGGAGACATTTGTTATATTGTGGCCCTGTCTGTGTCTCTAAAGAAGTTTTATTATTTTGTCAAGTGGGGGGAGTAATAATACTTAAATATGTTATCAAAGAATGCTTTGAGACTATTTTGGCCAGCATCGTCACTGGTGTTCCGTGTTTAGATAACTTTTCTAACTTTTTCCTGGATGACTACAGAATTCAGGCATTCCCGGCGAGTTTTTGGAACTTCTGAAAAAAGCATTGTATTTAAGTAATAATTATTGTCACCTGTCTTCCCTTTTACTTTTGTAAAAAAAAATAGTTTGATTAAACCTATGCAAAGCTTTTCATTTTCTTCCTATTACAACCCAATGGTGTACTTTTTAAATCTTTCTCAAGTAGAATGTCACTATCTTTGCTCTTCCAAGGAATCCAAAATATTATCTGCTTTATTGCGCTTCATACAGAGATTTAATCAATTTAAGTGTCAACCATTTAACTCATTGAGTGACCAAGGTGTAGATTTGGTTCCTAAGTCTGGAAGCCTCCCTTACATTTATCATTGAGCCATCAGATTGTGTTTGATTTCAGCTTTCGTCAGTTCTTTAATATGTTTTGTTTTAAATAGGGTATGAGTTTGTTATTTTTCTTTCAGGGAGGAGAAGTAGATTCCTCTAAATGCTACTTTAAAGGTATACCAGAAAGTCCCATGAAATTATTGTTTAAAGTAAATGATGGGGAACTATTCCGCAATCTAATCTACTTTTTTTCTTTCCTGAAGTTTGGGTCACAGTATTTTTAGTTTTCAAAACTCCAAACAAAGCATTTCGGTCTTTCACCACCATTCTATC
The DNA here is from genome assembly GCA_963921515.1 of Calotriton arnoldi. Taxonomy (NCBI): domain Eukaryota; kingdom Metazoa; phylum Chordata; class Amphibia; order Caudata; family Salamandridae; genus Calotriton; species Calotriton arnoldi. The sequence continues at coordinate 2,124,555 of CAWUFW010002126.1, read as the reverse complement.
AAACTGACCTCTGACCATACGACCTACCTAAAATATTCAAAGATAATTTATTTTGGGACTCTGAATAGAGAGAAAACTCTCTCAGGCTTTGCACGTCATCCAATGTCACCCGTGAGTTACTCAACCTCTACTCAACCTCTACTATTTCTGCGATCAAAATAACAAGCTTTGGATATGTTAATCACTCTTGTCATTAACTTGTGAGCTCAATAGCTTCTACAATCTCCCAAGTCAACACAATGACAAAATGTAACTTACATAGCGCATAGCCCAGGGAGAAGAGTCCCTTTGATGTTCCTGCGACAATGGATTGCCCTCATATGTGTTGCAGTAATGTCCCACCAGGACCTGTGGCGACTGCCATAATAATGAGGTGGGGGGTGGGGGGAGGAGGGCGGTACGGTGGAATAATAATACAAAAAGAAAAACGTTGCCTCGTCCACTTCTCCGGCTCGTCTCGAGTCCCAGCATGCACTGGGGCACAGTCTCCCCATCCAGTCCCAGCACTGCTCTCTTGCTATGAGAGCAGCACCAGGATTAGTCTGAGCGGTGTTGTTTGCTGCTCAGACAGTGCCTACGCACCTGTGAAGTTTCTCCAACCAGGCCGTGCAACACAGCCGGGTTGGAGAAACATAAGTGCGCATGTCTACTAAGACGGCCGGCCAAACAGACATGCTCATTTACAGTGCGCCTACCACTCCTCTCTGATGTGTCCGGCCCGCCCCTCCTTGCACTGATACCATCGCCTCAATCAGTCAGAGGTCATTTTATTTTTCGCTAGACCGCTGACTGTTTGACCAGTAGGAGGAGTTGCCCCTGACCACGCCTATCACAATGGCAACAACAAAGGCTCACTACAATGAGAATTAAACAACAACACTCAGAAAACAAGGCAGCCCTTCTCATCTTTCACATAAAAGCCTCAGTCCACATGACCGCAGACATGACAGTTCTTCACTGGCTCCAGTTCAAAGTATAGGCAGACCAAAAATCATTTGCATAGAGCAAGGCATGACTGTAGACTATGGTGCAGGTCCCTCTATTTTAATAAACCTTGAAACTGAGGCACCCATGGGGCTGTTGCTGTCCATTTTTGCCATGTCCTCCACCACTGGATGTGCCTCTCCAGCAACTATGGAAGCAATTGCACCCTTCTCTATTTGTGGAAACATTCAAGACTGATCTTCTTCAAGAAAAGGTGAACTAATCGATATCACTGACTAGATAAGGGTCACTCCACATTTGGGGTGACCCCAGCTTATTCGCTCCCTCACCTGTCTTTTCCCTATAGTAATTCATTAATGATTTTCACAAGAAAAAGATACCTAAATTGATCCAAAAAATTAAATAAATACAGACTTCAGAAAGCACCCATCTCCCAGCTTGTGGGTTCGGTCACATAGCGTAGCAATCGCAGCGGGCTTCGATGAAGCACAGTAGTGGATAGCTTTTGTTGAATACGACAAATATGGCCATCCATATTGCTAAAACCTTCGAATGGGCACACCACAAAAAGTTTTTTGTCTGAGGCAATTCTCCTGAGGTTAGAAAAGGTGAGGTTTTTAACAACACAGAGGTCTACATGCATAATAAGGGCACATGTTTGAATCCAAGAAACATCAACACGGTGGCTGATCATAATGAGGTCACAAATTGTTTAAAAGTTTTCAATAGTGGAATTTCGTATGGAACTCCAATATGCAAAGCGGATTCTGTTGTGCTGCTAATAAATGGTTTCTCATTGTTGTTGCTTCTCCTTGCTTCACATGTCCACAATGACTCAATCAGCTCTTGGTCTGCATTGGGCCGCTCCAAAGCCTTTTCATGAGGGTTCTCCAAGGGCCCGGCTATCACTTGCAATTAAACCAATCACTTGAATGCTTCTGAATTCTTTTGTTGAGCCACCATGTCGCAGAGACCAGAATACAATGTCCTAATTGTAGTGCTTTTGTTTCGAAGCTAGTAAATTCACCACCAGAGGCAAATACAATCAGAAGAGGTGGCTGACAGCTCTTTCATTTGGCCTTTTGTCTATCAACGCAGAGCACACAGGCTTCACAGCTATAGACTTCTAATGAACTGGCAGCTTTCGCAAATATTTTGTTTTCTATTTCAGATAACCAGCACACAGTTTCTGCCCTCATTTCGCCTGAGATGTAAATGCCATTTGTGGGCAAAGTTATATCATTGGAGGATGGCCACTTTTGATAGAACAAAACTACAAGAGAGGTATGGCTAAGCAGGGATGAAGGTCACAGACAATATATCTCCAGAGGTGAGGCCTCTGGCGATAGAGAAAGAAAAGGTACATTTAAGGTGGCTATGCAGGAGTGTCACTTGGCTTTGATAATATGAATGTAGTCCTTTGTGATGAGCCTGGCAAGCATAAAAGAGTGGCACGACTTAGCAATGGAGAAGCTTGCAGTATGGAAGTAGGAGTCATTCTACCATAGGGATCAAGTTTGGCTACAACATATAAAGTGATGAGAGGTGATTGGGCAGTGGAGCGACTTGTGGTTTGGAAGCAGGAGTCATTCTACCATGGGATGTCTGGCCTCCTCTGACAGACCATGCAAAGTAATGAGAGGTGACTGGGTAGTGGAGTGACTTGTGGTTTGGAAGCAGGAGTCATTCTACCATGGGATGTGTGGCCTCCTCTGACAGACCATGCAAAGTAATGAGAGGTGACTGGGTAGTGGAGTGACTTGTGGTTTGGAAGCAGGAGTCAATCTACCATGGGATTTCTGGCCTCCTCTGATAGACTACACAAAGTAATGAGAGGTGACTGGGCAGTGGAGCGACTAGTGGTTTGGAAGTAGTAGTCATTCTACCATGGGATGTCTGGCCTCCTCTGATAGACTACACAAAGTAATGAGAGGTGACTGGGCAGTGGAGTGACTTGTGGTTTAGAAGCAGGAGTCATTCTACCATGGGATGTCTGGCCTCCTCTGATAGACTACACAAAGTAATGAGAGGTGACTGGGCAGTCGAGTGACTTGTGGTTTGGAAGTAGGAGTCATTCTACCATGGGATGTCTGGCCTCCTCTAATAGACTACACAAAGTAATGAGAGGTGACTGGGCAGATGAGTGACTTGTGGTTTGGAAGTAGGAGTCATTCTACCATGGGATGTCTGGCCTCCTCTGATAGACTACACAAAGTAATGAGAGGTGACTGGGCAGTGGAGTGACTTGTGGTTTGGAAGTAGGATGGGATGCAAGTGTGGCCACAGACCAGGCAGGGAGTGTGGCATGTGGTAAGAAAGTAGGAGTTATCCGATAATGGTCCCAGGAGAACAAAACATTTTCATATATTAACTTGTTTTACTCTCTGCACTATGTGCAATCCCCATCACCCTGGGCTTCTGACTATGAGCAGGCACATGATGCATTCATGAGTTAGCTTGTGGTAGCCCCAGAGGATGTACACCTGTTGAAAATCCATTTGACCCTGGCAAGCCTGTCTATCAAAGATAGCCTTCAGCTGAGCCTGTTGTTTGCATGAATGAAGTGGGTTTCAGTTGTCACTCTACACACAGCCTTGTGAGGGCCTCATTGTTTCTGTACAGAACGGAAGAAAGCAATTTGGCATCAAGGTCCCAAAGTAAAAGGTTCAGCCATTGGTGTCAGCGACAAAGGGCTTGATCAGACGGTAGACGTCTCACGACAGGATCCTCTGGCCTAAATCCAAAGTCTGATACAGTCCTGCTGGGAACCCCCCACATCCTACACTGGGTTGACAGGCCAAGTGGGCGTAATACCCCCTGCCCCCCTTTTCCTCCTCCATCACATGTATACACTACCAAGTCGTAAAAAAGTAACGCCGCCATCCACACATTAGTTATCTACCACACAGAACCCGTAAGCTCCCCACAGCCCTACACCCCAGTTTTACCTCCCTTAGTTAACAGTTTGTGATATTACATCGGTAACTTTGACCCCGATGTCTGTTAAAATGGGAATACATTCAGATAAAAATAGACCGGATATCTCTGGGGCAGAACAGAAGAGTGTGGAATATTGCCGCATGCATAGCGGAACCACGACCAACTAGGATATAGCAAACTATCTCGGAAAGATACGAATCACTAGAAGGGTCCCTTCCAGAAGCTGTCCCAACATCTGGAATCCAGTTAAGCTGTGATGCAGTAAACTGTACCTGCTATTTCTTACTAACAGTCTGTTCTCAATCGTAATCTTGAATCAATGTATTACAATAATGTATGATGATAATGAGGAATAAGCAATGTAAAAATCCCAATAAAAAAATGTTAAACAAAAAAAAAAGGGCTTGATCAGACTTTGCTTTTTCCATTGGCAAACCATTGTTGAAACAGGTGGATCCCAAACGCTTCTTGTAATAGGGTTTGATTTCTCTCTAACAAGAGGCATGTCTAGGTAGGAATGGGACTTGTGGTTTAGAAGTCAAGTCAATTCATCAGCAGAGGCCTGGACTCTACCCATACACAAAGCAAAGGCACATTTGTGGTGGTTAATCAGAGGTGTGACTTGTGGGTTGAACCACATGTACAGCCCTGGTCTACAACCCAACACATGAATAAATAAATACATTCAGGTGGGAATGCATCCATGGCTTTTAAAGAACTCCTTTCAAAACCCAAACACTGCTTCCTGCAGGCAGACGGGAGAGTGGTCAAAGACATGTACACGCGCTACAGCGAAGGTCTCGTGACATATTGGTCTGGTGACCTTGAAAAGGTCAGAAATCGAGGAACTCCTTGAAATATCCTTGGGAGACGTGATGTGATTGATGCCCACAGCTGGGCGGTGTGAGGAGGCAGCACTGCTGGGAGACATGGGAAGGACCCACTGCTGGTCTGGCCGCTGTGATCACTTGTCCCTGGTAGGGAGTGTGAGATGCCTGCACTGAAAGAGATGATCACATCCCACTGCTGTCAATCAAGCACGTCACACTGTAGAACATTTTAATGAAAATAGTGTGAGAAGATGTATGTGGGTGATTCTATCCAACATGTGCGCGTGCAGGTCTCGTGCTGCTTGCTGATAGGATTAGAGAAACCGGATGTCACACAAAGCATGCACTGGGAACAGAGCCTGGTTTATACGTCCTCAGCTAACTTTTCATTGCTAAAAAGTTAATCAGGGAAACAGACCCTGCATTACCTAAACATGCATCTTTTTCTACAGAACTGACAATGTAGGATGAGGCCTAACACCCTCCAGTAGATTGTTGTATTTTTAGTGCCCTTTTGACCAATTGTAGAACTCTCTCCAGAGAAATAGAGTTCACACAAACCTAGCCACTAGGTATCATTTCAGATCCTAACATCAGATACATATATCTTGTCGGGTTTAACTAGGCAGATGCTATGTGTGGCCTGTATGAACGTGTCTGTGTAGTCCTGGTTGGAATTGTACTGGGGGAGGGGCGAAGGGCGGTTGAAAGGGAGGAAGCTCAGTGTGTAGGTCCACACGTGTTTTCTAAAACACTCCTGGAACAAGTCAGTCTTAGCTGCCATGTGCAGAATGACTCTTTTGACCAGAGGGTGATAATCTGGTTATCCTTTGAGACACACTAGGTGTCCGACTGGGTTGTAAACAGATCAATGTAGTGAAGAACAGTAGTTGAAACTCAGATGCAACAGGTGGTTTTTCGGCCAGTAGCTCTAAATGTATCAAGTGATGGAACAAATTACTCCCTGATGTACAAGACCCCAAGGCTAGGCTGTGGGGATGGGAGTCAGTCCATCAAGGGATTGCAGTGTATTAGACAATGATTTAAAAAACAACTTATGAAAAGTGATTTTTCTAGTCGGTGTGCAATTTTCATTTTGCACCAGCTTTCTTTTTCTCTCTCTTTGGTGTTCAACACTACCTCTGTCTCTCTCTCTCTCCCGCTCTCTCTCTCTCTTGGTCTCTGAGACTGCTCTTATTTGGAAAAAAAAACAAAACCTGCAGAACCTTTAGAAGAAGACCTGGTGGATGAAAGCCAAAATAGACCCTTCTGCGGAACACAAGGGGCTTGATTTAGGGTTGTCGGAAACAAGTCAGATGTGGTAATACTTGTTGACTTCATTCATTTACTCTCCCTGGCGCTTATTTGCAGTTTATTACTCTGGGCCCTTGATGGAGCAAGGACTCAAAATGAGACTTGCTCGTAAGCAATCCTCTCACAGTATTAATTAATTAAACTTTGTAATGTCTTTATTAACAAATGCATACACAACACCATGTCCGAGAGAAGCTTGCCTGTGTGTTTAAACTAATAAGTAATCCTTGTCTAATCCAAAATGGCCGCCAAAGCACGGGAACTCAACTGCGCATGTGTCAACCATATCACGTGGTATGACGTCTTTCTTTGCTTGGAGGGAATCTTTGCTTCTGCGCAGTGTGTGCTAAAATGGCTGCTTGGTGTTCTCACATGCTAAAGCTTATGCACTTGCTAAAATTAATAATGTGGTATTTTTAACGCTACTAATGCGGGATAGATTTTTTAATTAAATGGGAATAGAGTAGAAGTAGGGGGTGTACAGTGAAAACATTTATTTTTGATTTTAATGTGTTTCTTCTTTGATTTCCTATTAGTTCGTAAATTGGGCCTGGGTTAACTGAACAGCAGCTTAAGAGCTATGGATTGTGCGCATGCGCTCGGAAATGACAAGACAAAGCGATGAAGTCAACTTGGAAGATATCCAAGGCCACGACCCGTTGGTCAACTCCACTGTACCTCGGAGATGTTCTCTCAATTGCAACAATGTATATACAAATTGTATTAAAATTTGTTGTGAGACGGGTGGGAAATAAAGCAAATGTATTAATTGTGAGGGGCGGTATTTTAAAACAATGGGCTTAAAGAAATTGAACTAAATTGTCATGGTGTGAGGATCAACCCCCTGTCCCTGTCCAATCAGAAATAGTGGGCTCATAATTTTGAAACATTAATGGGAGGTCCTGGGTATAGAAAGGTATAATAGATATAGAATTAGCTAATTAGTTAGCATTAGGGCGCACAGGAGCTGAGAGAACAGATGAACAGATGCGGTAGCAGAGAACCTATGCTATTGCAGAACCGAGCAGACTGAATCGCTGTCCAGAGAGGTCCTGAGGTGGGGGCGGCGGATGCCATTAGAAGGAAGACATGGAAGAAATCGAGGAGGAACGAAGTGCCAGAGAGGGGAACGACGCAGGCGTCGTTGGTAGAGAGGTCACCTGTCCTGTCTTGAACCTGGTCCGGAGGTCTTGGTCTTCATCCTTCTTGGGACCCTTACCAACTCCTTGGCCAAAGGGGTTTGGTTCTCATACTCTTAGGTAACTATAAACAGAATCTTTAGTATGTACTGCTGTCTCTATCTTCTCTTTTCTGAGGGACCGTCATTTGATGCTTAGTAAGTGATATTATAGTATATTTCCTCTTTGATATATGATTAAGTACTATGCGGTTTGTAATTTACTCTGCTAAAGAATTTTAGATAAACATTTAAAAACTATCTGAGTCGGTGATTATTTCAGGTTTATGAATTGTATTATATATTCTCATTTTAAACTTCCCAATTATCAAAGGGTTCATCGGTAAGTCATTACTCTTCAATCAGAAAAGGTAATTGGTAGCAGGGATATTGATAAAGAGTATAACTGACCCACCAGCGGAAATTGCTAGCGTAGTATGAATGAATGTGCCCAGGTGAGTATTCGGTGTATGAATGCTTGTTGCTAGTAACCCGCTGGAACAGTTTTCTGGCTATCAGAGGATGGTTAGACTTTGTTAATTGGGTAATGAGAATTTAATTTTTTATGAACTAACATCCGTTTGTTTAAAGTTTTGCTTTATGTCGTCTAGAATCCCAGGGGAAATTTGAATAGCGGATGGTAAGTGGAAGCCATACTGCAGTGAGGTTATCTGTCAGGCAGAAATAGTACTGAAAAGTTAAGCAGGGCTATCAGTACTTGTTAGGGACTCTGTGCGTGTGAGTGACAGCAAAGGAATACGCTGGTGAAAATTTGATGTTATATCACCTAGAAAGGGTAACATTGAAGGAGTAGCAGGTATTTCCGAAGCTTATGTGAAGAGTAAAACGGAAGGGTTTTTTACTCGTAGTGTATGTTAAGTAAACGGAAGGGTTACTAAGAAGTGAGAGAAATCTATCTTTTCCAATTTAGAGAAACTGGCACAATAGCGAATGTTTTATGTTGTTACTGAAATTTTTAAGAAGCGTTGAAAATAGTGTACGATTTTTGTAAAGGGAGGGTCAGCTGTTGGAGTAAAAGCTGACGTCACAAACGCCGCGCTGGAATTGGTCGACACAGCGGGCGTGGAGCGAGCTTGTAAAGGAGGCGTCAGTAGTCAGGAGTAATACTGACGTCATAGGTACCGCGCTGGGATTGGTGGGAACCACGAGGAACAGAAAAGCGCAGATTGTAAAGGAGGGGTCGTCAGACGGACGTCACAGAAAAGCAGCGCTAGGATTGGTCTGAGACAAATGTTAGCTAGAATTTGATTGGTTGTCAGCATAGAAATCGAAATCTTAGTGGACAGTGTAGATTGTATGTGGCAACGCGATCCAACTTTGACAGGAACCCGCCCAGACAGAAGATTCCTAGGTTTTGCAGAATATAATTCGATACATAGATATTTACCAAAAATGTATTGAGAAATGAGAAAAATGTCATTTTTACAGAAGATTAAGAATTATTTTAAGAAAGATAAGCCAATCAATACTAGGGAAGGAATTATCATTCCACCAGCAAAAACGCCCGCCTCATTCATGATGATGGAGAGGGGTTATCATACTTGCGTATGGTTAGAAAATTGGATAGAATATACAAAAGATGATGGAATATTAGCTTTCCCAGAGAATGGTACTTTCAATGGGAGAAATCTTCAAAATTTAAGAATAAGAATGAATGATTTAGAACCCAGACCAAGATTAACTCAATACGAAGCCCTAGAAGAATGGGAAACAGAGGCATTTGAACGTGATAGACCGAGAAGCAATAGGGGTTATAGGGGATTTTTCCCTAGACACAAAATGAGACACGAGAAGGTCAGATGAAACAGTGGAGAAGAGCGTTGCTTACCGAGGGTTTGTATCCAGTTTTTATGACAGATGAGCCGTTAGGGAGCAAATGCAAAGAAAAGACAAAACATTTGACAGGGTTTGGAGTTTCCGAAGATGAATTTTTGGAAGAAATATTAAAGAACCCTCCACCATATCAGGAAGGGTCAAGTGGATGTTCCCCAAGTGCACCAATTTTCAGAACACCATTGGTACCGCAAGTATTGCATAATCCACCAGTTAATATGGTACTTCAGGATAAGGAAAGAGAGGCTATAGACAGAAACAGAGCAGAATTGATACAGAAAATAACACAGTTGAATGTACATCCTGATTCCCTGACAATACCTGTAACCATTGGTCCTGTGGTTCCTTTATATAGTGACAAAGTAAATTGTCCAAAACCCCTAGTTATGCCCACACCTGTGGAGATTCCAAAACACGAAGCAGTAATAATTGAAGACCATATCAGCGACTGTGAATCTATGATTTCACTAATGGATTTACCTAATCGAGACTCTGTAAATAGCACCTTTAGAAGAATCCTACCTGGTTGTTCAAAGGATGTGAATATTATAACATCATCAGGAACTAAGAGTGCAACAGTAGTAACCCCAGAAGACTTAGAAAGATGGGCACAAGGAATAGACAGAAAAGTTCACCCCCAAAGATTTTGGACATTTATAAATTAAAAGTCGAGTTAGAAGAAATGATAGCAGGCAACGTAGTAGTAGATCGTTTGAATACCTATAGTGAGGAAGAACTATTGTTCGTATGTAGGAGCATAACCAGAAACGTAAAGATATTCCATGAAAAATTGGCAGATTTGGCCTTAGAAATGGGAATCGAAATAAGAAAGTCAAAGGTACTACAGAAACCATATAGAGCAGACTTTACTGATAAGGATCTAGAAAATATGAATGCATCTGGTAGGAAACTACAAGTGAAGGAATTAATGTCAGTATTACAGAAATGGGGAGAACTAGATAAATGGAAAACTAGATGGACAAAGAAGAAAGAAGAGGCACGTTACAGTAGAACGACTTCTGAATATTTACTGAAGGAAACAGGGAAAGTAGATCAGATGTACCCTATGCGGGAAGTTCCCGGAGGAGGTTATGTTCATGTCCCATGGAGCAGACAAGATATTTTGTCATTTACGAATGATTTTCCAAAGTTGAGAGAAAAACCGATAGAATGTACAAGCAAGTTGAGAGGTTTGTGAAAGTCTCAAAAGTATTGTTAAAGGACTTAGACGGTTTGTTTGACATAGTGGTACCTGCCGATTTATGGACAGATTGTAAAATTACAGTCGACTGGCCAAGTGAAGAATATCCTAGAGATCCAAAGACAGGTGCCCCATCAAATGATGTGATGAAAAAGTATCACCAGGTAATAACTTATTTGAAGGGAAAAATACCACCAAAAGAAACAGATTGGGTGAAAATAGACAGGACTACTCAAGAAGCAAGTGAATCGGTACATGCCTATTATGAACGTCTATTACAGGTGTTCAAACAGTATAGTGGATTCGAGGATATCAGAGACAAAAATATGAGTCAGTTTGTCTATCGATTTGTTTATGGTCTAAAACCAGAGATTTGCCAGATGATTAAGCAGCATATGTTATGCTGGCAAGGGAAGCCTATAGATGAAATTTTGAAATATGCTAAATATTGTGGAGATGACATTGAGGATAGGCCAAAGAAACTGCAAGAAAAGGTGATGTGGGCTCAAGTGAAAATGGCTGAGCGACAGCGATTTAATTTGGATAATCCAGCAGAAAATCAGGGAAAAGAATCTGGAACGAATGGGGACACAGGAAATGGTGGAAAGGTGAGAGGACGAATGAGTAGAAAAGAGGCTAAAACAAAATTTCCTTGTCGTGGGTGCGGAAAGTTGGGACATTGGAAGGACGAATGTAAAAAGATTCAAAATAATAATAATGGCCCAAATCATAATTTAAATCCACAGACGCAGAATGATTCACAGCAGGGTGTAAATCCTCAGAGTCAGTTGCCACCTGCCCCTACACAGGGTAATGTAAGCAGAGCAAAGCGCGGTACAGACGTTGGATATGAAAGAGGAAGTGGTAAGAATGAATATGTATTTCACAGTTTCTTTTACAGGACGAATTTGATCCATATAGTCATCAATGACGGTGCCTAGGAGAGGGGGAGAAGGAGTGCGTACTTGGCGCATCTTTACCGGTAGATCAGTCAGGTCCATATGTTGAAGGGAAAGTAACAGGTAATGATATCACTTTTCTTTTGGACACTGGTGCTACCCGTTCTACTGTAAGAACAGCAGACATCCCAGACCTCCCTCTCTCTGGAGAAGCTATCCTAGTTGTAGGTGTAGCAAATTAAAAGATTAGAACACCCCTTACTGAGCCTATCGAAGTGAAGATAGGAAACTTTCGAGAAATGCACTAATTTGTGGTGTGTGATTCCAGTCCAGTAAATTTGTTGGGTAGAGACTTAGGGGCCGATTCCGATCTCGGTCGGAGGCGCACCCAACACCATTCGGTCGGGAAAAAAGCCATGCGAAAGCCTGTTTCCCGACCGATCCGTACAGCACACCGAACGAGCAAGTACGATGCGCACAACAGCAAAGAATCCGGCCGAGCCGTACTCACCCAAACCAGGTCCTGTTCTCCGACCGAGGCGAATCCGGAAACGCCGAATCGAGTCGCACAGAAGGAAAAATGCAGCCCCGTCCGGCCAGACAAGTACGATGCGCTTTCCGTACGCGCCGAACCCGTCGCTACGCACGGCACGTCAAAGCATCCGGGAGAGGCGCACATAAGCTCCGATTCGCGCCACAACACGATCCACGGCTACGAGACGAACACGCCAGCGACGAGGACGAGGCGAAGCGACGAGGACGACGCGAAGCAACGAGAAGGACGAACGACACGAACCAACCATGAATCCCTTCGTCCCGATCATACCAATATTCTACATATACTACCGGAACAGGCACGGACGCGTACGGCGCAGAAGGTAAGCCAGACACCAACCACAAAACACATACAACACGTACACGACACATCACACACACACAGAGGGATGCAGAATATACTTACACCAGCAACAGCAGCACCATAGGGGCGGGATGCCCATCACCAATGCCACATATGCACACAGGGGCCTGAATGCGCACCACCACCCCTACCCAGGGGGGCAGGATGCCTACCACTACTACCACCCTTAGCCAGGGGGCAGGATGCCTACCACTACTACCACCCTCACCCAGGGGGGCAGGATGCCTACCACCACTACCACCCTCACCCAGGGGGGCAGGATGCCTACCACCACTACCACCCTTAGCCAGGGGGGGCAGGATGCCTACCACTACCCTCACCCAGGGGGGGCAGGATGCCTACCACCACTACCACCCTCAGCCAGGGGGGGCAGGATGCCTACCACTACTACCACCCTCACCCAGGGGGGGCAGGATGCCTACCACCACTACCACCCTTAGCCATGGGGGGCTGGATGCCTACCACTACTACCACCCTTAGCCAGGGGGGGCAGGATGCCTACCACTACTACCACCCTCACCCAGGGGGGGCAGGATGCCTACCACTACTACCACCCTCACCCAGGGAGGGCAGGATGCCTACCACTACTACCACCCTCACCCAGGGGGGGCAGGATGCCTACCACTACTACCACCCTCACCCAGGGGGGGCAGGATCCCTACCACCACCCTCAGCCAGGGGGGGCTGGATGCCTACCACTACTACCACCCTCACCCAGGGAGGGCAGGATGCCTACCACTACTACCACCCTCACCCAGGGGGGGCAGGATGCCTACCACCACTACCACCCTTAGCCAGGGGGGGCTGGATGCCTACCACTACTACCACCCTTAGCCAGGGGGGTAGGATGCCTACCACCACTACCACCCTCACCCAGGGGGGGCAGGATGCCTACCACCACTACCACCGTCAGCCAGGGGGGGCAGGATGCCTACCACTACTACCACCCTCACCCAGGGGGGGCAGGATGCCTACCACCACCACTACCACCCTTAGCCAGGGGGGGCAGGATGCCTACCACTACCCTCACCCAGGGGGGGCAGGATGCCTACCACTACTACCACCCTCACCCAGGGGGGGCAGGATGCCTACCACCACTACCACCCTTAGCCAGGGGGGGCAGGATGCCTACCACTACTACCACCCTCACCCAGGGAGGGCAGGATGCCTACCACTACTACCACCCTCACCCGGGGGGGCAGGATGCCTACCACTACTACCACCCTCACCCAGGGTGGGCTGGATGCCTACCACTACTACCACCCTCACCCAGGGGGGGGCAGGATGCCTACCACTACTACCACCCTCACCCAGGGGGGGCAGGATGCCTACCACCACCCTTAGCCAGGGGGGGCTGGATGCCTACCACTACTACCACCCTCACCCAGGGAGGGCAGGATGCCTACCACTACTACCACCCTCACCCAGGGGGGCAGGATGCCTACCACCACTACCACCCTTAGCCAGGGGGCAGGATGCCTACCACTACCCTCACCCAGGGGGGCAGGATGCCTACCACTACTACCACCCTCACCCAGGGGGGCAGGATGCCTACCACCACTACCACCCTTAGCCAGGGGGGCAGGATGCCTACCACTACTACCACCCTCACCCAGGGGGGCAGGATGCCTACCACCACTACCACCCTTAGCCAGGGGGCTGGATGCCTACCACTACTACCACTCTTAGCCAGGGGGCAGGATGCCTACCACTACTACCACCCTCACCCAGGGGGCAGGATGCCTACCACTACTACCACCCTCACCCAGGGTGGGCTGGATGCCTACCACTACTACCACCCTCACCCAGGGGGGCAGGATGCCTACCACTACTACCACCCTTAGCCAGGGGGGCAGGATGCCTACCACTACCCTCACCCAGGGGGGCAGGATGCCTACCACTACTACCACCCTCACCCAGGGGGGCAGGATGCCTACCACCACTACCACCCTTAGCCAGGGGGGCAGGATGCCTACCACTACTACCACCCTCACCCAGGGGGGCAGGATGCCTACCACCACTACCACCCTTAGCCAGGGGGCTGGATGCCTACCACTACTACCACCCTTAGCCAGGGGGGGCAGGATGCCTACCACTACTACCACCCTTAGCCAGGGGGGGCAGGATGCCTACCACCACTACCACCCTTAGCCAGGGGGGCAGGATGCCTACCACTACCCTCACCCAGGGGGGGCAGGATGCCTACCACCACTACCACCCTCAGCCAGGGGGGCAGGATGCCTACCACTACTACCACCCTCACCCAGGGGGGCAGGATGCCTACCACTACTACCACCCTCACCCAGGGGGCAGGATGCCTACCACCACTACCACCCTTAGCCAGGGGGCAGGATGCCTACCACTACTACCACCCTCACCCAGGGGGCAGGATGCCTACCACCACTACCACCCTTAGCCAGGGGGGCTGGATGCCTACCACTACTACCACCCTTAGCCAGGGGGCAGGATGCCTACCACCACTACCACCCTCACCCAGGGGGGCAGGATGCCTACCACCACCCTTAGCCAGGGGGCTGGATGCCTACCACTACTACCACCCTCACCCAGGGAGGGCAGGATGCCTACCACTACTACCACCCTCACCCAGGGGGGCAGGATGCCTACCACTACTACCACCCTCACCCAGGGGGGCAGGATGCCTACCACCCTTAGCCAGGGGGGGCAGGATGCCTACCACTACCCTCACCCAGGGGGGACAGGATGCCTACCACCACTACCACCCTTAGCCAGGGGGGGCAGGATGCCTACCACTACTACCACCCTCACCCAGGGGGGGCAGGATGCCTACCACTACTACCACCCTCACCCAGGGGGCAGGATGCCTACCACCACTACCACCCCCACCCATAGGATGGACAATGCATGACACAACCAGCACACCACAACCTAGGGAATGCAAGAAGAAGACATCCCCCAACACCATGACAAGCGTGTGTAGACTGTGTCAAATGCCTACAACACCGAACATGACTTCGAACATACAATGTGACCCCCTAGCACATGTGCCACACAAATATGTGTGTGGCACACACAACGCAAGCAGGCCATGACCATTGTGGCAATGGGGTCCAAACCCCCATCATCACAGTGACCAAAAGGTAAGTGTGGGGTCCATAGCTGCAGCACATTTTGAACATTGTGGCAATGGGGTCCAAACCCCCATCATCACAGTGACCAAAAGGTAAGTGTGGGGTCCATAGCTGCAGCACATTTTGAACATTGTGGCAATGGGGTCCAAACCCCCATGATCACAGTGACCAAAAGGTAAGTGTGGGGTCCATAGCTGCAGCACATTTTGAACATTGTGGCAATGGGGTCCAAACCCCCATCATCACAGTGACCAAAAGGTAAGTGTTGACAAAGTAAGAGGTGCAACTGCCAAACTGCATGGATGATTCCTGGTCACAGAACAACAAACACATCAGTGGCAAAGTAGTGTATGTGTCCCATTGCAACATAAATTGGTGGAGCCAAATCCTGCAGTGCAAATAAGACATAACTTTGGCCATGTGTAGACAAACAACACCCATGGGGGCTGACACCGTCAACAATCATCAATGACACAATGACAGAAGTGACCATCCGAATGCAGACCCACATATTTGCACCAATGGGCACACACATGCAGATACCCTGTGGAGACTGCAGATGTGAGGTGAACAGATACCATACCATGGCAGCAATGGGACACACAATCAACAATTAGCACCAAATGAGGGCTCCCGTCCCATCAGCCTGGTCATGGAAGTGCCAACGGAATCATCAGCACAGATCCAACACACTTGTATAGCAATGTTGCACTGACAACACAGATGAGTCCTTCCCCATTGATGCCCAAACCTGCATGTTCACTGGAGATGGCCACACGGTCAGGGAAGTAGACGAATAGAACAATGGCAGGCACAACAGATGTGCAGGGGTGGAAGCCACAGATGTGAAATTGCCAATCTAAGTAGGAAATCCCATTGCCAAATACTGAACACATGACACCCTCAGATGCTGCTATGGATGACATGGATACACCACAGGATAGGACACATTCCCCCTGGACCACATGGGTTCCTGCACAGTAACACTTCATTATCATGAGACCAAATATCACCATCACTGCAGCAAGGGCATGGTTAGCATCATCAACATCATGTACATCAGAAGCAAAAGCACTAGAGAACAGAAAGTTGCTTTATTCAGCATATGTGGCATTAAAAGTAGAAGTCCGGTAGAACATAAACAAAGGCCAATGGCCAGTCCATCAACAAAGTCACAAGTGGGTGACAGTGGCAGATGCCACCCTACACATGCCTGCACAAAACCAGGGACAATCCACTAGGAGGGGCAACCGGGGGGGTAGGCCAGGCACCGCAGGGACAGGATCAGGGCTCACCAGGAGGAAGCAGGGAAGGGGTGGTGGGTGCTGGAGAGCCACTGACAACTGCAGTGGAGGTGTCTGACATGGTGTGTGCCGGCACAACTGGGGGGCATGGCTCAGATGTTGTGGGTGCCGGCACGACTGCAGTGGACCCTGCAGATGGAGTGGACAGGTCCGCCACTGCAGTGCCCAAGTCAGACAGGGTGGTAGTGGACTCCACTGCAGTGCCTACCACCAGGGGAGGAGAATGGGGAACAGGCAAGGTGGGCTGGACAGAGGGGAGGACACCCTCACCACATCAGTGGCACAGACAAGCGCAGCGGGGGTGTGGTGCCGGGAGAGCAAGTGGCAGGGGGAGAAGGCCGGAGCCTCTTGGGGATGGTATATCTGTGGGTGGGGGAACCTGGGGCAGGGTGTGGTGGGGGCACCTGTGGAGTGGGGGCCTGAGGGATGGAGGAAGGAGACCTGGTGCTTGAGCTGCAGGGCGGCGGCGGGGTCTTGCTCTTAGCACTCCGGGGGACTTGCGGGTGGGGGCCTCAGTCTGTCTGCGCCTGGGGGAGGGTGTCCGGGGGCGAGGGGCACTCTGCTCCATGTGGGGGGGCTTCCTCTTCCCCCTGGATGCTGGGGCAGCTGGATCGTAGGGGAAGAGGCCGAGGTCACTGAGGAAGAGGCACTGGGTCTTTGGGGTTGCAGGTGAGGCAAGGGAGGGTGCTTTGGAGGGAGAGGCAACTGAGGACTGCGCAGTGCCCGTGGATGCGTGTGTGTGTACCAGGGCCCCATCCCCTGTGAGTCTGGTTTCAGTCCCCTGACTGTGCGTGCGTGTGCGTTTAGTTTGTGGCATGTGTGTCTGTGTGCTGGACGTGTGTGTGCTGGTGTGTGCCTGTGCCGGTGTGTGTGTGCTTGGGACGGGTAAGGTGCTGGGGAGTGTGGATGGAGCAGAGGCAGGAGGGGTGAGGGACTGTCTGAGGAGGGACACTGCTGCCGTCAGGGAGGAGTCCATGGACCTGTTGCCCCTCTGTAGGTCAGACATGCCCGATGAGATGCCCTCCATGAACGACACCAGCTGAGTCAACAGTGCGGTGTGCGCATGGAGGACACTCAGCATGGCTGTCTGCCCTACATGGAGCTGGCGAAGGAGGTACACAGACTCCTCACTCAGGGCAGCAGGGGACACAGGGGCAGGGGGTGCGGTGCCTGGGCCAAAGGAGACACGCTCCCGAACATGGGAGCCTCCACGGACCTGGGGAATGGGAGCCGATGGGAGGGCGGTGGTGGTGCTGGTGGTGGCGGGGACAGCAACACTAGCTGGGGTGTGGTGGCTGCTGACACCCGCCTCCACAAGGGAGTCATCCTCCGAGTTGCTCTGGTCCTCAGCTGAGGTGGATGGTGCTGAGGACTCCTCGGTGTGGCTCCCCTCGCCCTCCGTGCCACTGGGTCCCTCCGACCACTCCTCGGCTGCTGACCCAGTCTGGCTCTCTGGCTCCTCCTGGTCCGTGGAGCTGTCCCCTTCCGTGGCCGTGGATGTATCTGCAAACAATGGGGAAACAGACAGACATCAGTCACCTTCACCAAACGCACACACCACTGTGAGCACAGCACATTACAGAGCAAGCCCTGGCATCATTAGTTGTACATTGCTAAAAGTGCCCTAACTGAACAGGAGAAGCCAATTGTCAGTCTGATGCCAAGCATGGCACTCACATCCCACATGGCCTTGCACCCATCTGTCTGGTGTCTGTTGGATTGCAACACCCCAGTGTGGACACATGCACCAAGTACACAGTAGTTGGACAGTGCAGAGGACGTGTGGACATGCACACATCACAGCTCAGCTCATCACAGCTCTTGCCACTGAGTCAGTACAGGTCAGTACAGGTTTCCGGATGAAAGGGATGCCCAGAGTCAAATAGGAAATGCATGTGATGCATACCAGCGACAGACACCATGATGCACCCATGTCCTGATAGCCAGAGCCACTATGGTGTGCATGTAGCACATGTCACTCCCCTGCAGGACCACCAATAAGTTGACACATGCCATGGCAGAGGCATGACTGCTAAGTCATACATCACTGTCTCAGCCAGACAACAACACTATGCACTGTGTCACAATAGTAGGTCATGGGGAATGCAAGTCCTGGAGCTGCACAAGTGCACATGTACATCCCCCACACAACTCATCATCTTAACCCTCATCTGTCCAGGTCACACCTATTGGACATATGGGAGACCTGTGACACTACCCTCTGAACCTGAGCCCCTCACAATTTGCTGTGAATGGGGACCAGCTGCCTGAACTTCACATTCGCATACCCCAGTCTGCACAGGCAGCTGATCAAACACCTATGTGACACACAAGTATCGTCTCCTATGGTCACATCTCCAGGGGCATGCTGAGCCCCTACCAAGAAACACCCCAGCAGTCCTGGCAACTAATTCACAGCACACTGACACAGAGGCAGACACCTGAGGGCTCAAATCACTGTGCACAATGTGTCAGCTGATACACGGGAGTGGGAGTACAGAGTGCATTGCATGGCCTGGAGCAGGCATGACTGTCCTGCTCCACATGAATGAGGGATGTGCCCTGGACAGTGGATAGCTGGCTATGTATGTGTGACACACGTAATCTGCACACTCCTGGGGCCCAAACATTGTTCCCACCCGCTGCATGGGCGTGTGCCACATACCCCAGGCACATGTGGTGGCTCAGCTCAGCAAGTGGACCGCATATCAAAGCAACACGCAGATCACATGTCCAAACCCAGGCGTTGTGTGAACAATGGACCCACCCATGATGCCCACAACAGAGTTAGGGAAACAGATGCTGTCCCCCACCTTTAGTGAAGCAAACTGCAAGGACACAGTCCCAAGTGACACAATTCCCTGAATGTAAGGGCCACACCTGGCTATCAGATGAGCAGTGGGCAGTGCACAATAGAGGGACATGGCTCCTGGACAACATGACTGCTGCACTGTGGCAGTTGAACCAGGCCAGAGGAGGGCACAAAGCATGTAATACAGAGTTCACAGTGCAGTCTTTGACTCACCCCTCCTTGCTGCTGTCTGGCCTTCAGCTGCCCATCCAGGTCTGGAAACACCACCGCCAGGATCTGGAGCATGTGGGGGTCAGGGTCCATGTTCCGCCCCTCCTGCGAGGAGGCGACAGCTTCAGCTGGACCCGTGCAATCCTCCGGGTCCAGCCCCGAAGGTCCTGCCACCTCTTCTGGCAGTTGCGGATCCGGCGCTTGTAGACCCCCACGGACCGGACAGCCCGGACCATGTCCTTCCAGATTTCCTGCTTCCGATGGGCATTAACCTGTCAGGATGACAAAGTGAAAAGGCCATTACCACACATGCAACATATCCGTGCATGACACAGTTGTATATACATGTCTCAATCACAGGGGCACATGATGTACACAGGCAGTGCAAAGCTGCCCAATGACAGTTTGCCAGACGTCACTACATGGTATCATTGCATGGGAAGTAAAACCATGTTCAAATGCACTGTCACTGCACCATACCTGTCCAGTGCAAGTCACTACACACTATGGGGGGTGACAACTACTCAGTGAGCCTGCTAGCCAGTGGCGTGCAGACTCTCAGCCTTGCTAGTCACACAAAATGCACATTCAGAAAGGCAGTGCACAGAACACTCACCTGCTCCCCTGGTGTCCCATACAGCTTGCTGTACTGTGGAAGTAGGCTGTCCAGCAGGGCCTGGTTCTCTTCAAGGCTGAAGGCTGGGGCTCTCTCCACAGTACGTGCCATTGCAGGGTCCAGAGGGGCAGAGACAGCAGCAGTGCAGTGGCAGATGTCGTCCTGGAGCATGTAGTGCAGGCAAGTGAGCTCTCAGGGGAACAGCCAGCAATATATATGTGCTGGAGAGGCAGATACTGTCCCTTGTGTCCAAAGTGATAGGTCCAAGTCGTTTGCATCTTCTGAATCTGGCCAATCCATGGAATAGCAGCACCAAAACACGCCCACAGCATCCTTCAAATCTTCAACTTCATGACATACATGATTTTGCAACATTGTTGTGGGTGACCAACTGAATTTACAGCAACCGACTCGTTCGAAATTCGAAAACGCGTCCGTTGCCAGGAAGCCCATTGTCAATGGGTGCGCACCGATCGGTCCATTGCGGTACAACGTGCACAGGGGTACAACGCGTACCCGCACACATTGAATGCAATGGGCCGGCCGGAGGCACCGATCGGTCCATTGCAGTACAACGCGCACAGGGGTACAACGCGTACCGCGACACATTGAATGCAATGGGCCGGCCGGAGGCACCGATCGGTCCATTGCGGTACAACGCGCACAGGGGTACAACGCGTACCCGCACACATTGAATGCAATGGGCCGGCCGGAGGCACCGATCGGTCCATTGCGGTACAACGCGCACAGGGGTACAACGCGTACCCGCACACATTGACCGATCGGTCCATTGCGGTACAACGCGCACAGGGGTACAACGCGTACCCGCACACATTGAATGCAATGGGCCGGCCGGAGGCACCGATCGGTCCATTGCAGTACAACGCGCACAGGGGTACAACGCGTACCCGCACACATTGAATGCAATGGGCCGGCCGGAGGCACCGATCGGTCCATTGCGGTACAACGCGCACCGGGGTACAACGCGTACCGCGCACATTGAATGCAATGGGCCGGCCGGAGGCACCGATCGGTCCATTGCGGTATCAACACGCACAGGGGTACAACGCGTACCCGCACACATTGAATGCAATGGGCCGGCCGGAGGCACCGATCGGTCCATTGCGGTACAACGCGCACAGGGGTACAACGCGTACCCGCACACATTTAATGCAATGGGCCGGCCGGAGGCACCAATCGGTCCATTGCGGTACAACGCATCACTGTACATGTGACTGGCATATGTCAGCATGCCTGTCTCAGATGGACATATGCCAGCCACAGATAGCTCCCAGGGAGTGAGGGGCACACCTACATCACAACAGCCTGTCCAAACTTTATCATAAGGCATGTAAGGCTGCATTTCCTATTGTGTGTATGTTGGTGTACATGTTGTCCTGTGGGTGTCACCTGTGGGCAGCCACCCCCAGGCTGTGCACGTGTTCATGTGGACAGGATCCTGGGTGTTACATGTACATGACCACTGTGATGTGCAACTGTTCATATCTGTGCATGTGCCATGGTCACATTTCACAGTGGTGTATGTGTATGTCATGTCACATACCCCGTGAGTCCCATGTGGGACGGTATGTTTGAGCCAGGGTGTCCCAGTGGCACAATAGTGATGGTCCTCCACAGTCTTTGTGCATGTAGTGTTTACAATGTCTCTGATTTCATGTGCACAATGGGAGACAGTCTCCACATCCACGTTGTGTGTGCATGGACTCTGATGTTGTGCGTGTGTGTCACAGACGTCCATGTCTGTCCTGCCGTGGCAAGTGGGGCCACTACCTGTGGGGGTCATGGTTGTTTTGCTGTGGTGTATACATGATACTCCATGTAATGCCAGTGTCCATGTGGCATTACAGGGTCCCTGAGAATGTACCTGTCGTTGAGCTGTGGTGCCTGGGGCACATCTGTCCTCACATGTCACTGTGGGGGGTTATTATGACATGGCAGCAGGAGATGGGAACTGTGACACGGCCTCATGATATCCAATGGGCCAACCTGGGACTAATTGATGCCACCTGTTGGACCGTGTTGACAGATGTTGGCCATGTATGTACCATACATGTCCTTCCGGTACTGCACACTTCATGTAGTTGTGCCTCATAATGATGTATGTTGGGATCTTGAGTGTGTTCAATGCCGCATATGTGGGGTGACTGGCAATCTTGCTTACTTCTCCTCTGCACTGCAGGGCTCCTGCTGTCCATCGACCATTCCCAGACCTGGCAACGATGGTGGAACGGGACAGCATCCGACGGTACCGCTTCACCAGGCAGCTGATTGAGGATTTGGCAGTGCAGTTGTCCCCACATTTGCAGCCTGGCCGGCCGTATCCTACAGCGCTGACCCCCAAGGTGAAGGTGATGGCAGCCCTACACTTCTTTGCCACTGGTACCTTCCAACATACTGTGGCGACTGCTGGTGGGATGTCACAGACCATGTTCAGCCGTGTGCTCCGCGATGTTTTGGCGGCAATGTTGCTCTTCCTGAACCGGTACATCTATTTCCCTAGACTGCGACGACTCACTGACGTGAAGAGTGACTTTTATGCCCTGGGGAGGATGCTGCATGTAATTGGCTCCATTGATGGGACACATGTGGCTTTGGTACCACCACAGGCCCAGGAGCAGGCCTACAGGAACCGCAAGCACTACCACTCGGTCAATGCACTGGTGGTGTGTCTTGCAGACATGACCATCACACACGTGTGTGCCCGTTTCCCTGGTTCAGCACACGATGCCTTTGTGATGAGGAGTAGTCGCATCCCCAGGATGATGGCACAGATGCAGAACCAGCGTGCCTGGCTTGTCGGTGTGTACTGACTTTGTGCCATTGTGTGTGATCTGATCTGTAGTATTCCGCCCACTTTTCCAGGTCAGCTAATGTGCACTTGTCTGTCCATAGGTGACTCGGGATACCCCAACATGCCGTGGTTGCTGACACCCCTCAGGAACCCTGTGACACCAGCCCAGATGCGCTACAATGAGGCACATGGTCGGGCCAGGAGAGTGATTGAGCGGACCTTTGGTCTCCTGAAGAGCCGCTTCCGCTGCCTGGACAAGACCGGAGGGTCCCTCCCATATGCCCAAGCGAAGGTGTGCAAGATTATCATCGTCTGCTGCATGCTCCACAACCTGGCAGTGCGGAAGGAGTTGCCTCTCATCCAGGATGACAATGACCAACATCCGCCACCTGTGGAGGATCCTGGCCTGGACCACGATGCCAGTGACGATGATGATGATGGTGATGGTGATGTCCGCACACAGCTCATCACCAACTTCTTTAGCTGAATGTGAGTATCCTGAGGTGTCATGTCAATGATGTGAGTTGGCATGATGTGTGGATGGTGCTCTGGTGCTGTTGGAGTGTGTCCATGGGCTACTTGACTGGATGTGTGTTGCGATGTGTGGTGACAGGTGGGCTGTACTCCCCAACAGTGTTGACATGCTAACTTGGTTCTGGGTGGGTATCTTGTAACATGTATAGTGCATGAGTTTTGCTGTTCTGTCCTGTACTCCATTACTTTTGACTGTGTGTCATTTCTGTCCTTCACAGGGTACTTTCAGATTAGTTTGGTCAACTGTGTCCACCGACGACGTGATTGCACATCCAGGCTGGTAGCTGTTGTGTCCCTACAGGTGATGTGCGCCACACCCATGGACTTCCTTCTGTCTACAGTTGTTGACTGTGTGCCCGCTACCAGGTGGGGTTACCTTGCATCTGTAGTGGTTACGGCATGTTGCAACTGTGTAATAAACCTGTGCTTCACTTTGTGATGTGCGTTGTCTGTGGTCACACATTTGACTGCCATTTGCTTACTGCACCTGTGGGCTACTTGACTACAACTGGGAATGGGTGTGGTGTCTGTGCATTGCACCGTCTTCCCTGGCAACATCAGTGTAGGCAATGAGTCAGATGGCCTAGGTGTGTATGTGTTGTGTAGCCCTGGTGGTGTGTCTCCCTCATGTGTGTCACGTTGCCTGTACTCACATGCCTGTGTTGTCCTTGCTGTTGCTGTTCGCATACACAGTGTAATTTTGCAGTTCATCATCCCCATAACAGCACCCACGTTGGAATCACGACAGAGGCAAGTATGGTGTATTAGTGTGTTTATTGTGATACATTTGTGTTAATAGTGCATAGGATGGGTTGTGCTGTACATAAATCTTGCAATCCCAAGTTCCTAGGTGAATTGAAAGTCCTGGTAGACAGGATCCCCAGTATCGGGGCCACAGTTGTCTGACACATTGGTCCAACTTGTACTCCCCATGCAATGTGTGGGAGTAGTGTTGCCGTCAACAGGGTGAACAGTCTGTGCACAAAGGCGAACATCCAGAACAGGTTCAGGCTTCCTGGGAGTTGCTCTTGGCCATCGGCCTCTCACTTTTCCCTCCTCGGACGACCCCTCTTCTTGGGGGGCCCTCAAGTACAGGCTGCTGCGGTGCAGGGGACTCTCCGCCAGAGTCCTCCTCCCTCCCTGTGGCAGTTGCAGTTTGTTCGGCACCAGATGTTGTTGGCACACAGGGAGGTGTGGACTGGTTGCTGTTCATCTGGCGGAGGCATTGTAAAATGTCCCTGTGCACCGCCGTCATCTCATGCAGTGCATCCCACTTGGACTCCACACGGGACATGTGTGACTCCACGTGGGACATGTGGGAGTCCAAGCGGGCATGATGGGCAGCCTGCTGCTGTTTAATGTCTCTGAGGAGCCCCACTACCTGGCTGAGCTCTCCGGTGCTGGACTGGTACGCATCAGCTATGCGTACCAGTTGTGGGTCATCATGCACACCAGCAACGTCTGCAAGCAGCGACCTCTGTCTCCCACCCCTCCCACCACCCCTGCTGACATGTGCAGTGTGTGCAGTGGCACGCACAGATAACCCTGGTCCACCTTGGGGGTTGGTGGTGGTGGTGGTGTCCATGGCCCCAGGTTGGTCCAGGGTCCCTGTGCTGGTGTTGCTCCTTGTTCTGTCCATGTCGGCAGGGATGGTATTCGTGGTGACAGTCGTTGGAGGGGTGGGTGCAGGGGGTGCAGCTGGTGGTCCTGCTGGTGCTGCAGCTGGTGGTCCTGCTGGTGCTGCATGTTGACTTGCACCGGATGTGCCAGGTTGTTCTTCATCGTCCGAGGAGGACAGAGGCTGTACGACGCCAGTGAGCTCGGCATCCTCTTGAGAATGGGACCGGGACTCCTCAGCGTCTGCTGCTGTGTCCCCATCATCACCTGTTTTTGGGAGACACAAACAATGTATGTTATGTTTCTGCAGGCATCAATGGTTGACACACATGACAGTTGTGACTGTGCCTCTGGGTGCGGGCCTGTACATTGCATTGTCCTAAGTCGTCACAGTCAGGGGTTGATATTGGTGTGGCACATTGTCCTGCATTATTTGGGCATTTCTATGTATTTTCTGGGGTGTGAACATGGTCTGCATTGGTTGTGTTTGGTTGACAGCCGGCCCTCCTTCCCACCCACCCAGCCAGTCAGTTATCCCAACATGGAACATGCTTGCGTTGCAGGGAGTGTAAGTTGTCTCTCAGGATGTCAGTCAGTGGTGTCCTGCTGTTTGTTGGTGCACATTTGCCAGCAGGGCCTTGTGCTCCCCACAGCAGTAGCCAGTGTCAGCCATCTTGTGAGTCCTTCTCCACTCCCTGTGATGTGAGCATGGTTCAGGGTGGTGTTGATGGGACAGTTGTGGGGGTGAGCTATGTCTGTGACTACGACTCCCAACATCCCATTGCCTCCACCCCACTTCCCAGCATTCCCATACTTACTTGCTTTTGTGTGGAGTTCAGTGTGTGTGGGTGTGAGAGCAATGGCAAGATGGCTGACAGTGGTGTCCTGCTGTTGGTTGGTGTGCAGTACCCAGCATGCCCTTGTGCTCCCCACGACACAGCAACAGTGTCAGACATCTTTGATGGGCCTTTCCACTCTCTGTGGGATGTGCATGCGTGAGTGTGAGCTTGCTGGGCCATGTGGTGGGGGATGTAGAGCTGTGACTACGACTCCCATCATGCTATTGCCTCCTCCCCCTTCCCAGCATGCCCATGCTTCCTTCCTTTGACTCTGCTTCCCTGTGGGGTGGGCTGGCTGTGCTGACAGGATGGCTGGGAGTGTTGTCCTGGTAGTTGTTTGGCTAGAGGTCCCAAGAGTGTCCCTGTGCTTCACACAACATAACCCAGGGTGGTGGTTCTTTGTGGGATCTTGTGTTAGGATGGGGGCATTGCATTCTACCAGGTGGGTTCTGTGGAGTTTGTGTTGGGGGGTGTGAGGGGAGGTGCTTGTGACTATGGTCAGTGCTGCAAGTCCCCTTCCCACCCAGCTAGCCAGATATCCCACCATGGAACGTGCTTGCATTGCAGGGAGTGTAAGTTGTCTCTCAGGATGTCAGTCAGTGGTGTCCTGCTGTTTGTTGGTGCACAGTTGCCAGCAGGGCCTTGTGCTCCCACAGCAGTACCCAGTGTCAGCCATCTTGTGAGTCCTTCTCCACTTCCTGTGATGTGAGCATGGTTCAGGGTGGTGTTGATGGGACAGTTGTGGGGGTGACCAATATCAGTGACTACGACTCCCATCATGCTATTGCCTTCACCACCTTCCCAGCATGCCCATGCTTCCTTCCTTTTGACTCTGCTTCCCTGTGGGGTGGGCTGGCTGTGCTGACAGGATGGCTGGGAGTGTTGTCCTGGCAGTTGTTTGGCTAGAAGTCCCAAGAGTGTCCCTGTGCTTCACACAACATAACCCAGGGTGGTGGTTCTTTGTGGGATCTTGTGTTAGGATGGGGGCATTGCATTCTACCAGGTGGGTTCTGTGGAGTTTGTGTTGGGGGTGTGTGAGGGGAGGTGCTTGTGACTATGGTCAGTGCTGCAAGTCCCCCTTCCCACCCAGCTAGCCAGATATCCCACCATGGAACGTGCTTGCATTGCAGGGAGTGTAAGTTGTCTCTCAGGATGTCAGTCAGTGGTGTCCTGCTGTTTGTTGGTGCACAGTTGCCAGCAGGGCCTTGTGCTCCCCACAGCAGTACCAGTGTCAGCCATCTTGTGAGTCCTTCTCCACTTCCTGTGATGTGAGCATGGTTCATGGTGGTGTTGATGGGGCAGTTGTGGGGGGGGCAATATGTGTGACTGCGACTCCCATGATGCTATTGGCTACACTGACTTGGCCAGCATACACAGAATTCCTTCCTTTGAGTGGTCTTCACTGTGTGTTGGTGTTGTTGTGGTGGCTACATGTCTGGATGTGTTTGTTAGTTCTATTTGTGCCACTGCCTAGCTGTAGTTGTAGTTGTGTTTGTACATGTGTTGGCACAGTTGGATGTGACTTTTTTGATGGCATGTGTTGTGTTTATCTGACTGACATACACAATTTGGGATGATTCTGTTCTGGTTGTTGTATAATTGCTATGAGTGCATGGTTTGACTCTCCCCTTGACAGTGATGTGTGTGTTTTGTGGCAGTATATTGTGTACATTTGTTGTGTACTCACCAGGCTCTGGGATGTCCTCTAGTCCATATACGCTCACTGGCGGAAGGATGGCCCGCACCTTCTCCTCCCAGGGCCTGAGGTATATTGGCTTGGCAGGAGGGCCACTGCCGGTGTGTTGGCTGTTGATGTAGTCTTGCTTCAGCATTTTCCGTACCCTCCTGCGCACGTCATACCACCTGTTCTGGATGTTGGTCTTTGTGCGCCGACATGGTGATTGGGCGTTCACCCTGTTGATGATCCTCTCCCACATCTTGGTTTTCTGCGACATGGGGGTCTGTTGGACCAGTGTGCCAAACAGCTGTGGCTCCACCCTGAGGATCTCGTCTACCATGACTTCCAATTCACTATCTAGGAACTTGGGATTCTTCTTGGGGGCATGGTGATGGGTGGTGATGGTGGGTGATGTGTGTGTTGGTGTGCAGGTGAGGGTGTGTGAGTGTGTGTTTTGCTGGGTGTATGTGAGGTAGGTATTTGTTGGTGTGCTGATGGTGTGTGGCTTGTGTGAGGGATGAGCTGTGGGTGTGTGGTTGCTTTCTCTTGGGTGCTGGCAGTGGAATGGCATTTGCAAAGGCTCATGGTTGTAATTTGTGTCCTTTATATAGGTGGAGTTGTGGGTATGTCTTTGTTCTCTGTCCCCACCCCCCCCCAGTATTTATTGGCTTGGTAATTGCTTGTTTGGCCTTTTTTGGGTGATTTTTCCTTTGTGCTGTTTGTGTATGTTGGAAACGTTCTTGTGACCGAGTCGGACCCTGCATTAGTCTCGTACGGTGTTCTCCGTTTCGTTCACGCTGTGTTTGTGCAGTTTTGTATGCTGCGTACGCGTCGGTCGCGGTGTTTTGTGTTGCTTCGGCTCGGTTTTGTATGCGTGTCGGTCGTACGGCTTGTCCTCCGTCCGACTCGCTCGTGGTTTTCGCGCCTTGCATCGTACTTTGCGGTTTGGAGTTCGCGTGTACGTTTCGGTCGGATTTGTTCCGGGTGCGTGTCGGTCGGTTGGATTCGCGTGTTTTTCCGGCCGGATTGCTGTTTTCCGTGCGGCTCGGTCGGTCGACTTGGTTTCGGTTCGTGTCGGTCGGATTTTTCACGCCTTGCATCGTACTTGGCGTGTTGTGCGCCACGGGTACGTGTTGGTCGGTATTATTTCCGGATCCGAGTCGGTCGGTGCTTTTTCCGGCCCGAATCGGAATCGACCCCTTACTGTGCAAAATGAATTGCACTATTTTTGCACACCGGATGGTGTTGCAGTACAGACCCCGGATGAAGATCATGTTTATAAGTTCATGCTAGCCAAGCAAGGTACTGAAGTGGATGAGATGTTCTCCTTGATAACAAAAGACGAATTACCAGAAAAACTAAGAACTACAGTGAGCTCTAAGGTATGGGATTTTACGGGGAAAGAAGTAGGTCTTATGGCAAAAATAGACCCAGTAAAGATCACTATAAAAGAAGGCGCAATTTTCCCAAATACCAGACAGTACAAAATGAGTGCAGAAGTAAAGGCAGGAGTTGTTGAGGAAATTAGCAGAATGGTGAAACAAGGCATATTAAAAGAAGTTATGAGTAGTCCTTGTAATTCACCAATAATGGGTTTGAAAAAGCCTAGTGGAAAATATAGAATTGTTCAGGATTTGCGGAAAATTAATAAAATCGTGGTACCTTGTTGTCCTATAGTACCAAATCCTGCAGTAATCCTATACCAGATAACATGGAGTGCAGAATGGTTTACAGTAATTGATCTATGCCAAGCATTTTTTTCGATACCATTGCACCCAGAAAGTCCCTCCATTTTTAATCAAATACTGAAAGGGTGTCTAGAAAAATTAGTACTGCCCAGGAGCTCAGTCCTGGTGCAGTACATTGACGACTTATTGGTAGCATCTAAAACTCATGATGATTGTGTTGAAGATTCAATTGCATTGCTCAACCATTTGGCTGAAGAAGGACACAAAGTATCACCTGAGAAGCTTCAGTTTTGTACAAGAGCAGTTAAATACTTGGAACACCAAATTGAAAGGGGAACAAGAAGAATAACATCTGATAGAATAAAAATAATCAAGGAAATGAAAATGCCAGTAACACAAAGAGAAGTGAGAATGTTCCTTGGAATAGTAGGATACTGTTGACAGTGGATTATAGGGTTTTCACTACTAGCAAAGCCTTTAATTCAGTTAACAAAAAAGACAGCAAAGGATCCAGTTGAATGGGATGATGAAAGTGCCGGTGCATTTGTAAAATTAAGAAACGCTTTGTGCGAGGCACCTGCCTTGGGCATGCCTGACTATACAAGAGAATTCGCACTGTTTTGCTATGAAAGAGAAAATTGTGCACTTTTAGTGTTGACTCAAAGACATGGACTAGACAGGCGTCCTATAGCATATTTTTCTGCTACATTGGACCCAGTGGCTGCAGCATTGCCAGGCTGCTTAAAAGCAGTTGCTGCTACCTGTATGAGCATTGAGCAAAGTGAGTCAATAGTAATGGGATTTCCTGTTACAGTGTTTGTCCCACATGCAGTTGTGATCCTGTTGACAAGAACTAGAACTCAGCATCTCACGCCTAGTCGAATGACAAGGTATGAACGAATAATTCTAGGAGCTGAAAATGTGACCATAGTTAGGTGCACAGTTGTAAATCCTGCTACATCAAGTTAAGGATGACCCAGAACATGATTGTTTACAGGTCACAGAATTGTGTACAAAACCGCGTCCCGACATACAAGAAATGCCCCTAAAAGACTCAGACAGGGAGCTGTTTGTGGACGGTTCATGCCTAAGGCATGAGGATGGCAAATTGAGTGCAGCCTATGCTGTATGCGAACTATCTAGAATAGTCGAAGCATCCTATTTACAAGAACAGTAATTGGTTAGGGAAAAATTGGAAAGGCTGAGGGTCCTTTTGTGAGATTGCAGTTAGATTTCATACAGTTACCACCATGTAAAGGACTGAAATATGTACTTGTCATAGTGTGTCTGTTTTCAAGGTGGGTGGAGGCTTACCCAACTAGAAGGAATGACAGCATTACAGTCGCAAAACTGTTGTTACGAGAACTCGTTCCTAGGTTCGGTTTCCCAGTAACTTTGGAATCAGATAGATGAAGTCACTTCAATAATGATGTAATTCGAATAATCTGTGAAGCATTTAAAATTGAACAAAAATTGCACTGTGCGTACCGTCCAGAGGCTTCTGGAGTGGTAGAACAAATGAATGGCAAAATAAAATCAAGATTGTCAAAAATGTGTGCATCTACATCGTTAGACTGGCCAGATGCATTACCCCTTGTCTTAATGGGACTCAGAAGCATTCCTGATAGAAATACAGGATTGAGCCCACATGAAATCATCATGGGCAGAGCAATGAGACATGCACATGTTCCTGGAAATAAACTGCTCAACATAACTGATGATATGGTTCTAGATTATTGCAAAGCATTGGCTGACCTCGTGCATTCTGTCTCTCACCAGGTTGGAGAAGACGCAGTTTCCAGGCAGCCTGAACAAGAGCATGATCTAAACCCTGGAGACTGGGTGGTAGTGAAGTATCACACCAGAGAAACGTGTTTATCACCCAGGTGGGGCGAACCTTGTCAGGTTATATTAGTTACAAACACAGCAGTGAAATGTGCAGGATTGCCTAATTGGATTCATGTAAGCCACACCAAAAGGGTGCCAGCTCCTGAAGGAAAAGATCCTCAGTCAGCATCAATAGCTGAGGAAGCTGAAGGTTGGCCAGCTGAAGAATCCCAGGTGAGAGATTCTGGAGAAGCTGAAGAAGAACAACCGAGCACAAGTCAGGACTGGATACCAGTGGTCGACATACCAGAAGTTTACAACAAAACAAGAAGTCGAGCAAGATTAGAGGAAAATAGTGAGGATCAGATAGGTGAAGAAGCAGCAGCTCAGGATAGGGAGAACGAAACAATAAGAGAACCTGAGCAGGCCCAGATAGGGAGAGGAAATTGGGCTCAAATAGACAGCGAAGCAACAAAATTTGAGCAGGGACAGACAGGTTTAGAAGAACGAGGTCAGGCTGCAGAAGTACAAAGTGCAATAAGCCCTGATCAGAACCAGTTAGAACAAGAAAAATACGTTCAGGGAGAAGAAAACCAAGAAAACAACGAGCAAGAAAGCCTCAAGCACGAAGACGTAAATCCTGAACAGGGTCAGTTAGTAGAAACTCACACACAGACAACTGAAGAAACAACTTTAAGACCTGAGCAAGAGCAGATAGAAGAAGAAACTGAAAACGAGGAGAATCAAATTGTGCCACACCTTGAAGATAAAGGAACTTTTGGAAAGGACTCAGAAAGAGAAAATACAGTGCAAACAAAGAAAGTCAGAAAAGGCGATCATTGGCCTAATGTCATTAAAAGAGTAAAATACCATATAGAAACACGAAGCGAAGATCCAGACCAAGTGAATGAAGTAACAAGCTTATCTGAACAAACAAGTGAAACTGAAAAACGATAAAGCAAAAGGTTGAAACTTGTGAACAATAAATTTAAAGGTCCTGACTGGACTTATATAATCCTTGAAGACTACGAAAGTTCAGAGTCCAGTGAAAGTCGGGACGAAGGAACAAGTGCAGAACTGACTTATGAAAAAGAAGTAAAACCACCTTGATAACGTAAAAGTCTTTAAAGAAAAAGAAAAAGAAGCAAAATTTTCTTTGTCAAAATGCCTGACGACAAAGTTTCTGGGAGACCGAAATGGAAATGCTGTAAAAGATGCTGTGCTATATGCATATGTAGTCTGGTAGTGGTGCTTATAGTGTGGTTAGTTGTGATCGTAGCAATTCCTTACCTTATGATAATGGATAAAAAGATTACCAATGAAACAAAGGGAAGGATAGATAACTTGAAAAATGATAGAATAAAAATAGAGGCAGGAGATGAACCAGAATTTCATCACGTGGTAACAGATAACGATACTAGTTTAAATGTTTTCACTAAATTATTGTTTCAGTATGTAGATACAATGGAAGTTAGTGATTGTTATGTCTGTATGAAGTTACCTGAATCACTAGCAGAAGGGTTAACATACCATCATTTGCCTCTAACTTATGGCATATCATGTAGTGTATTAACTAGTTTATTTTATAGAACAGGGAAACTTCAGTATTATTATTCAAATATAGATGTGATATTTTCAGAGGTTCCTATTCGAAAGAATATGAACCCAGTGCTTAGTAGTCAAAATGCACAATTTATGGGAGAGTTTTTCTTAACAATGAAGTCGATAGAAATAACACATGCACATAGAAGCAATCTAACATGTTCGTTACATGAAGAAGAAAAGATATTTTTGAATTTAGTAGAAAATAGAAGACAAGATTTTCAAAGAAAAGCTTCTGAGCATAAGGCTCATTTACCACCTTGGGCTGAGAAAGAAGGTAGTTACACACCTGGCAAGGCTCAAGCTGCTATGGCTCTGGATTTTGTAAAGACAGGGAAAATTTGTCTACATAGGTTAAAGACTGATTATAACAATATTTTCATCGGTACCAGTGAATGTGAACACAATTTCTTAATTCTTGGAGGTTGGGGACTAAAAGGAGGAACAGATTCAGTTTTTCCTGGAATTAATTATGTGTGTGGGAATAAGGCTTACTTTAGGCTTCCTGCACGGTGGTATGGAAGTTGTTATTTTGGAATAGTTTTTCCAAAAATATACCACGTAAAAAGAGACACTGGGAGCAATGAAAATAATAGTGAATTAACTCGTAGTAAAAGAGCTAGTTTTTCAGAAATTGTAGGTGACATATTTGGTGCATTGATACCTTCAGTGGGAATAATTCTGAACTCAAGAAAAATATGTAAATTATCTACAGTGGTTGATCGTTTATCAACAGATACTGCTGGAGGATTTCTAATGATTAATGCGGAAATGGTTGCGATTAGATCTATGGTTATGCAAAATCGACTTGCTCTTGAGATAATATTAGCAAAAGAGGGCGGAGTCTGTGAATTGTTGAAAACTAAACATTGTTGCACGTATATTCCTGATAAAAGTGCAGAAATCGGAACGTATATAAAGAACATAACAAAACTTGAGAAGGAACTAAAACCACTGGAAGTTGATAGTGTATGGGAAAGATTGACAAATAGCATTGCGTCAATTGGTACCTGGTTTACTAATGTAGGAAAAGGACTGATAGGTCAAATATTAGTACCCTTAGCAGGGATAGCAATAATAATATTGTCAATAACGATATGGTGCAAATGTTGTAAAAAGAATGAGACATATTGGGTGACGGGAAAAGGCAAGAAACGAAAATTCGATGAAATAGAATTAGAAGATCTGAAAATTGAAATATACAAGAAACTGAAAGGAGAAAATAAGAATAGAAAATGTAAAAATGAGATCGAGACAAAGATATGTTAAGAAGTTGGCATCTGGTTGTGGGTAGTTTTGATGGCTCAGAAACGCCATCAGAGAGGGGATTGATGGAGCAAGGACTCAAAATGAGACTTGCTCGTAAGCAATCTTCTCACAGTATTAATTAATTAAACTTTGTAATGTCTTTATTAACAAATGCATACACAACACCGTATCCGTGAGAAGCTTGCCTATGTGTTTAAACTAATAAGTAATCCTTGTCTAATTCAAAATGGCCGCAAAAGCGCGGGAACTCAATTGCGCATGTGTCAACCATATCACGTGGTATGACGTCTTTCTTTGCTTGGAGGGAATCTTTGCTTCTGCGCAGTGTGTGCTAAAATGGCTGCTTGGTGTTCTCACATGCTAAAGCTTACGAACTTGCTAAAATTAATAATGTGGTATTTTTAACGCTACTAATGCGGGATAGATTTTTTAATTAAATGGGAATAGAGTAGAAGTAGGGGGTGTACAGTGAAAACATTTATTTTTGATTTTAATGTGTTTCTTCTTTGATTTCCAATTAGTTTGTAAATTGGGCCTGGGTTAACTGAACAGCAGCTTAAGAGCTATGGAATGTGCACATGCGCTCGGAAATGACAAGACAAAGCGATGATGTCAACTTGGAAGATATCCAAGGCCACGACCCATGGTCAACTCCACTGTACCTCGGAGATGTTCTCTCAATTGCAACAATGTATATACAAATTGTATTAAAATTTGTTGTGAGACGGGTGGGAAATAAAGCAAATGTATTAATTGTGAGGGCGGTATTTTAAAACAATGGGCTTAAAGAAATTGAACTAAATTGTCATGGTGTGAGGATCAACCCCCTGTCCCTGTCCAATCAGAAATAGTGGGCTCATAATTTTGAAACATTAATGGGAGGTCCTGGGTATAGAAGGGTATAATAGATATAGAATTAGCTAATTAGTTAGCATTAGGGCGCACAGGAGCTGAGAGAACAGATGAACAGATGCGGTAGCAGAGAACCTATGCTATTGCAGAACCGAGCAGACTGAATTGCTGTCCAGAGAGGTCCTGAGGTTGGGGCGGCGGATTCCATTAGAAGGAAGACACAGAAGAAATCGAGGAGGAACGAAGTGCCAGAGAGGGGAACGACGCAGGCGTCATTGGTAGAGAGGTCACCTGTCCTGTCTTGAACCTGGTCCGGAGGTCTTGGTCTTCATCCTTCTTGGGACCCTTGATCCAGCGCGATATTAGCAAACAGCATTCATACACTAGATACTCACTTGGGCCCATACATTCATGCTACACTAATACTTACGCTGGGTTTATCAGTTGTTACTCTTTATCAAATCCCTGCTACCAATTACCTTCTGTTTGAAAAGTAATGACTTACCAATGGATCCTTTGCTAATTGGGAAGTTTAAAATGAGTGACATTCATTATGATACATAATCCTGAAATAACCACTGAGTCAGGAAGTTTTAAAAATGTTTATCTAAGAATTTTAGAAGAGTAAATTACAGAGCTGCATGGTACTTTTCAAATACCAAAGATGAAGTGCAAGAAATCGATTATTAATAATTAACGGTCCCTCAGAAAAGGAGAGGATAGAGACAGCAGCGCAACTATAGGTTGCATATATTTACCTAAGTGCAAGAACCAAACCCCTTAGCCAAGGAGTTGGAAAGATAGGACCCAGGAAGGATGAAGAGCAAGACCTCCTCCAGGATCAGGACAGGACCGGTGACCTCTCTACCTACGACGCCTGCGTCGTTCCCCTCTATGGTACTTCGCTTCTCCTCGATTCTCCTGTGTCTCCCTTCTAATGGACTCCGCCGCCCCCTCCTCAGGACCTCTTCTGCAATCGATCAGCTTGGCGGTCTGGAGCTCTTCCTGTCAGCATCTCCGCTCTCCTGTGCTTGTGTGTGTAAGCTCTAACTAATTAGCTAATTCTATATCTATTATACCCTTCTACACCATGTACCTCCCACTAATGTTGCTAAAATATGGGACCACTACTTCTGATTGGACAGGGACAGGGGGGTGGATTCTCACACCATATGATTTTAATTCATTTACTGTAGGCCATTGTCTTTAAACTACCGCCCATCCAATTTTATACATTTGCTTTATTTCCCACCCGTCTCACAACAAATGTTATGTATTCTTCATATACAAAGTTTCAATGTTTAACAGGAAAGGCAAGTGCACATCAGCTTCGGCCACCAGGTCATGGCCTTGGACGACGTCCAGGTTGACTTCATTCTTTGGCAGCCCAGGAGGACACATGCGCAGAGTCATTGTCTCTCGAGTTTCAGATCACCAACCCCAGGCCCAAATTTACGAACTAATAAAAGTCAAAGAAGAAAAATATTAAAATCACAAATAATAAGTTTCACTGTATACCCACTCTTTCTACTCTATCCCCATTTACTTATAAATCTATCCCGCATTAGTAGCGTTAAGAAAACGACAAATTAATAATAACACAAGAGCAAGCTGAAGCATGTGAAAACATCAAGCAGCCATTTTAGAGCACACTGCGCAGAAGCAGAAATTTCCCACCAAGCAAAGAAAGACGTCACACCATGTGATATGGATGAGACATGCGCAGTACGATTCCCGCGCTTTAGCTGCCATTTTAGAAAAGGACAAGCGTTACTTGTTAGTTAGAACACATAGGCAAGCTTCCTTGCTATTCGTGTAGTGTATGCAAAGTTAATATAACATACAAAATTAATAATTTAATACTGTGAGGTGATTGCATTCGAGCAAGTCTCAATTTTGAGTCCTTGCTCCATCACCCTTACCAACTCCTTGGCCAAAGGGGTTTGGTTCTCATACTCTTAGGTAACTATAAACAGAATCTTTAGTATGTACTGCTGTCTCTATCTTCTCTTTTCTGAGGGACCGTCATTTGATGCTTAGTAAGTGATATTATAGTATATTTCCTCTTTGATATATGATTAAGTACTATGCGGTTTGTAATTTACTCTGCTAAAGAATTTTAGATAAACATTTAAAAACTATCTGAGTCGGTGATTATTTCAGGTTTATGAATTGTATTATATATTCTCATTTTAAACTTCCCAATTATCAAAGGGTTCATCGGTAAGTCATTACTCTTCAATCAGAAAAGGTAATTGGTAGCAGGGATATTGATAAAGAGTATAACTGACCCACCAGCGGAAATTGCTAGCGTAGTATGAATGAATGGGCCCAGGTGAGTATTTGGTGTATGGATGCTTGTTGCTAGTAACCCGCTGGATCACCCTCGTTTACTATTGTGGGTCTCTAACTCTTTCGGGCTCACATTTACTTTATCTTTTCTCTCATTCAGTCTTTTCAAATCTGTCTCTGAGAGCCACTTTCATTTCTTGTCTTTTCAGTTCTATCATTCTGTGTCTCTCTCTTTTTCCACATTTTGAGAGACACACTCTTACCCTCCTTCATCTTTTCTTGTAAACTCTAGTTTCATCCATTTGACTTCCTCTCATTATCTCACTCCTCCCTCTCTTACTTCGCAATTTTCCTCAGCACTCACTCTTTATTTCCTCTCACACTTTTCCTCTTTCTGCCTCTTCTCTCACAACTCCTGTCTCCTTTGATCCCTCACACACTCTTGTTCTTTGTTCCTCCTCTCCCAAAAATCCTTCTTTGATATTGTGCATACTTTTACGCTCGCATTTGTACACTTGCAAATCACCTTTTCTCTTCCCCCTCTTTTTCTTGCTCTGGTGGACTCGCTGCATTCTCTTAGGTGTTCCATTGTCTCTCCCGCACTACCCTCTGAGTCTTCATTCTCTTTAACGTGTACAGATCTCACTTTTCAGCCAAAGTGAAATTCTGAGACAGGCCACTCACTTTCAAATCAAGAAAATAAAAACAAAAACCATACCAATACTATGACAAGAAGTGTGTCTGTGTATGCAGGCAACACGCTTTAATTTAAACCAAAGAAGAGAAAGCTCATCCTAGGAAAATCACTTTGGGAGTGCATTATATCCTGTGACACTTCTAATAAGGCAGATGGGATATCTGTCATGTTTGTGATGGAGTACTCCTCCGCCAACCATAAAACAAGGCCTTTGTCAGTGACGTAACAATAGCCCCGCAACTCCCAAACATAGCCCCCGCAACTCCCGTAGTGTCGGGGGCCCCTGAGCTCCAGGGGGCCCCTCCAGCAATGTGCACAGGCCCCTGGCTTGAGAGCTCCTGGCTGGGTCCGGAGCACTCCATTTACTTTTCAGGCTCCCCCTCAGGTTTCGTTACACCACTGGCCTAACATGTTCTTATTTTGGCTTTCATCCGCTGGTACATTTTCTAAAGGTTCGGCAGGCTTTTAGTAGAAAATAAGTGCAGTTGCTGAGCGCTGGAGTTGCACACGCAGGAAGTGTTCACCTCGCCCTGTCAGCGCCTCCACACTCGTAGCTCGAGGCGGAGCTGGGCCGCGTTGCAACGGAATAACTGACACTTTAGTACCCAATGACAAAGCTCAACACCTCAAGAGGTGCCACCGCCTGACCCACTGTCTGGTAATCAAACCTAAATGTCAATCTTGTCTCCTCTGTGTGGGCTGGTGCCTGTCTGTTGCTTTTTTACTTTGTCACACTCCACATTCTCTTCCTTTCAGTGAGTAAAGACAGAACGTCAGGCCCAGTCAGACATAGAGAATGCATCTGAACCAGCAGGTAGTTAAATAAATGGAGCAGGCTGCACCACTTATAGCTATGACCTTCTTCTTTTTCTTTTCCAACAATTAATAGGATTTTTTTCCTGCTTTGGCTACCTCCACAGATGGGTAGTTTCTTCTTGTGACACTTGATGGTGGACCACCTGGAATTTATGTATTGGCACAGGGGCCACAATGAGTCTTCCCGACCTGTTGCTATCGAGCAGGGTGACCATGGGAAAACTACAAGGA
Source organism: Calotriton arnoldi (assembly GCA_963921515.1). Classification (NCBI taxonomy): domain Eukaryota; kingdom Metazoa; phylum Chordata; class Amphibia; order Caudata; family Salamandridae; genus Calotriton; species Calotriton arnoldi. The sequence goes on along the minus strand of CAWUFW010002126.1, from coordinate 2,085,670 downwards.
CTTCACACATTGAGCTAATCTTGCACTATACCCCCAACAAGCAGGGGTGTAACACAAAATGATGCCCCTCCCCTGGTAGAATGTGATGAGGGGCTCCTGCGTTCCCCCTATCTCACAAATATTCATTGGCCTTGGGCGGAATTGGGGACCCTGGAGGGTTGGGATTTCCCATGCGCCACAGGGGCTGCAACGGACTGTCTTATGCCCCTGACACCAAGAGGGACCTACAATGGCAAGGAAGCAGGGCAATTCACATAGAGGTTGAGAATAATTGATCTTTCCCATTCCCTGGATAATACGTAGCACAGCTGTGGCAAGGTAGACCAATAGGTCCATATTCTCAAACTGATTGCATATATAAGCTAGAAGAATAAGCACACAACATGTTTTTATGACTTCAATAACACATTTGCAATTTTCAAAAGTTAATTTTGCACCAAAAAAAGAATTTACTCACACAAAGTTGACCTTGTGAATAATAATCCAACGACTGGGGCTTGCAGTGTGGATGAAGTAGGTGTCACAGCCACAAACTTGCACGTTTGTGAAATTAAAAACTGTTCCTAGCCCTTTTTACTATGCAAAAGGTCTAAGCACAACTGTAAATCCCTGACAGGGTTGAGAGGAGGAAGGGCATAACCACCAAAAACATTGAGGGCTCGATTCACAAAGGTAAAGTTAGACCAAAAGTCTAACTTTAGACCTGAAGTCCAACTTTACAACTAAAGTTCAACTTTAAACCTAAAGTCTAACTTTGCGCCTGCAGTCTAACTTTACACCGGAAGTCTAACTTTACACCGTAAGTCTAAATTAGGACCTGAAGTCTAAGTTGAGAACTAAAGTGTAACTTAGATCAAAAGTCTAACTTCACTTCTTTTCAGTATTTACAAAGGTAAGTTATTACAAGTAAGCTTACTGCTAGTAAACATACTAGTAATACAGTTACTACTAGTAAAATTACTAGTAGTGAAGTCACAAGCAACAACTTACCTGTGTGAATACCGAAAAGTAGTAAAGTTAGACTTCTGGTCTAAGTTAGACTTTAGATCTAAACTTAGACTTCAGATGTAAAGTTAGATTTCAGGTCCAAAGTTAGCCTTTAGGTCTAAACTCATACTTCACGTCTAAAGTTAGAGTTTAGACGCAGCATGTAGCAGCAAGATTACATAAGTGCAGCAGGTTTCTAGGAAATATAAGGAAAGCCTTTAGGAATTTCGAAAAGTTATAAAGCTGCACTCATGTAATCCTGGAAATCTAAAGGTGCAGATTTCTGACCTTTTTTTTTTTTAAAGAATCACACTTTTATATTTAGATTAGCTCACCACTATAAATTCTTTATGTGTGACACGTACAGTATGTGCGCCAGACTGTAAAATATTTATATGACAGTCTGACAGATGATGTGATGTTCATATATATATATTTGCATTGTATATCATAGTCTTACCAAATTTATCGACTTCTAAAATAGGATTCGTACATAAGAAACCCACAGTTTTTTTGGGACACAAACTCCAATTATGAGACAGTAGAAACGATTTCCCATCTGGCTCTTTACAATTAAAAAGCCTGGTTTTCAGCTGGCATCTAAAACAGAGACTTGATCCTGCCCGCACACTCAAAGGGAGAGAGTTCCAAAATGTAGCCCCAGCCGTAGAAAAAGCATTTGTCTCCCTAAGTGACCATTCAGGTCTTCCTGGTGGCAGGCAGGATTTGATTTTCCAATCTGAGGGAGAGAGACGCTCGATAGAAGGAAAATCAAGCTGAGGTGTAGGGCTTTTTGGTCAATTGTTAGGGCCAAGATTGACTTGGAATCCAGAATAGAGATTACGGGACTGCAACATATGCGATCTTTTGGCAGTTTTTGGGAGCACTTGTGCCGCATCCTTCTGAGTGAGTTGAGGCTGACATAAGATTTTGTCTGGAGGTTCATGGCAGATTTATGTGGTGTAGTTAGGACGTGATTGAATGATAGCGTTCACTACTTGTGTATGCAAATAGGAACAAAAACGTTTTTTTTTTTTTTTGCAGTGCAGAAATGTGACTAGGACTGTTTGTTATCGTGAACACCGAACGACTACAGGCTTATCAAGGCTTCTATTGACCATTACTCCCAATATTTGATGGCCACACTATGTGCATGACTGCGCTCCAGACTTTACACCTTTTTGGACTACACGGTCTAGGCCTTTTGGACAGGCTTGAATATTCCTCCTTTAGTGAGTGGCACTTATATGAGAGTGTTACAACTCTTAGTCTGACAACAATATCCCTACACTGCAGATATGAATTGATCAGTCTACTGATTTTTGGGCTCTTCCAAGCATCTCCGTCAGCTTGTAACTCCCCTTGTTTCTGTCACATTGGCATTTCATTTTTTTGGTTTGGACCATTCATATATATTTTTCAGACTGTTTCGAAGCACTTCCCAGCTTGCGCCATTTACGTTGTCATTTCCTAGCTCCAGGCTTGAAAAGGTCACTAAGACGAAACATGTGTCGGCTGCCGCTGTATCTGTGATGTCACATCTTGCCTAAACACTTTATTGGCCCAGATTTACAGTAACCTGTAGACTTCCTTTTGTGTGGTCTTGTATTTTCTTGTTTGCAAATGTTTCGGCCTGACGCTTCTTTTGGGCTGAACATCTCACCCTAGGATACCAGGAGAGCACCAGTTTCATAAAAAAACTTTTCTTTGTTGTCAGACATCTTCCCGGACTACCTTACAGTTGTGTAGGTGTGCAAACATTGTGGCATAGCCATCACCTAATATATTTATAGGAATTGGATCAGTAATGATGGAGTCTTTGATAGTAGAAATTTTCTCTGAGGGAAAAAAGCAATATTGTCACAAAGAACTTGAGATGATGATAATTCAAATTTCATGGCTGTTAGGTGTTTAAGTTCAGAGACAATGTGAAAGAGTTCTTTGGAAAGGTTGGAGGAATTACAGACCATTTTCACGGAAGAATTACATTTTCTTAGCATTAACTTTAGTTTTATATGAGAGGATTACAGAGCAGTTCTCCTTCTACTCTGAGGTGTAGTCGCCTCTCCTCCATTTCCTCTCAGCTCTCCGAAATGATGGTTTGCGTTTTTTAGCTCACCTAAAAGTCAAGAAATATTTCTGCTTTGGGTGTGTGAAGCTTTTTGTGTACAGAAGGTTTTATACTGTTTTTTACATTATTTGATAGCACTTGGGGATTATATAATCTCCTATTTCCTCATCTTTACTCTCAACCACAATTGGCTAGCCTCAGGACGACCTGGCAGTCTCGTCTTCAGGTGGAATATGAAGAGAAAGAATGGACAGAGTTTATGGAGGCCCTAGAGTGAGGAATCTGTGAGGCACGGATGAAAATCAGTCTTTTTAAGATCCTTCAGGGCTGCACTGGACCCCAGCATAGCTGCAGGCTGGTCCCTCTTTCTGCATGTGGGCGATGTGATCATGCGCAGTGATACTGTCCATCTCTTGCTGGACTGTCCCATCATATCCCCCTTCTGCATGGCAGTAGAGTTTACACTACGGGAATCTATGGATTTGCCTTCACCACTTCCAGACCCCCTAATTTCATTACAAGACCAGAGACAACCTTTTTGCTGCCCCAACATGCAGCCCTTTAAAGAACAAACATTACATCATAGATAAAACATTCCATTATGAACTTTCAATCAAGCATATAGCGTCATAGCAACTAGGTGTCTTCCTCTTTTATATGCTGCTCCTCAACAATATAAGTACTCTAATAGCTCTTGTCATGGAATTTCTTGTGCTTTTGTAATATTCCTTCCAACCTGCCGCCCTCAACCCCGACGACCTCAACCAACCAGCGAACACCAGCCAAACCATCAGCACTTGGTCACCGCTCACTGCCCTGGCCACCTCAGCCATCATGTCTTCCATCCATGCTGGGGCGTCCACTGACCCCTGCACCCACCACCTCTACAACTTCGCAAGGAACTCAATCAGCACGCAACTCACCAGCATCCTCAACACCTCCATCTCCACAGCAACCTTCCAGGACAAATGGAAACACGCAGACATCAGACCCCTCTTAAAGAAAGCCTCCGCTGACCCCAACAATCTCAAAATGATTGTCCGATCTCCCTGCTCTGCTACTAGGCCAAAGTTCTCGAGAAAGCCATCAACCAGCAGCTCGCCGAATTCTTGGCATAAAACCACCTACTGGGCGCCTCTGAATCAGGATTCCATGTCAACCAGAGCACTGAGACTGTGATGATTTCTGCCACAGACGACATCAGAACACTCCTGGACTGTGGAGAAACCATGGCCTTTGTCCTCCTCGACCTCTCCACGGTGTTCAACACAGTCTCCCACAACACCCTCATCAACAGACTCCACAACAAAGGCAGACAGAAAGACACCCTCAAGTGGATCGCCTCCTTCCTTACAGGACGCAAACAGAGTATCAAACTGCCTCCCTTCTCCTCCGCACCCAAGGACATCATATGCGGAGTGCCACAAGGATCCTCCCTCAGCCGCAACCTATTCAACATCTATATGACCCACCTCGCAGATGTCATCAGATCCCACAGACTCAACATAATCTCCTACACAGATGACACTCAACTGATCCTCTTGTTCAACGAGGACCCTTCCAATGCCAAAACCAAATTCTGCAATGCCATGACCAACGTTGCCAAATGAATGAGAGACAACTACCTCCAACTCAACTCTGACAAAATTGAAGTACTGATCTTCGGGAAGAACAGCTCCACATGGGACAACAGTTGGTGGCCTGCAGAACTCAGACCCACACCCACACTGACCGACCAGGCACACAACCTCAGCATCATCCTCGATAGTAAACTGACCATGAAACGACAAGTTAATGCAGTCGCCTCCTCCTGCTTCCACACTCTTTGCATGCTCTTCAGAATCTTCAGCTGGACACCAACCAACACCAGAAAGATTGTCACTCAGGCCCTGGTCACCAGCCGCATCGACTACGGCAATGCCCTCTATACCGTCATGTCCAACCAGCTCCTCAGAAGATACCAGACCATACAGAACTATGCAGCCAGACTCATCCTGGACCTCCCCAAATGAACCCACATGACTCCCCACCTGAGAGACCTCCACTGGCTCCACATCCAGAAAAACCACACCACCTACAAAGCCCTCCATGACCTCGGACCTGCCTACTTCAACCATCGATTGAACTACCAGCAACCCGCTAGACATGTGCGATCCTCTTCACTTGCCCTCACACACACCCCTCCATCACAGCGGTGGCCGCTCCTTCTCCTACCTCACTGACAAGACCTGGAACGACCTCCCCCTCCAGCTCTGCACAGCCCCCTCACTGACAGACTTCAGAAAGAGACTCAAGACCTGCCTCTTTGATGGAGACGCAGTGCCCAGATACCCCTAGGGGTGACAGTGCACTGCTTTACAAATGCTGTTTGTTTGTTTGTCACCTTCACTTACTTTTGGTTGTAGTGTGTTTTCTTGGTTTTATCCCTCCAATTTATGGTCGGACTTAACCCTTTTCTTTGTTAAGTTTTTCTTCGCGCCACATCAGCATTTGTGTATTCTTCCTGTTAAACTGGTAAGTTTTTCCTATCTTCTTGTGAGCCCTTTCCGGGCTCTCTTTCAGATGATTCTGCCTTTTTTTTTAGATTTATTGCTTCATGTCTGTTTGCGCTCTGCGTGCTATCGGCATCTTGCACTCGGCCGCAGCGGCGTCTTTTGAACGATGCACAGGCTGTCAGGCGCACTGTTCCCCACCTTTTGTTGTAAAGCCTTAGACACGCCTTGCCGAATCGGAGGAAAATATTAATTAGTCCTTTTTCTCTTCCCAGTGCATCTACAGGACACGTGTAGCCTTCGCCAAGCTTGCTCTTCAAGCGGGTTTGTAAAGGGCTTTGACTCTCACTTTGGGAAGGACCTTCCTCATTTTATCTTTGATATTCTACCGGAGTGTCTTTCAATTGAAAAAAAAACAGACTGCGAATGGCAACCATAATTGATAAGGCTTGGCCCTTTTCGGCAAGGCGCTCGCCACGTACTACATTGCCATAGCAATGTCAGTAGCGCAAGCTAGCAACCGTCCCGAACAGTGATCATTACGGTCGGCTGTGTTATATCTGCGTTAATACTTTTGGCTCATAAAGAAAAAAGTAAAAGTAAAATAGGAAAAGAGCTATTATTAAGGACACCTTAAGGAAAGGCTTGTCTTTTTTGCTATGTTTGACAATTAGGTTCAAGGAACCCCTGCCCCATTCCTCAATGAAGGTGTATTTGGCAGGTATTTCTAGGGGGATTGAAATCTTCCCTAAAAGAGGCAGTTGAGGGTTTCTCCTGTTGAGGAAGATATTTTGGTCCTTTCAGAGGAGGAGATTCCTCTTTTTGGGAAGGGAGGTAAGGCCTCAAATAAGACTTATCACCTAACCGGTTAAGTTGTTTCTGTAGGCAGCCAAAGAGCTGCGAAGGGCCAAGACCAGTCTTTGGGTAGCCAGAGCACTACAGAGGACCGTGATATCCATAGTGGCACAATTAGTAAGAACAGCCATGTAGGCACAATTATCTTGGGTGTACCGCAGTACAAGAAGATCAAGTGACCTTCATGGCACTAGAGACTGCAGTTTTGAAACTGATGATGAAGAAAATCCATTTGAGATGGAGTTTGGAAATGAGACTGATGAGTACATTTACGATCCCCTAGAAACCTTAGACAATAATTTCCTCAAAGAGGACCTGGCCAAACTTTCTACTTCTAAGGCTATTAAAGATCCTTCGGGTGTGGAGATGTTTAATCCTACCTGTATCACGCACACAAGAGGGTCTGATTAGTGGCCTATGGACCACGTAACGTCTTAAGTTCTGAAGGCACAAGTCCCTTGATAAGGAGACGCGGAATTGAATGAGGGCGGAGTGTACCAGAGCTTTCCTTGACAACAGTTCGGGAATGATGCCTAATTTGCACCAAGAGTTGTTGACCTTCTTCTTTAAGACCACGAGAGATCCTAGGAAGGGCATTGAGCACTGCCGTAAGCAGTGTCAAAATAGAGTCTCAGACTCTCTGGGTCCACTAGCAAGGATACTAGATTTGGCTGACGAACCCTTTTTTTAGGGTGTCACTGTGGAGCTCCTCCGTGGCTGGAGCCAGCGGGCAATATGTCTGCTTGGCAATGCCAATGCAGGGCTGATTACCAAGTGTAGGAGAGCTATTCTTATGAGAATTAACCAGAAGTTAGGGGACCTTGCCAATAAGGAGACCCCAGGGGACCTGAATGGTCTGCTCTTCGGAGAGAATTTTATAAAGACCTTGGAGAAGTATGTCTCGATGTTTACTGCCTTCAGTAAGGCTCAAACTAATATGAGTCATATGTTCAGCAACAATAGAGTTTTTGGAAGGGCTGACGGGAGGAGACTGGCTGTCATCCATGATCAGTCAAAGTCCCAGTATTGCTATCAGATCCAGCTGGGTTACGGAAGTGAGTCTTGAAGTTTCTTCCAGCAAAGAGGATGTGCCCCTCATTCACGAGGCAGAAGAGGCAGACTTCAGGGAGCAGGAGATCAAGGTAGGAGTCTCCCCTCCAGTTGGTTCTTCTCACTCAAAGGTAGGGGGAAAGTTACATTGTTTCACCCAAAATTGATCAACTATAAAAAAACGATTCTTGGGTTTTACAGACCGTAAAAAGTTTCACAATAGAATTTTTCCAGGAACATTTTCAGAGGTGTTGGCCAAGGGAGTTGGCCCTAGATCAGCATCAGTCAGTGGAGAGGTGTGGTGCAGCAGCCAGGGCAGCTGACTTCGGGGTACAGGGTTCACAGTTCGATCCCCGGCTCTGGCGGCAGCTCAGCTCAGCACCATGTGACTCTGGGCAATAGCTCACTTAATTTCCACTACGGCCCCCAGCGCCTTGAGACCCGTAAGGGTGAGTAGCTGCGCTATATAAAAACGGACTTACTTACTTACTAGTGGATTTAGAAGTGGCACAAATGTTGCTCTAGGGGGCAAATTGCAAGGTGCACAATTCTGGAAAGGGTTTTGTAAGTACGGTTTTCCTAGTAAGGAAAAAGGACAAGGGCTGGTGCCCGGTGATAAACTTGAAGGAACGGAACAAGGTTTTGGTTTACAGGCACCTCAAGATGGAGGGAATCCATAATTTGGAGAACATTTTGCTAGAGAAAAACTGGCTTGTGAAGTTGGATCTCAAAGACGCCTACTTCTTAATTCCTATGGACCCAGATTTCATTACAAGACCGGAGGCTACCATTATGCATTACATCTTTTATTGTCCCTCCTGCAGTACCTTCAAAGACTTCACAATAGAAAAACACACTAGAACTGGAACACACAAGTCCATAAATATTCCTTCCACCCAACATTCTTCCTCTTTTAATTGCTGCTCCTGAAACAGATAAGTCATACTCTTTTCGTTTTTCTTGTGTGAAAGTTTGTTGAAAGGATAATGTGGTTATGTAGTGTTAATGTAATTTTTTTTGAGCTAGCTTCTAATATATGGAAGCATGCTCTTTTGTATGTTTGTGGTTGAGCTAATTTGTTTTGGACTGCTATAGAAGAAAAATATAAAAAAATAAAATTAAAAAAAAGGGGAAATTCGATATCCACTCTTTAATATGAAGTATTTAAATCTTATAAGGGTGTTTTAGGCAGTTTCGAAAATGTAGTTAGCATATATTTTTAAAAGATGCCTTTACCGTTTTAAGTTGTGTGTAGTTGATGTGCGAGATAGCGCTCACATTGCATCTGTGGTGAAATTGACGTGCAGGTAAGGGGGAGTCTCTGGTTGACGCGCGAGGATCCGCTCGCGTCTCAGCTGGAGTCTCTGATTGACGCGCGAGGATCCTCTCACGTCACAGCTGATGAGATATCGGACGCGCTGTCAGCGGGAGGCTAAGGCTTGGTATTTGAGCCTGATGCGTTTGTCTGACGCATGAGGGAAGCAAAAAGAGTAGAGAATGCGAGAATCATGCAGAGGCACGTTGCTTCGTGCGTGTTCTCGCGAGGTAGGTGCCATCTTGGATTGGGCACATATACTTATAATAAATGAGCTACACGCAATCGCAAGGAACGGTTTAACGATCATTTTCCGTAGCGGTTTCGCGTTAGAGAAATAACAGCTGTTTGGTGTTCAGTGTATGTTCGGAGAGAGTTATTTATAGGAATTGCGGAATAAGGTATTGGTTTTTCAGATATTACTAGGAAAGAGAAAATTATAGAATTGATTTATTAATAGAAGGTGGTATTGAAGTTGAAAAATGGAGAGAGAACAAGACAGAGATGTGGAGATTACAGGAGGCAGTATTAATGAAGAAATTGTAAAAAGATGAATTGAATTTGAAATGAAGAAACAGGTTAAGGAATCTATGGAAGATTTTTTGAAAAGTAGGAAAAGGAGAGGTAATGAATCTGGGGAAGAGTTTTATTCCTTGTCAGAGGGTGAAGGAATGAGTTCAGAGGTAGTAGGAAAGAAAAGAATGAAGAAAACCAGACACATTTAGTATGTGGATATGGCACACAAAGATAAGGCTGGTAGTTTACCAACTGCAAAGAAATGTGTCCTTGACAGCACAAAAAGGAAAGGTGTTCTTAGTGGCACGCAAAGAGAGGATGCCCTTAGCGGCACACAGGAGGATGAGAATTTTGAAGAAGGGATGCCAAGTTTATTGTCTGGGAAAAATTGTGATAATTTGGATTAATATATTTTAGATTTACAGGAAGATGATGGATATGAGGAGTTTGAAGATATGGAGGTAGGGGCTTCAAGTGAAAGTATTAAAGATCCTTTTGGTGGGGATATGTTTAGCCCAATAAATATTAAGCATCCAAGAAGTGGAGAATGGTGGCCTATGGACCACGTTGCGAAATTTATTAAAAATTGGATTAAAAACCCTTGGACAGGGAAATGAGGAGGCTGATGATAGCAGAATGCTCAAGACCTAGAATTGAGGAGAAGATCTGTGCTACCCCAAATCTGGACCCAGACCTAATAAGTTATCTATTCAGACTCGGGAGAGACCCATGAAAGGGTCTGGAAAGATCCCTGAAACTATGTCAGAACAAGTTGTTGGATGTTTTGGGTCCATTGGGAAGGATTCTGGATATGGCCGAGGACGCATATGCAAATGAGGAACAAGTTGATGTTGAACTTTTGAGGGGATGGAGCCAGAGGGCAGTAGTTCTATTGGGAAATGCAAATGCAGGACTTCTGCAAGAAAGGAGGAAAGCGATCTTGATAAAAATCAATCCCAAATTGGGAGATTTGGCTCAGAAAGAAGGTCAAGAGGACTCTAAAGGTTTGTTATTTGGAGATGGATTAGTGAAAGGCATAGGTAAATATGTAGGTACATTTACAGCCTTGGATAAGGCGCAGGGTAATATGCGTAAGATGTTTGGAGTTTTTGGAAGGGCCAGTAGAAGGGGACCCTTTACTGGCCGTGGCATGCAGAGGTCACAATATGGATCGCAATACAACCTGCAATATGGTTGTCAGAGCAGAGGAAGTGGTTATCAACAGAATGCAAGTTTTTACCCATCCAGAAGAAGATCAGGACGAGTCAGAAGATATCCGAGAGGTCGCGGATTGCTCAATGGTGGAGGACAAGGTGAGTATGGGGATTACTTTTGGTTCTTCCCAAAAAGGAGTAGGAGGTCGTCTGAAGTTTTTCAAGGAGCAATGGAAAAAAATTACAAGGGATCCTTGGGTCTTGCAAACGATTCAAGGTTTTGTAATAGATTTTATAAGTACTCCTTTCCAGGATTTGGAACCAAGGGAGATAAAGATATCTCTAGATCAGGAAGCTATAGTAGACCAAGAGATAATTTCTCTAATTGGAAAAAATGCGATAAAAGAAGTAGAAGAATGGGAAATGTGTTTTGTAAGCAATTTATTTTTGGTAGAAAAGAAGGACAAAGGATGGCGTCCAGTGATACATCTCAGAGGGCTGAACAGGTTCTTAGTGTATCGTCATTTCAAGATGGAAGGGATACATTGCCTGAGATATTTATTAATGGAGAAAGATTGGATGGTAAAGTTGGATCTCAAGGATGCATACTTTATGATTCCGATGGCAGAGGAAAGTCAAAATCTTTTGCAATTCAAATGGAAAGGGAGACTTTACCAATTCAAATGTTTGCCTTTCGGACTATCCTCAGCACCTTGGTGCTTCACAAAGGTGATGAGGGTAGTAGGTGCTTATTTTCGACAGAGAGGAATAAGGATGATTATTTATTTGGATGATATTTTGATTTTATTGCAATGCCAAATAGAGTTGAAGAATATTATGCTGGAAGTGGTGAGGATGTTGGAGGAATTAGGATTCATTTTGAACAGGGAAAAGTCTTGTATGGTTCCTTCTCAAATGCTAGAGTTTTTAGGTTTTATGGTAGACACAAGGTTATGTCAATTAAGTCTTCCAGGGTAAAAGATGAAAATGATCAGGAAGGAAATTCAACAGAGTTTAAAGAAGGATTTGGTTTCTTTAAGGGAGTTGGCAAGGATTATAGGACTTTTGTCTTCTTCAGTCCAAGCTATATTTCCAGGTCCACTACATTACAGTGCACTGCAGAGATTGAAAGGGAATGCTTTAAGAAATGGTTTGTGGTATGTAGACAAGATAGCTTGGGATGTGGAAGCAAGGAAGGAACTTTGTTGGTGGTTAGACAACATGGAGGCATGGAATGGGAGAGCGATTTTTGGATTAACACCGGATTTCGTGATAGAGTCAGATGCGTGTATGACCTGCTGGGGAGCACGTCTGGGAAATTTGGAAACAGGTGGTGGTCAAGGAACAGAGTTTGGAACGTATCAATTGTCTGGAATTAATGGCTGGGTTTTATGCCTTTTGCAGAGCTTCCAGGAGAATATAAAAGGGCATACAGTTTTTATGAAGATGGACAATGTTTCTGTGGTTTCATACATAAACAAATTAGGGGGGACGAAGTCCCGGAATTTAGCAGACTTAGCAAAGGATTTTTTGAATTTTTGTCTGGAGCACAAGGTGGGAGTGAAGGTAGAATATTTACCAGGGGAGTTGAATGTGAATGTGGATTGGAATTCGAGGAATTTGAAAGATTACAGCGATTGGAAGTTGGACGTGAGTTGTTTTGCCAGGATAAACCATTTGTGGGGTCCATTAGAGGTGGATCTGTTTGCAAGTCGTTTAACTACCCAGTTGAGGGTGTATTACAGTTGGAGAGCAGATCCGAAGGCAACTGCGGTAGATGCATTCAAGCAGAAGTGGCAAGGGAAGAAGGCTTATGCTTTTCCACCTTTCCTGATGATTCAGTGGGTGTTGTTGAAGTTGAGACAGGAGAAGAGTCAATTGATTCTAGTGACTCAGTTTTGGGTGTCTCAGGTGTGGTTCTCATCAGTAATGGAGCTAGCTTGTGCAGAACCCTTGTTGATGCCTGCCAGGGTAGGTCTGCTCAGAGACGCAGAGGAGAAGCAACATCCTTTAATTTTGAGCGGGGTTTTGAACCTTCTTGCTTGGAAAGTGTCAGGAGATCTTTCGGAGTTGAAGGACTTTCGGAAGAGGCTGCAGAATTGTTGGAGGATTCATGGGCACCAGGAACTAGGAGAAGATACAAAGGTATTTGGAGAGTTTGGGCTAGTTGGTGCTTGTCAAGGAGTCTGGATCCCGTGGAAGCTCCTATAGTGGAGGTGGTTAATTTTTAAACAGAAAAGTTTCATGAAGGTTTGGAGTATAGGACGATTAATTGCTATAGGTCCGCTATTTCTGCTGGGCATTCACAATTAAATGGGAAGTCGATAGGGAGAGATATGATGGTGTGTAGGATTCTGAAGAGTATGAGGATTAAGCGACCACCAAAGGCTCGATATAGGATCTTATGCGATGTAAATATTATGTTGTCTATGTTTTTGCAGTGGCCAGTAAATAGGTTTTTGGATATTAAAAGACTTAGTGAGAAGCTAGCCTGTTTTTATGCCTTGTGTCATGTAAAAGGGTGTCAGATGTGAAGGCTTTGGAGATAGATAAGAAAATAGTGGGTCCAGATGGAGTATTTTTTGAGATTTGTAAGAGAACGAATCCTATGTCCACTTCGGGTTTTTATACAATATATGCGGAAGAAAAGAAGTTGTGTGTTGTTGAATGTATTCAAGAGTATGAAAACAGGGTTTTGGAAAATAGAAGGGATGGTGATAACCAACTTTTAATCTCTTATGTTAAACCCTTTCGTATGGTAAGCACTGCTACTATCTCTAGATGGGTGAAAAATGTAATGTTTGAATGTGGGATAGATGTGTGAGAGTTTAAGTCACATTCCTTGCGTGGTGCTATGGCAAGTAAGATGTATGGTCAGGTGCTTGTTTAGAGGAAATTTTAAAAGCGGCAGATTGGTCTAATGCAGGCACTTTTGCTAAACATTATTTTAGGCCAATTAGGCATGTTTCAAACTTTGTTTTTAGAGGCTTTGTACATGCATAATGGTAGCCTCCGGTCTTGTAATGAAATGGCGATTCTCCAAGCATAGTGAAATGAGAATCAAGATTTCATTAAAGACACGGAGGCTAACATTATCCCTCCCTCCACAACCCTTTGGTGATAAGTGGGGGGATAAGGTTGCAGGTTGAACCTTATTTTGGAATGCTGTTTTTTAAGTGGTGAGTAGCGTTAAGTTTAAGTCTTTATGTTGATGTTTTTCTTTTATTTTATGCAGAATAATGGATGGCGTGTTTCAAGAGGACCTGGGTGACAAGAAGAAGTTTACTAGAAGTTTCAGTTTTCTGCATTAAAAGAGGAAGAATGTTGGGTGGAAGGAATATTTATGGACTTGTGTGTTCCAGTTCTAGTGTGTTTTTCTATTGTGAAGTCTTTGAAGGTGCTGCAGGAGTGGCAATAAAAGATGTAATGCATAATGTTAGCCTCCGTGTCTTTAATGAAATCTTGATTCTCATTTCACTATACTTGGAGAATCTCCATTCTCAGAGGCATATGGGGTTCAGCTGGAGAGGAATTCTTTACCAGTTTTGTTGTCTTCCTTTTGGTCTCCCTTCAGCCCCTTGGTGTTTCACCAATGTCCTGCATTCTGTGGTTGACTTCTTGAGAAGGAGAGGTGTATGTTTCGTTATTTACCTAGACAACATGCTTCTGGCATCTCAGAATCAGGGAGAATTGCTGAAGCACATGAAATGGACAACAGATCTTTTGGAATCTTTAGGGTTCATTATCAATGTGGAGAAGTCTGTTATGATTCCTATTCAGAGTTTAGAGTTCCTGGGGTTTTAGGGCGGATACAATTATGTCTCAGTTGTGTCTTCCTCAGAAGAAGTTGACCAAGATCAAAAAGGTGGTAGCTTATGTTCCATGAAGAGATGTGAGTTTGCGAGGTCTGGCAAGAGTAGTCGGCCTTCTGTCATCCTCCATTAAAGTGGTTTCCCCAAGTCCTTTGTATTACAGGGCTCGTCAAAGGCTGAAATGCTTGGGTTTGAGAAAAGGTCCTTGGTACACAGACACGGTTCTTCTGTCCCAGAAGGCTTGGGAGGACCTTCGGTGGTGATTGAGCAACCTGGACAGCTGGAATGGCAAGCCAATTTTTGGGAATATCCCAGAATACATGGTAGAATTGGATGCAAGCAACCTTGGTTAGGGTGCAAAACTAGGGGAGTTGGAAACAGGGTCGAAGTGGTCCAGAGAGGAACTTCACTTACATATAAATTGCCTGGAGATGTTGGTAGGTCTGAATGCTTTGCTGAGCTTCAGAGCCATTTAAAGGAACAGTATTGTGTTGATCTGAATGGTCAATTTTACAGCAGCATCTTATATCAAATGTCTGGGGGGTTCAAGGTCAAAACAACTTGCAGACCTGGCCAGGAAGATTTGTTATTTTTCTTGGGGTCAGAATATTCTGTTAAAAGCAGAGTTTATTCCGGGTCATCAGAACAAGAGAACAGATTGGAATTCAAGGTTCCTAAGGGATTCCAGTGACTGAAAGCTGAATCCAGTGTCTTTCGAGAAGATTCAGAATCTGTGGGGCCTGTATCAGATAGATCTGTTTCCAGCAGACTGACTTTTCAGGTAGATCGGTATTACAGTTGGAGGCCGGACCCCAGGGCCTTGGTAGTGGACGCTTTGCTTCTGATTTGCAATGGAGAGAATTGCTATGCATTACCTCCATTGGCGCCAATTCAGAGGGTGTTGAAGGTACTGAGGGAATGATCCAGAATCGTCCTAGTAACTCCATTTTGGAACACTTATGTGTGGTTCCCTGGAGTAATGGAGTTAGCAGTGGAAGAACCACTCTTGATAACAGGGATTGCAAGACTTTTAGAAGGACAGGAATGGAAAGAGCATCCTCTTGTGCTAAAAGGAAACATGAACCTTCTTGTTCTGGAGGATTTCAGGAGATCTGCTAGATACTCAGGCCTTTCAGGGGAAGCAAAGGACCTATTGGATGAGTCATGGGCACCAGAGATACACAGGAGTGTGGATAAGGTGGTGTAGTTGGTGCTTGGAACGGACTTGGAACCTATGGAGGACCTGCAATAGAAGTGGTGAATTTCCTTGCAGGTTTGTTAAAGTCAAGATCTGTCAACTGTTACAGGTCTGGAATTTAATCAGGGAAATCTCTGGTGAATTTCTTTGAAATTGGTAGTTGTTGGGATCTTGTTGCAGAATGTAGAATGTAGGCATTGTTTATTCGAATGTGTATTCTTGAACAGTGATCGGTAGTTGATGTGAGCCTGCTTCCCTGCCAGTCTATACCTTAAGATGCTCTCCAATAAATGCAGATTTGGAGAAATTCTTACCTGAGTCCGCATCTTTATATTGGCGACCTCGTTGGCTCACCAAGAAGCAACGGTTTGGTAGAGAGGTGCAACCGGATAATTAAGGAGAACAGACAATTATCTGTTGCACGTGGTTTAGACTGGATGCAAGAGGTGAGGAATTTAATTTGGGATCTTCGCACTACCCCCAACCAAGGTTTCTCCTTTTGCATTACTTAAAGGATATTGCCAGGATCACTGTTGAATAGGTTGTGGATGGAAAACAAAATGGTTCCTGCAGAAGTTTTGCGCGGGGTAAAAGAGAGGCGTGTGGAAGCTCAGAACAAGTATACTACCTCTGTGTCCAAATCTCTAGATGTGGGGGAAGGAGATTATGTCAGGGTAAAATTTCCACTTAGAGGAGCCAGGAGGACATCTTGCTTCTCATCACCCAAAACAGTGGTTCATGTTAGCAAGTATTCAGTAATACTTGAGGATGGAAAATGTTGGAACAAAGGCAAGTTATCTGTTGTACACTAAAGTAATCCAGGAGTTGTGGACCAAAGTGTGCAGTTAACCCTGGTGTTGTTTTCACCGGCCTGCCAAGTTTCAGGATTATGTTTTGTATTAATGATGTTGCCACGCTTCTATTTGGGTATGTCTTACCTGATCAGTCGTGTTCTGTCGAACCCATTTTCCCTCCTTGGTGTTAGATGGTACATGTCATGCTGTACTTTGTTTTCCGTTATTATTTTAAGTTCATGTGTACTAGTTCTTTTGTGTATTGTTTTTCTTTTGCTGTGTAAGGGGAAGATGTTGAGATCTTGTTGCAGAATCTAGAATGTAGAATGTAGGTATTGTTTATAGGAATGTGTATTCTTGAACAGGGAGCGGCCGTTGATATGAGCCTGCTTCCCTGTCAGTCCATACCTTAAGATGCTCTCCAATAAATGCAGATTTGGAGAAACACTTACCTGAGTCCGTATCTTTATAGTAGTGATCCCTTGATCCGCAGCGTAATGGCGGTAATAATGCTTAGGCGTCCTCCTAGAGCTATGTATGATTCATTATGGAATGTTAATCCTATTTTTGACTTGTTTGTCACTTGTCGTGAAATTGCTTATCTTTCAAGAAGGCAGTTAACAATAAAGTTGGCGACTTTGCTCTGCATGATCTCTTTAAGAAGAGTGTCGGAGATTAAAGCACTGGAGGTTTGTAATAGGCATTATTCTCCGGATAGGGTTCACTTCAAGATATGGAAGAGAACTAAAACAAAGTCTGAGAACAGCTTTTACCCATCTCTTACTGACTGTAAAAGGTTGTGTGTTGTGAGTTGCATGAAAGTTTATGAGCAGAGCATGCTTGAGTTTAGACCAGATGGTGAGGATCAATTATTAAATTCATATGTTAGGCCATATAGGGCAGTTTCTACAGCTACTATTTCAGAATGGGTAAGCGCAGTGATGTCTGAAGCAGGAATAGATTTGACCGAATTTGGAGCACATTCTTCTTGGGGTGCTATGGCCAGAAAGGGTTTATTCAGAAGGAGATAAACTTGCAGACATACTGAAACTACAGACTGGTCAAGTGCTAACACTTTTGCAAGCTTTTACCTAAAGCCTGTGGAGCATGTGAGCACTATGGCGCTGGGGAGCTTTAAACATGCATATTGGTAGCCTCCGGTCTTGTAATGAAATGGCTATTCTCCAAATACTGTGCAAAGAGAATCTTGAATTCATTAAAGACAATGCAGGCTAACATTATCACACCCTACACTCCGTTTCCATACTGTTATGTTGTGAAAGGTTTTGTGGGTTATGCATTATTGTTAATTTTGGTGCTTATTAATTAACATGTTGTTTTTTTCTTGCAAAAAGCAATGAATTTTTTACCCTTGAGTTGCCTGTTGGTATGAATTGTTTTTTTCCTTTCTTCCAGATAATTCTTTGCTGTGAGAGTTTTGTGTACTAAGTCAAGTGCGTGTTTACAATGAGAGTTTTGGTACAGATCTGGTGTGATTCGTTTTTTCTTCATAGCAGCATGAAGAGGAAGAATTCCAGTTGCTATGGAGCTATAAGCTAGATTGAAAGTTCTTAATGGAATGTTTTATCTATGATGTAATGTCTGTTCTTTAAAGGGCTGCATTTGAGGCAGCAATAAAATGTTATTGCATAATGTTAGCCTCTGTTGTCTTTAATGAAATCAAGATTCTCTCTGCACGGTAATTGAAAAATCGCCATTCACCTCAATGACTTATCGGACATTCCTGAGCTGACCCGACAAGCTTGTTGCTTGCTCGTCACTGCCCTTAAAGTTGCCAAAATCTGTATTTTGCAACATTGGTGTTCTCCACAAATTCCGTCACATGAGGAATCGCTTGCGGAGATGTACAAGACCGCACCATATGAAAAGAACATTTACAATTTAAAGGATAAAGCAGATATTTTTCTTCTTATATGGTCCCCCTTTTTGCAAGATTCTCCCCCACTTCCCCCATAATATGCTTAGACTCTTGGTTCTTACTCATTACCATAATTGTACTCATTACCCCTCCCCTCTCTGTTTTCCCTGCTTTGCAGTTTCCATCTTTCCTCTCCTCTTCTTTTCTCTTTGTCTTCTTCCCTTCCTCTCGTTACTTCCTTCCTTCTATAGCTTATTCTCTCACCATCTCTTCCCTTTTCTACCTCTCTTAAATATTACACATGTATTGTTTGCTATTGGTGCATGTATCACAAACAACATTTGTATCTCTATATGGGTATGAGCTGGACATGCATGTCGCTGTATTTGCTGTTATTTCACAACTCTTAATTGTACCAATAAAGTACTTGATACACACAAAAAAAAAACATCCTTTGATAATGGTAAAATCACGTAATGTCCTCATGACTAAACATAGGTAACCTAATCTGGTTCACGTTCAAAATGCTTTAATGTCTTCATGACAAGTTTTCTCTGTGTAAAACTGCAAAAAGAATAGCGAAAGCCACAGGGCTCAGAAACATTCACAGCAGAAAGAAACAATCTATCTCAGAAGATGAAGGGCCCACTGTAGGCAAAAGGGAATTAGGGTGTCAGACATCACCCTTTGCTAGCCACTCGCCTCAATCCGCCCCCGCACCAACTACACAACGCAGACATATAAAACAAGAGAACCACAACAGTCACCAATGACAACCCTAGGTAGCAGAGAGAGGAACTGTACACCAGAAGTACATATGAGCTTTAGAAAGTAAACCACCTATCTCAGTTTATCTCTTGGTGAATGGTGAAATTACAATTAGAGTGTTTCTTGTTTTTACCCTAATGGGCTGCTGAACCTGATAACAAGGGGTCCCCATATCCAGTTGGCTACCTTTGTCTACCAGACATAATTCCGGTCAAAACACAACTCAGATAAAAGTAATGTTTGAAATGAGCAAAGACCTTTCCAACCCCCCAGAGCCCTTCAGGCTACATCCTTGTGAGCACAGCACACACCGAACGCAGAGCTTGCCTATAAGTATCAATGTGTGGAGACACTGGACCAAGACACACGTGTAAGGATTCGTGGGAGCCAGTCTGGTTACATACTCCGGCATGTGAATATCTGCTGGGGCTGTAAGTCTTGTGCTAGAACAGTCAGCCATGCATTTCCTCTAATATTGAAAGTAGTGTTAACACATTTAATCACTGGAATACTACTTCTCAGGGCACTCCTGTGCCTTTGAAAAAATTCACATCTCTAGTACTCTGGGTGAATGAGAAATGCCCTGAGCTCTATTCTGACAAGACACAGCTGCTTGTCATCTGTGGCCCTCCATCCATTTGGTCCTCATCATGGCCGCCACCTAGTAAAGGCCAGTGTCCCAGTCCAGCTGATTCAGGGCACAACTTAGGAGTCAGTTTGATGAGAGCGTGACTTCTCAAATTTCACATCGGAAAATCTTGATACATCCTTTGCCTCCATCTGAGTCACATTTCATGATCATTCAGGCTATTGTTTTTACTCATTTGGACTTTAAAAATGTCTAACAGCTTAATCTCTCCGGCTATCTAACCATTCTTTGCAGCTAGAGAATACAGCTAGTATTTGATTCGGAGTCCCTCTCATGGAAGCCTCATTTGACATTATCTTACTTAGCTCCATCGGTCCCTACTTAAAAAATGTCCTTATTCAAAGCTTCATCATATGTCACAATGAACTCTACACTGAAGCTCCCAAGTTTATTGTTAATTTGTTGTCTTTTTAGTATCTTCAAAAGAACCTTCAGTCAGCTTCCAATGCTTTAAATGTTCCTAAACTCAGGAGAGTTCACTAGGGAGATATATATTGAGCCTTCTCTTTTTAGCTGCTGGAATCTAGAACAATGTAGTACCCCTCTGGGTTTCACCTCCAGACATCTGAGTTCAGAAAACTCTTAAAAGCATGGCTGAACACCAATGAAATGGCAAATGTGCTCTGCTTACCCACTTATTAGAAAGGGCACACTTCTAATCAGCGTGCACCCTCAATTTTGTATCCAGAATACTGAGGCATGCAATATCAAGGTCAGAGTATCGAATCCAAGATATCAAAAGGTAAGTAAGGTAAGTAAGTATAGATTTTCTGTACCTCACTCCACATACATGTACCTTGGTGATATATATGTCTTCGAGATGTGGAGTATATATATACTTACCTTTCAATATTTGTCTGTCGATATTCTGTCCACTGTATTCCTACGTGTCGATGTACTTGGGATCGACACTCAGTGGTACAATGTTGTAAACTATGCATGACAAAATGCCATTGACGCCGGAGTAATTGTGTTAGAAATTGGGTTTCTGATTGGCAGAGGTATACACCCTGTCCAAGCAGGAACCACAGTCCTAGTCAGGGTATGTCAGATACACACCATAAACTAACCTCTGCTCTCCCTCTGGTAGCTTGGCCCACAGCAGGCAGCTTAACTTAAGAGGCTATGTGTAAAGTATTTGTCCAACAATTCAAACAGTAAAATCAGCTTGTGCAGGTAAGAGCAGTGGAACGGTGGGGCAGGGTGGGGGGATTTCGACAGATGATGATGAGGAAAAGTTAAAGAAATAATAAATTTTTCCTCGTCGTCTGTCGAAATCACACCCACCCGCCCCCAACGCTCTTACCTGCACGAGCCGGGGCCGAGTAAGACAGTGAAAACACTACACAAAACAAGAGCTTAATTTAATGAACAAAACAAGACCACAACAACAAAAATCCAACAAGTAGAACTGGAGTTATTCATTTTTAAAGAATATCTTGAAGTATAGTGCTTAAAAGCATTAAGTGCCAACCGGGGCTACCTGGTCGTGCTAAACCGGGTCAAACCCAGAAGTTCGGATCGACCATGATAGAACGCGGGTAGAGTACAGGGACCACCCTTGGCCCACTAAAACAGTACCTAGGTTTGCGGTTGCGCCAACGTCAAGATGCAAAGAGCAGAGGAGGAAATGCGTTGTCATCAATCCCTTCGGATGTACGCGGCGCTTTGGTCCGATTCGTGCAAGCCAGAGATGTGCCATCGTCGATGCCAATATGTGGGCGATGCATCGTCGTTGAGCCGTGCAAGTTGAGGATGCATTAAGACCTGGAGGTGATGCAGAGCGCAGTCGGCGATGCGATGTCTTCGGTTCTTGCGGCAGCAGCGATGTGTCGATATCGACTGAGATGCGCTGGTTCCAATGCGTGGATTTCTGCTGGAGCAACACTTTCTACCCACTTCCAAGGGCCCAGGACTGAATTAGCACCACTTGGCAGGGCAGGACTCACAGATGGCATAGTCCGGGTGCTGTAGCAGGGTTGGTGGAAGTCTTTGATGTCCCTGAGACTTCAGAACAGGACGCAAGCATACAAGCCCTTGGAGTCACTCTGTTTTCAAGTGCTGTAAGTCCACTCCTTCTCACCCAGACAAAGAGGGCAACAGCAGCAGGTCTGCAGATCAGAAATCCAGCAAAGTAGCAGTCCAGCAGAGTGGAAGTACTTCAGCAGCACAGCAGTCCTTCTTACTGGCAGAGTATCCGCAGGTCCGGAAGTGCATTGAGTTGGTGGTGTCTGAGTTCCAGTACTTATATCCAGTTGTGCATTTGAAGTGGAGGAGACTTCAAAGAGAGGCCTTTAAAGTAAACAGATGCAAAAGAAACAATTGATGGATGGAATGCTGAACAATGCAGACATTCACCCCCAGTCACAAGGATCTGGGTTTAATCCATCATTCTTTTGCTCACCATGCCACCCCAGTTTGGACCCAGCTATATGCAAATCAGGCTTGACCCTGTGCCTCATGTGAACAGTCCAGCCCGAACTGCCAAGCCAGGTCCTCCCTGGACCGGAAACAAGCATCCTGGGACCGGTTTCAGGGCATCACCCTTCATCAGCCAGGCTAGCTTGAATCCAGTGGCGCAGTGAGCACGGGACCCACGTCTGGGCATACCCTTCCCACTTAGGGCGACAAATGCAAAAGAAACAATTGATGGACGGAATGCTGAACAATGCAGACATTCACCCCCAGTCACAAGGATCTGGGTTTAATCCATCATTCTTTTGCTCACCATGCCACCCCAGTTTGAACCCAGCTAGTTGCAAATCAGGCTTGACCCTGTGCCTCATGGGAACAGTCCAGCCCAAACTGCCAAGCCAGGTCCTCCCTGGACCGGAAACAAGCATCCTGGGACCGGTTTCAGGGTATCACCCTTCATCAGCCAGGCTAGCTTGAATCCAGTGGCGCAGTGAGCACGGGACCCACGTCTGGGCATACCCTTCCCACTTATGGCGACAAATGCAAAAGAAACAATTGATGGACGGAATGCTGAACAATGCAGACATTCACCCCCAGTCACAAGGATCTGGGTTCAATCCATCATTCTTTTGCTCACCATGCCACCCCAGTTTGGACCCAGCTATATGCAAATCAGGCTTGACCCTGTGCCTCATGGGAACAGTCCAGCCCGAACTGCCAAGCCAGGTCCTCCCTGGACCGGAAACAAGCATCCTGGGACCGGTTTCAGGGCATCACCCTTCATCAGCCAGGCTAGCTTGAATCCAGTGGCACAGTGAGCACGTGACCCACGTCTGGGCATACCCTTCCCACTTAGGGTGACAATTGCAAAAGAAACAATTGATGGACGGAATGCTGAACAATGCAGACATTCACCCCCAGTCACAAGGATCTGGGTTTAATCCATCATTCTTTTGCTCACAATGCCACCCCAGTTTGGACCCAGCTATATACAAATCAGGCTTGACCCTGTGCCTCATGGGAACAGTCCAGCCCGAACTGCCAAGCCAGGTCCTCCCTGGACCGGAAACAATGCATCCTGGGACCGGTTTCAGGGCATCACCCTTCATCAGCCAGGCTAGCTTGAATCCAGTGGCGCAGTGAGCACGTGACCCACGTCTGGGCATACCCTTCCCACTTAGGGCGACAAATGCAAAAGAAACAATTGATGGACGGAATGCTGAACAATGCAGACATTCTACCCCAGTCACAAGGATCTGGGTTTAATCCATCATTCTTTTGCTCACCATGCCACCCCAGTTTGGACCCAGCTATATGCAAATCAGGCTTGACCCTGTGCCTCATGGGAACAGTCCAGCCCGAACTGCCAAGCCAGGTCCTCCCTGGACCGGAAACAAGCATCCTGGGACCGGTTTCAGGGCATTCTGTCCATCAATTGTTCTTTTTGCATTTGTCACCCCGAGTGGGACGGGTATGCCCAGACGTGGGTCCCGTGCTCTCCATGCCAGTGGAGTCAAGCTATCCTGGCTGATGAGGGCTGAAAGCCAGAAACCGGTCCTAGGATGCTTGTTTCCAGTCCAGGGAGGACCTGGCCTGGCAGTTCGGGCTGGACTGTTCCCATTGGGCGCAGGGTCAAGACTGATTTGCATATGGCTGGGTCCAAACTGGAATGGCATGGTGAGCAAAAAAATGATGGATTTAGGCCCAGATCTCTGTACTGGGGTGAATGTATGACATTGTTCTGCATTCTGTGCATCAATTGTTCTTTTTGCATTTAATTAAACAGAGTCCATGCCCTGGCTACACACTAACTACACAGTGGTGAAGGCACCAAATGGTTAAAGTAATAAAATGCCAACTTTCTAAAAGTGTAATTTTCAGAATTACAATTTAAAATCTGACTTCACCATAAGTTAGGGTTTTAAATTGTGATTCCAGAGAGACCAAACTTGGGGGTCCCATCTCTTCCCAATTGGAAATTACAAATTTAAAATGTAGTAAGATAATCCCAACGTTAACCTATGAGAGAGATAGGCCTTGCAGTAGGGAAAAGCTAATTTGAGAGTTGTTCACTGCTAGGACATGTAAAGCTTAAAAGTGCCTGGCCTACTTTTTAAATACACTGCACCCTGTACTTGGGCTGTCCAGTGCCTACCTTAGAGGTGCCTAATATGTATTAAAAAGGAAGGTTTGGTCCTCGCGAGAGGGTTAACTTGCCAGGTCGACATGACAGTTTAAAACTGCACACACAGACTCTGCAGTGGCCGGCCTCAGACATGTTTAAAGGGCTACTTAAGTGGGTGGCACAATCAGTATTGTATTGTATTGTATTAAAAACTTGTAAAGCGCACTGTCACCCAAAGGGTATCCTGGCGCTATGAGACGTGTGCTCAAATCGGCCGTAGATGGACAACCGGCAGTGATCAGATTGGTCGAGGCAGACAAATTATGAGATAGATCATTCCCTGGGATAGAGCCAGGTTTTGACTCTTTTCCTAAACTGCATCAGCTCTTCTGACTGCCTAATGTCGATAGGGAGTCTATTCCACAGCTTCGCAGCCGCAATGCTGAAGGCTCTCCCACCTGCTTTTGTCTTTCTGAATTTAGGCACCTTGACCAGATTGGCCGATGATGTGCGAAGACTCCGGGTGGGGATGTGCCATGCAAATTTGTTCTGAATGGGTATAGGACCAGCCCCATGCAGAGCCTTAAATACAATGCAGAGGGATTTAAACTTTATCCTCTCTGACATTGGAAGCCAATGCAGCTCCGCCAAGGTTTGCGAAGCGGAAGAGTGTCTTGGTCTCGATAGAGCCAGCTTAGCCGCCATTGAGTGGACCCTCTGCAGTCTCTCGATCAGATACTTTGGAGACTCCAGCTGCAACTCGTTACAGTAGTCCAGTCTACTTAAAATGACGCTTCTAACTACCAGTGCCCCGGCCTGTGGGGGTAACATCGGGAGAATCTTCCGGAGCACCCTGATAAGGGCAAAACAGCAACCAGCTGTTTTGTTAACCTAAGTTTCCAGGCTCAGTTTGTTATCGAACATAACACCTAGATTGCGCACCATCTCTGAGGGAACTAGACGAGTAGTGGTCGGGATAGGCCAGAAATCATTTGGTAGTGGGAGAGGAACTTTGCCTCCTGCGCAACACAGGACTTCTGTCTTATCTGCTTTGAATTGTAGAGAATTTTCTCTCAGCCAGCCTGAGGCATCCTTCATGCAGGCATGGAAATCTTCAAGTGAAGTGAATTGGTCCCCCTCCACGGACAGGATAAGCTGCGTATCATCCGCATAGTTCAAAGTCAAAAGATACTTTATTCGGTTTGTGCAACAACCATAAAAGCAGACAAAGTTAAAACACACATATAAAACATTCATTACATATACAATCCAAATAATCATATTACATAAGACAAACAAGAATAAAACATACATATGAAACATTCGTTACATATACAATTCAATTAATCATTACATAATACATTCCCTAGCAGCAAATTGTATACAAATTATCCGGTACATGAAGACAGCCCAATCAAATATCAAGGGTAATTGATTTCCATGCATCAATTGATTTCAGAATAAAAGAAGCCACATAGAAACATAAATCCGCATAGTTAATAAGGCTGACCTTATGAGTTTTAATATTAGCCAGTAGGGGTCTCAGATAGACGTTAAATAGTATCGGACTGTTAGCAGACCCCTGAGGAACGCCGTATGGATTACTGGTGAACTCAGATTGAAACGGTGAAAGAGCCACTGCCGGTCGTCTTTTAGAGAGGTACGATTGAAACCATTTCAATGCTGTGCCCACTACCCCTATGTCCTTGAGCCTGGCCAGAAGTATCTCATGGTTAACCGTGTCAAAAGCGGCGGACAGGTCAAGCAGAATCAGTATTGCTGACTGCCCCCTGTCCGTCCGCATTCGAAGATCGTCCAACACGGTTACCAGAGCTGTCTCCGTCCCATGTCCTGGACGGAAGCCAAATTGCACGTCCTCCAGTTTGTCATTGGTTTCAAGAAATTGGGAGAGTGCCTTACTGACCACCCGCTCTATGATCTTTATCGGGTAGGGCAACAAGGAGATAGGTCTATAATTCTTAGGGAAGGCTGGGTCCAGCGTAGCTTTTTTCAACAGAGGTGTCACCACCGCTTGTTTCCAGCAATCCGGCACAGACCCGCTGATCAATGATTGATTACAAATTTGTCTGATTGTCGGAAATAGCTCTGAACTCAGCTCTTTCCATATTCTGTGTGGTAGTGGGTCCAGTGGAGAGCCTGAGGAAACACCTAGTGCCACTCTATTGAATTCCTCCACAGATGGGGGCTCAAAGTGATCTAGAAGTGGGAGTGTTCCCCCATAATTTCTCTTTCCTTCTTTCCTGAAGTGCTTTTATTACCTCTACCTCAGCACTTCCCTCAGTGCATGCGCTAGTGTTGCAGGACCACTAGTAGCATTTAATTTACAGGCCCTGGACACAGGTAGTGCACTTTACTAGGGACTTATAAGTAAATTAAATATGGCTAATGTGGAGAAGCCAATGTGATCATATTGTAAGCAGCGAGCAGATGCACTTTAGTACTAGTTAGCAGTTGTAAAGTGTCTAGAGTTTTATAGCCAGCAAAAGCGAAGGCAAAAAGTCAGGGGAACCATGCCAAGGATGCCAGGTCTAACACTTATGGAACACTATTTATCACCACCCCATGAAGTTAGACTAGCAAATTGCATGTAAATGATGCCAATATACCAGGTCGCAAAATAGGTTATATTTGGGTAAAAATACTATTTTGTAGTACAATAACAATAAAAATGAATAGAGCTATAGTCTCTGTTTTTCGCACCACATTCGATTTTGCACTTCTTTAGCATGAAATACATCTTTGTGTACATATTCGGATGTGAAAATCCATTTCACATTAAAAAATAGACCCAATGCTGCACCAGCATTTTGCGTATAAGCACATAATTTTCCTTCCATTTTTGGCAATTTTATGTAATTTCTCCAGGATTAATATACATGCTTAAAAAAGAAAACAAAATACAATTTAGCTAGCCCTCTGTCTATGCCAGCATTGCTGATTGGCTGTTGTTAAAAGGCCTTGTTGACAAAATGTTAAACAAGCCTCAAAGAGTGCAGGACTCTGCTGCCTGGCTCTTCCTGAGTTTCAGGTAGTGGAGTGTGGAAATGTGTAGTTCTGTGCACAATTTAACAAACTTAATAAAAGTCACTACATTACCCTTTAAAATGAAATGTGGTTTACGGATATCTTACGTTCTTTTTAAATGCGACTGCATACTTTGCATAGAAATGTCTTTCAAGCAGTGGCGTAGCTAGACCTACTGCCACCCGGGGCGGCCCCTAAATTTGCTGCCCGGTGCTGGTAAGAAGATAGGGTGGGGGGCAGGGTCGGATTGGTAACGCGGGCACTCGGGCAATGCCCGAGGGGCTGGTGTCCAGTTCCAGCTGTGGGCTGCTTTTTTGAGCAGTCTGGGGGGCCGATTTGGGTGGTTTCTGCATTGTTCGGATCCCGCCAGCAGCCCAGTGGGTGCCTGAGTGGCCATTATGGAGGCAGATGGGCGTCCATTACCTCCCTTTTATCAACGGGCAGAGGTGTCACTCCCTTTCTCTCGCTGGGCCGGCCCATTAATATATGCATATTGAGCGGGGCAGGGGGCCTGAGCAGAAGTGGCCACACTTGTTTTCAGGTGTGTTTCACCACTGTAAACTAATCTGTGCAATTTTTTTTACCCCTCCTTTTTTTTATAACATTTTGCCGAAGCACTGTTTTACGGAAAGACAATATGCAAATGTGGGCCACTTTTTTTTAGCGTATCCCAATCCAACCCAGGTGGGGGGTGTTTGGCCGCCGGACGACTTGTTCCGGGGTGTGGGGGGGGGGGAGTTGGCCGACAGCCGACGTGTTCTGGCTGTTCTCAGGAGCAGGGGGATGGTGGTAGTCGACAGACACGACTTGCTCGCCTCCGCCGCCCACAAAAAGCGTGCCGCCTGGGGCAGACCAACCCCCCCTAGCTATGCCACTGCTTGCAAGATACTGGCAAAAGACTGATTGTAGCCAAAAATGTGCATTTTCATCACAAATAAGCCTCCTGTGTCCAAAATATTACATGCATTGCGAGATTTGAAATTCTGAAATAGTTTCACCAGCGTAATTAAAGTGCTGGCCAAGCCTGGCACCAGATCGAAGCGCCTGATTCCTGCACTGCTGCGCCATTGGCTGCAGACTAACCCAAAGGCGGATGCTTAGTTCACAGTTATACAATGGTGTGGAAATTACACATTGAAAAATACAAAGAGAGGCCAATAGAAGTTGCTCTTTTTGGAGGAGAGCTGCACCTACAGAGCTAAAGCAGCTCGTGTGGAATGTCAGGACATATTGAAATGAACTCGCACAATAAAATATATTCCAGAAATGCTTCGAGGGGTGTTCCTGTTATGTTACATCTACAGACAAGGCAGGCCCAGGGTGTACAATGAAAGCCAAATCTTGTATTTTCAATCTCAACCTCACACTGCGGGGATCCATATTAATTAGGCCTCCTAATTAACATCCTTTGCACATCGGGGGCTTCTGAGAACGTTTTCTGTCCCCTGGTGTTCAGAATTCAAGCCATGCAAAGTCTTGGATGAATGGAGCGAGCCTCGAAGCTCCCATGGACTCTGAAGAGGTTCCCTCGCCCTCTATCCTGTTGCGGGGGAGGGGGGTGGGAGGTTGGTAAAATCAGATGTAAATCCAGGGGGCTCCCCCTCAGTGACAGAGAGTGGGGGAAGCAGAGAAGAGGACTGGCTGTCTGGGCAAAGGGGCAAAGACTGAAGGGGGGGGGGGCTGAGTGGGTGAATGATGCTTATTAAAAGGATTTATGACACGAGTAAAAAAGAAGAAATAGAAATACACACAGGTGGACCCACAAACAAGATGTCTCTGCTACTGCAGTTGTGTTTGTTGCCTTACTTTGCACAGGGGGGTGTGATCCATGGCAGTCGAGGCTCGGGTGAAATTTGAACTATGCCGGAGCAATGGTAGTAATTCCAGTATTACGCATTACTCGTGTTTTGCAAAAATATGCTATTATTCCAGTTTGAGTAATTAAAAGTAACATGAGACAAAAATCTTACAGCAGGAGCACAGGAACAATGAACCAAGAGAGCGCGAGCGGCTGCCGGCTACTGCAAGTGCTATTTTCACCTGTAAAATGCAGCCTCTGGTCC
This sequence comes from Calotriton arnoldi, assembly GCA_963921515.1. Classification (NCBI taxonomy): domain Eukaryota; kingdom Metazoa; phylum Chordata; class Amphibia; order Caudata; family Salamandridae; genus Calotriton; species Calotriton arnoldi. Next base: position 2,056,482 of record CAWUFW010002126.1, on the reverse strand, counting down.
GTTTTAGAGGAGTGTGCATTTCGCACCCAAAAAAAGTGCTAAATGTTGGATTACGCGTCTCCTGCAATTACTCAAAATTACGCTAAATATTTGTGCATGAATTTCACTATAGAGAATTACGCCAGTTACACCCACCCCTAGTAGGGACCAGGCACGAGAGAAAGATTATTTTGGAATTTTGAGAATTTTTAACTTTCGAGGCAAGATTTACCTAATGGAAACACCAGCCATTAACTCAACAAGCATTAGCAAAGATAATGGATTTCGCCTTCAGGACCTGTAGGATTTGCCAATGGTTTTCAGTCTTGCTGTAAAGCATCCCCGATGCTTTGATTATTCTAAAATAACAAAGCAAAAGAAAGACGACATGACACAGCGATCGAGTCATTTTGGAGATGCGCATGCCATGCAAAGCGGCACCTACAAAATGATGTGAGCGTCTTTTTTTTTTAACTTACTGATTGAAGTGTGGGTTTGGGGGAGCAACAAGGAGGGCTTGGTGATATGGGGAAGCAATTCGGAGGGGGAAGCAACATGGAGGGCGTGAGTGATGGAAAACAATGTGTGGGGGATTGGAAGCTACATGGAGGATGGGTGGGGAGAAGAAGAAATGGGTGAGAGAGAAGGGAGGAGGAAGACACAGAGGGGCATATTCTCAAGGAGCTATCGCCGAGTTAACGGCACTTTATCGCAGCCAAAGTTGCGATAAATACATTGCCCCATTCACAAGCTGGTGTTAACAGCCCATAACACCAGTTTACCCGCGATAGCAGCCGCAAAAAACATCGCCACAGATGACCCCGGCAACTATCGCTAATGAGATGCAGAGTAGGCGTACCCGTGCAAAAAGCCGCGAAAACACCACTTCGCAACATTCTCAACGACCAGCCAGATTGGCGAAAAGACCACGAAACATGCGATAATGCGCGTTAGCAGCAGGAAATTAACACCTGCTCTGACCTGGTGTAAAGTCGGACGGCAGCCTGCACCACAAAAGGGACCCCAGCCCACAGCCACACCTGAAGACCAACAGATGCCATGGAGCCACTGAACATGCGGGTCGGACACCCAAGATGACCCCAACATCCCCAGAACCACCCCCACCCCCCCGGACACCCACCGCCCCACCCCCCCCGGACCAACACTGAGGCAGCACAGACAAAGACAGCGACCCTCCGAAAATGCACCAACCTCACAGACCCAACACCAGAGACTGTCATTGCCCACTATATGCCCAAAGGGACAACCCTCCTCCGCATCCTGACCACCATTGCCCACAGGCTGACGGTACCAACACAGCGGACAACCAACATCCCACCGCAGACAAAGCTGCTGGCCGTGCTGCACGTGTTGGCCTCTGGTACCCTCCAACCAACATCCGCCTGAGACGGAGGAGTCACACAGCCAGGCCAATCCAAGTCCCCCACAATGGTCATGGATGACACCATCAGCTTGGTACCCCACTATCTATACTTCACACATACTGCGCAGGAACAGCCGGAGACCAAGCAAGGCGTGTACGCCACAGCTGGCTTCCCTCACGTGTCAGGGGGCAATTGACTGCACACATGTCCTACTAGTGGCCCCTGGCGACACTGCACACAATAAGCGCAACAGAAAGCGCACGTATCCCACCAATGTGCAGGCAATAGTGGACCACTGTGGAATCTCCGCCAACGCCTCCGCCAACCACCCAGGCAGTGTGCATGATACCTGCACCTCCCGACAGTCCATCATCAACCTGCGCCACCAGGATGGCACCCACGGAAATGCACTGCTCGTTGGCCAATACCAAATGCACACACCACACACCTCACACCACACACCTCAACTCCACAATCATGCAACACACAACACAGGAAATGCACACATCACAAGCTCACATAAAACATGCACACCCACCAGACACGACAGCACAACTCACTGTGGGAACCTGGGCCAGCCATGTACATGAGCCATCAACGGCATGGCACCTCGGACACACAATAGCAGAATGTCGGAAGAGGTGGGGACCAGGCATGTGCGAAGGAGGCAAGGGACTGATGAATGAGAATGTACACAATGCCAAGTGTGGCATGGATGTGCTGGCCAGACTGCAGTATGCAGAACACACACATATCCATGTCGACACGCACCGCTGGTGTTTGGAGTGTAGTGGACAGTGGACCCAACCATGTCACCCCAGCCAGTGTGGGAGAACTGGGACGTTGATGAGGAAGTTGATGCAGGTCTAACACACCCCACTGCATCTGCATCAGGAATATCCCGAATTGACACAATCCTAGTCATTTTCATCACATGAGCACGCTCAGCTCTAGTGCCCCAACCTCAGTGCACTGCAACTCACGGACACTTCTGTTTGTATGTTGGGTGACCTCTGTATTTGCTCCGTCTCCCTCCATGTTGCTCAGAATTTGACTCTGTTATGCAGGTGTTTTCTGTTTCCATTGCACTGGTGTCCACTGTTCAAGTTGTTGCCAGCACCAAGCACTCCGTGCGGGCTGGCTTATCCTCACCCCACACACATCCAGCACAGGCGTCACTGTACATGTGGCCCTGCCAATAAAGGGGCCGGGCGCACGTGCCCGTAGCCAGTTCAACATAATATCTGCGTGTGTCCCTGTGGTCTTGTATGCATGAGGGCCCTGTGCCCTACAACATTACATTGTGCTGTGTACAGCGGACGCAGACATGTCACCGCAGGCAGCGGGTTAGAGCTTGGACATGTAGCTTTGTCGTCACCCACTCAATTCGTAAGGGGAGTGGACTGGGACGTTGTACGCAGAGCCAACGTGGGTGTGTGACTGATATGTGCGTGCCCCTGGGCGTGGTTCTGTACTGGGAATGTGCATTTGCATGTGTCTCTATGGCAGTGTGGGTCTCCTTTGTGGGGTGTAGGTGGTCCCTGAAGGGTAATTGACACCCACGTATGTGATCTAGTTCGCCTTCCATGGGTTCGGACCACACCCACACCTGTTCGGCCACCTCCTTTTGGCGTTCTGACACCTGGCATTGGGGTGCCATGTGTGGGTCGGTGAAGTGTTGTGAGCCAGCCGTGCTTGCGGGTGCTTCATGCTGTGTGGTCTGTTGCAGGGGCTGGGTTCTCCTCTAAGTAGCTTGTCTGCCCTGGTCCTGGTGGTGGGTTGCGTGGGATGTCCATGGGCTGTTGTAGGGCGTTGGTGTCGAAGGTGTGGTGGTCGTCTCCGGCATCACTGATGGGTTGTCTGGTCTGACCTGCTGGAGGTGTTGTTTGTCCCTCTGCAATGTGAAGGGGAGATGCATGTTGACATTGTGTTGACATTTATGTTGGCGCATTGTTCTTGTAGACATGCAGACTGTGTGACAATGTACATTGTGACTGGGCAGTGCTGGCAATTTAAGGGGGGACAGTGGATATTTGGACTACATGACTGATGTGAGGTTGTACCCGTACATATGTATCTCACAGTTCCCTGCTCTGTAAAATGTGATTGGCCTGTTTCTGCGCATGGGCGGACCCAGTTGTGTCCCCTGTTCTGCAGTGTCAGTGTTGCACTTTGTGCCACATTGTCATGGGATGTGCTGTGATTGCCATGTGTGTGTGCTGCAGTGTGCCATGGGGATGGGGGACATGACCCTGGGTAATTGTGGGTGTGCAGTGTGCTACACATCATTGTGCATGTGTGCCATTGTGCCCATCTCCCCCCGTCCCCCCAGTACCTGTTCGTTACTCACCCTGTTGTTGTGTCAGGTTCTCTCGAGCTGTGTCCGTACTCCCACCTCCTTGCACCGTCTCCACACTGATGACTGGCCTCCATTTCCTCCAGCTCCTCCTGTGGCGCAGGACTCCCACCTCCTGTCGCCGTTGCTGCCTTCCTGTTGGTATCGGCTTTGGGCCTGGTTTAGGTTTTCACGCCATGCCAGCGCCTCTTGGCCTCCTCCATTGGCCTCCTCGACACTCCGGCTGCATTCAAGGTAGTCTGATTGTGGGTCAGTTGCTGGTAGTGTTCTGTCACATCCGTGACGCTGGTCTTGTTTTCCTATGGACTGCACCTCGTCTTCCTCTCCCTCTTCTCCTTGGCCTTCCCCGACCCCGTGGGTCCTTGCTGGTGGTCTGTGGGGCTTGTGGGGTTCGCGTTGGCCTCTGCGCTCGGTCAGGGTGCATCCATGTTGCTACGCATTTTGGATTGTTTCTGGTGTGTTGTTTTTGTTGCCTTTGTTGTGCATTTTTCCGCCAGACGTGTGGGATTTGCAGGCCTGCCGCTGGTTTTTCGCTGCTTTTTGTATTGCGATTGGCCTCATCGCAGCTTTTTTTGCGTTCGTGTTTCGCATTTTTGCGGCGTGGCGTTGATTTTAACGCGGCCATTTGACGCGTTATCTGGTGACTATCGCATGGTACCGACGTGTTGTGAATACTTGGTTAACAAGGCGTAAATTTCCCGCGATGGACTGCGATGTTGGAGGTTGCGTTAAGTAACTTTTGCGATGGTTATCACACGTTCTTGAGAATATGCCCCAGAGAGTGTGGCTGGGAAGGAGAAGCAATGGGGGAGAAAGTGCAATGGGGAAAGTAAACGAGGGTGAGCACAACATGGAGATGGTCAGCAGAAGCACACAGGTTCCAGACAGCAACACGAGTGCAAGGGGAGGAAGGTACACGAGGGAGACAGCTGGAAAATACATGCACTCTCATGGAGTGCCTCACCCAAAACAAAGAAGAAGGGCTTGAAAAACAGTGAAAGCAATAGAGGTCTATACATCGAAACAGATGGTAAAGAGGCTCTGCTCCATGGATGGTTCAAACAGAAGACTGACAAGTTGGGACACGAATAAGAAGCAGGTGAATGAAAAGGACAGCAAAGCCAACCAATAGGAAGCAAATGATGAATTCTATGTGCATGTATGTACTTGGGTAGCCCATGTGATGTCTTGAATAACAGACAGCACATGTGCTAGTAGGTCTAGTTGATTCGACCTTAAAACATACAGCGCCTTTACTTGAAGAAAGAAAATAGAAAGATCCGCTGTTCCTAGAAGCATGGTACGGCTCTTAAGTAGCGCCTGGAAGCTTACCAAAGAACTTCTCTGTAGAGAGAATGCATAGAGCCCCAGGGGTCCCACCAATGGCTAGGGGCCCTCCACATCCTGTGGGGGTGAGGCTACTCGACTATAGGGGTGACGACTGTGTACTGCATGAAGCATGATGCAAAGATCCTTTTATGTTCCTTTTTCCTAACTACACGACTGTTGGACAGCAACAGATAAATATATTTAGAGAAGTAAAATGTAGGCTTAGAGCTCTTGATGTAAAATATATGCCATGTCCCTTGCAAAATTAATAATCCTGGATGGTAAGGAAGAATACTTTTACACGCCAGGGAATGAGCAGAAAAAATGGGCGGAATATCAGCACAAAGTGATCCCATCAGCGAAGAGGACCAGGAAAAACAGAAAGATGAGAGATCCAGAAAGATGCATCTGCACAAGCCCTCAAAGGATGGGGCAAAAGTGGAGGGACGGGAAAAAACAGAGCAAACATTGGCTTGTCAAGACAAGTTGAACAGTTGGAGAGGGGAGTAGTCAGATGCACAAAGGTTGCCCTGAGAGTCAGCTACAGACACACTGATGTCAGAAAATGGCAGTATGAAGGTACCAAATGTCACCCAACTTCATCAGATGAATTAATTTAGACTTGTGTACTACAATATTGCCTCTAGTTCCAAAGATGAAGTGTTGCAGATGAATAGGTCTGGCTGGATGATTAGGCCACCCATTGCTTCCCCACACACATCACGTCTAAGAGGCCTTAAAAGAGGGCCACTTGGGCTAGTTACAAGCAGTGGTTTGTAATTAGGTGGGTTTAGTTCCCCGGAGTGCCATGGGTGGGAGTTTTCAGTTGAATTGAGTTTGAGAGAAACAGGTATTATACACAAACCAGGACAACCACCTTGGAGGGGGCTCAAGGCCCTTCAGGTGGCATTGAAGCATGCTGCTTCCTGGAATGCACCACCAGGAACCATACTGGTGGAGCAGTCAGCTCCATGACACCCAAAAAACACAAAAACTCATAACATGGAACGTAATGAGGTTGAGGAATCGCTGAAAAGGTAAACATCCACAATTCATTTGCTCAGGAGAGGTGAACTTTGCATACATGCAAGAAAACCATTGGGTAAATCTAAGGGTACTAAGCTCAGCAGACGGCGGAGACCATCTATTTGCCTCAACAGCGTACACCAGGTGGGATTTATTTGGATTAAACCAAGAGTCCCTTATTTGGTAAGGAAAGTTTGTAGTAACAGTTAAGCACACAATAGATGGTGAGAAGATGATGCCCAATTGAGAAGCGCCCACCACTTCACAACTGGAGTATCTGAATGAGCTGACTCTGCACAAGGCGGAACAGTTGTACTTCCTGTGCATATTGTGGGGGTGACTATAATAGCATGACTGATGTAAGTCTGGGCCTGTCGCCTAGGCCTCTCCCTCTCATGCAAATGTCAAGAAATGTTGAAGGCATTGGAGCACGGATGGAGCATCAGTGGCGTAACAAAACTTGAGCCCCTCCCCTGCAAAGTACATGAATGCGCCTCCCCGCACTCTGGAACCAATCCGAAGCTCTCAGGCCAGGGGCCCTCCAGTGCTGGAGGTGGCACCTGGAGCTTGGGGGCTCCCACACCGCAGGGGCTGTGGGGGCTTTTGTTACACCAATGTGGAGGATTAGCATCTATCGGATGCTTAGTGGTCACACAGAATCGAGAGAGAACATATTTTTCTAACACATACATGACCTGCACTCCACGTTAGATATGGTCACGTATTCAGAACATCTGAGAGGCACGATGGAGCACGTTAAACATTTAGGGGTTCACATTATAATCATAACCCAGTGCTTATGATTGTCACGTGTCAGCAGACACCCACCGTACACCAACATGAAGTTTAAAACCAACAGGCCTTCAAGATGCAGTACACAGAGACTGTATTAAAACCCATGTTATGCAATACCATAAAGAGAACAAAGGACCTACAGGTAGTACTCTGATTGAACGAGAGGACACAAAGGTATACTTGAGAGGACTGTGTATGCATTGGACTGTTGTGGTAAAGGGCAGTCTAAACTGGGAGACAGGCAAGCTAGATAGTGAGGTCTGACAATTGGTAGTGGCCACTTACATTGCACCTGCATGTCCAGCAGAAATCCCCCCTTCAGAGGTTGCTCCCATGGGACCACTCCACAGAAGTTTCAGGAAAACCCTCTCCTGCTGGGACCCGCAGCAAGTCCACCCATGTACTGATCCCCAAAGAGAGTCGTGCGGCCAGTCCCGCCGGCCCTGGAGACACAGATCCAATGAGTCCATTGAGAGATCAGAGAGTCCTACCACACAAGTCAGGCATTCATCCACCGGGGTCCAACGAACCTTGGCTCCTGCAGATTCCAATGCTTCTCAAAGTCTCTCCCTTGTGTGGTTGTTTTTAGATGGGGCTGGAAAGTTCTAGAAAGTGAGCACCTCTGCCCAAATCAAAGATGATACGTTAGCCCACCACCCCTGTCCCCTTCCTCTGGTATAGCATCGTGGGACTTTGAATGGCAACTTCAAGTTGTTAATGGTCCCAGCTCTCTGGGAGCTTTAACCAGTCCCCACTGTACCTGCCAAGCTGGATTCTTCCTACCGAAGCTTCAAAGTGGCTTCCTGGAGAGAAAGGAGACAGACGCATGGCTGCTCAAATATTTTTCCCTGAGACGGGCATGCCCACGCTTGTCAATCACTGTGAATGCAATGAACCTATGCAAATGCTGCTTCCAGAAACAGGCGTAATCCCCTCCAGATGGGCTCATTGTGTGGGAAAGGATTTGATCTACCTGGTGGCCAGCAGAGCCCTTAACTTGACCTAGCAGGGTAGTTCAAAGCCCACTTCTAATTAAGGGTTGCACTGTGCATTGCATAAACAACTGGTGAACATAAGGTTTGTTTGTGCTGAACCACAAGTAACCTTGAAATGCATTTTTACAATGATTACATATGTACTATTTGTAAAAGTAGGATACGTGTAATCAGGATAGGAGACCTGTACCATAAATTCATCAAATAAATGAATCGAACATTTTAAATTTAAGGCACTTTCGTGATAGTTGTTTGCCTTACTGAAGTTATTTGCATGGCTACAAAAGAAGGAGAGTGCACAGTGCATCACAAACACTTGAGTTATATAAGAGCACTTATACTGTGGCAAGGCACATAACACATAGCATAGAACAGCATCATCAAAGGGGTGGAGATATAATTGTCTGTAGCTTACGAGGCCTTTGCACAAGTATGCTTCATCTCTCATTAATAGTCTGGCACATGTGCTGTCATTCTGTCATTACTGTTTTTGCATTGAGGTATTTTAATTGTTTTGTTGATAGTCTTAAACAACACCCTCTACTTGAGGATACCAATCAGCTGCCTACACAACTGGGTGAAAATCAAGATTTTCAACAATAGTTAGAACAAGAAGTAACTTTCAAAGACATTGTGATTGATGTGGACGCACGATACCGAGTGAGGTGGTGAGGGGATGGTTGGGGATATCCCATAGCACAGTGAGAAAGGGAATCAAAAGACACTACGTGAAAAGGAGAAGGTGTTATGTTTAGCATTTGTAAATACCATGTGTTGCGCCGCTTTGCATGTTGTCCTTCGCTGGCCTCGCGCTGCTTCTCCTGCCGCGTGCCCATGCCCAAGTGTTCTATGACGTCCCTTGATTCCATGGTAGAACCTTGGGCATGGGTGACGGTTGGTTGACAGTTGCCGAGACCTTGTACCCTGCGAGGACGTGCCCTCTGGTGTTGGTGGAACATAAGTAATAAAGTACTCAAACCTACCTACTGCGTTGGGTCCATCTTTACAAATTTGGCGACGAGGGTGGGAAGTGTTATAGATGTGGCAGTAGATACCATTTGGCTAATGATAAAATGTGCCCAGCACTAAAACAGAAATGTGCAAGATGTGGGTTGGTTGGTCATTTGATAGCAATGTGTCAGAGGAAACAAAGGGGTGGAAGAAAGGTAAAACTAGTTGTACCTGAGGAACAAGAGTATGAATATTCGTCGGATGATGATGACATGAATTTATTTGTGTTACAGGTAGAAGATAATATGTTATGTAAACGTAGGAAACCCATGTGTGAATTAAACATAGGAGGGGTGGAGATTTCAATTGTTGCAGATTCGGGATCTCCATATACCATTGTGAATAAGAATGTGTGGATAGACAAATTCATTCCGGTTATTGGTAACCATTTACTCAACCCAGACATTTCTCCCAAAACATTCACTGGGGAACCCATTGAGATTCTAGGCTACAGGAAGCTGCAGTTTCAATTTAAAACACGACAAATGCAGGGAAAACTATATGTCTCTGCGGTGGGTCCTTCTGTTTTAGGATGGATCGATCAAGGGGAATTGGGGATAATTCTTGACCCTAACAGCCCAGATCCCGTACTTTCACTACAAACAGAGGAGGATTACAAGGGCATGATTGTAAAGAGGTATCCTAATGTATTCACGGAGGATATTGGTAAACTGAAAGGGTTCGTCCATGAGATTAAACTGAAAGATAATGCCATCCCCTGTATACATAAATCTAGGAACATTCCGTTTTCAATCATAGGCGAAGTGGAAGCTGAACTTATTAGGCTGCAGGAGTCTGGTATCATTGAACCTGTGGAGTCAGCAGAGTGGGTTTCGCCTTTGGTCGTTGTAAAGAAGTCCAATGGTAAGCTCCGTTTATGTGTGGATCTTCGCGATCTTAACAAAAATATCCTAATTGACCAATTTCCTCTGCCTAAAATCGGTGAGATGCTTGCCCACACCAATGGGGCCAAATGGTTTTCCACTATTGATCTGAGTTCAGCCTACCACCAAGTAGCCTTACACCCCAAAAGTAGAAGCCTTACCACCTTTGTAACGCCCATAGGATGTTTTAGATTTAGAAGAGTACCCTTTGGATTGGCCTCTGCCGCGGCCATGTTCCAAAGATTGATGCGTACGCTCTTCAAGAATGAAAAGGATGTCCTAATTTTTCAAGACGACATTATGGTAATGGGCTCAAACAGGAAGGAACATGACGACAGATTAAACAGAGTTTTAAGTAAACTAGACCATCATGGTCTAACAGCTGATGTACGCAAATGCAAATTTGCCGCAAGCGCGGTCACATACCTGGGGCATGAAATTATGGGCAGTGGGATAAAACCCAAAAGAGAACTACTCTCTGCAATTAAAGATGCCCCAGCTCCTAAAAACAAGGAGGAAGTAAGAGCCTTCCTGGGCCTTTCAGAATTCTATGCGAAATTTGTTAAAAATTTCTCCTCTAAAACCTTTGCTTTGAGAGAACTCTTAAAAAATAGACAGAAATTTGAATGGAACAGTACGTGTGAGGAGGCTTTCAGTAGAATAAAAGAGGACATCTGCAAGGCTCCATCCCTTCAGGGATTTAATCCCTCACTTCACAGCGTAGTGACCACGGACGCTAGTGGTAGAGGTCTTGGTGCAGTACTTAACCAAATTACAGAAGCAGGTAATAAAGTAACTGTGGCGTTTGCTTCATGCTCGATCACACCGACTGAAGAAAGGTACTCTGTGATTGAGCGCCAAGCACTTGCATGTGCATGGGGTTTAGAGCACTTTAGGCAGTACATATGGGGGTATTTAGTCACCCTCAGGAGTGATCATAAACCACTCGTGAAGGTGCTCTCTACCAAAGGCTTACAGAATGCCTCGCCTAGCACGCATTTCTGTCAAGTTGATGGATTATAATTACAGCGTGGAGTACGTACCAGGTACCAAGAATTGTGTGGCAGATTGTTTAAGTAGGATGCCTTTGCCAGAAACAGGGAGAGAGACATTAGACATTGAAACATTCTGCGTGGCCAACATACTTGAAGAGTTGTCCTGTATTTCACATTCTGAATGGTCATCAGGCATGGAGGGAGATAGCACTCTACTTGAGGTGAAACAGTTCATAAGGGATTGTTGGCCTGCAAAAAAATCTGTTCCAAAAGAGTTGCACACCTTCTGGGAACTCAGAAATGAGTTATCCATTGAAGGTGATTTGATACTTAGGAATGGTAAAGTCATACCTCCCACTAGTTTAAGAGTGAAACTCCTAGATATTTGTCATGAGGGACACCTCGGGATAGGAAAAACTAAAAGCAGAGTGAGAAACTCGTATTGGTGGCCGGGTTTTGATCTGGAAATAGAAAGAAAAGTCAGAAACTGCACAGCCTGCGAGAATTCAGATAAAACTCAACGCACATTTAGGCCACCCTCCAACCCCTTGCCAGTCCTAGCATGCCTTGGGTTAGACTAGGCATAGATATTTACGGACCCATTTGGGAACATGGTGAACAGTTGTTCCTCATTGTGCTTGTTGATCATTTTTCGAAATGGCCTGAAGTTGAAGTGGTAAAGAATGCCGATGCGAGAACAATTGTAAGTTTCTTGCGGAGGTTATTCCTAAGAGAAGGTTTACCAAAATGTATTGTGTCAGATAATGGGCCACAATTTATCTCGGCCATTTTCGAAAGATTTGCAAGAGAGAATGGGATTAAACATAAGACTACTTCGTTGTACCACCCAGCAGGTAACGGAGCTGTGGAAAGGTTTAATCGTGTGATAAAAGGCATAGTGCAACTAGCCAACCAGAATGACCTTTCGTGGAGGAAAGAACTCATCCACAATCTATGGGCGTTCCGTGTAACTCCCAGTGAATCTACGGGTACCAGTCCTTTTGTACTGCTTAGAGGCAGGACCCCTATTACCAAAGACAATGTGGGTTGGCTCACACCCAAGAGAGTTTGTTGGTCTTCTAGTAAGGTGAAAGAAAAGATACTACACTCACAAATGACCAGCAAAAAATACTATGACTCAAAGCATGCATGCAAAACAGTGAGTTTAAAGGTGGGTGATACTGTCAGGGTAAAGAGAGCTGGGTTTGTAAGAAAGGGGCAAAGTCATTTTTCTCAACCCATGGAGGTTAGGAAAATTTTCTGTAACTCTGCCCTCTTAAGTGATGGCAAAACCTGGCATTTTTCCTCATTGTCTTTGTGTAGGGGTGACGGGTGCGGTTCAGCCTCTCATGGGTTGTATGACGAGCAAGATCTTCCCTCCCCACCGGACTATGATTGGATTCTTGACGGGGGTGTCACTAGGGATTCTTACCCACAGAGGATGGATACTTCGTGTTCTGATGGTGTGGGGATTCCTGATGGTATTCCCAGTCGGGAGAACGGTAGTAGTACCCTCGGTGGGGAATCAGCGGGAGATGCACAACCTTTTCCTAATGTGTGCAGTGGAACTAGTGAACATATGAGTCATGATAAAGACGATGTGTCCCCTTCTAGCAGTACTGTTGGGAAGGAACCTATGATGAGCAGACACGGAAGGGTTGTCAGACTACCAGCCAAGTTACACGACTTTGTGTGTGACTGACGCTATGGGTGCTGCGGTCCTTTTTGCCTGTTCCACACTAGTTCGCCTCCTTTCTCTTTTCTTCTGGTTCTTCAATGAGAGGGAGATGTGTTATGTTTAGCATTTGTAAATACCATGTGTTGCGCCGCTTTGCATGTTGTCCTTCGCTGGCCTCGCGCTGCTTCTCCTGCCGCGTGCCCATGCCCAAGTGTTCTATGACGTCCCTTGATTCCATGGTAGAACCTTGGGCATGGGTGACGGTTGGTTGACAGTTGCCGAGACCTTGTACCCTGCGAGGACGTGCCCTCTGGTGTTGGTGGAACATAAGTAATAAAGTACTCAAACCTACCTACTGCGTTGGGTCCATCTTTACAAATTGGTCACAACAGGAGCTGACCATACATGAAGGGGCCATTAAAAAGATGCAGGATGCCAAAGAGGTCAGGAGGGTAGATGGCCAAATGGAAACTGGTATTGGACAGAAAGATGAGGGAAAAGGAGGATGCAGTAAGTAAGGAAGGAGCCTGTGAAAGATTGAAGAGCAGAGGTAGCTGAGAAGGGTCTTTCATTTCATGATACATTGTCAGAGAGAAGAGAACAGGTATTAGATTAGATGTAGTTTGGACTGTAGTGTTTTTGACGTTTATTTTGACAGATCAGTAAGATTTCAGACATTCTTAATACAACTGGTGATGAAATCCAAAATGTGGCTGCTGCACCACCGGATGTTTGTGGGCTACTTTCGGAGTATTAAATATCTTGATTTTTGAGGTGAGTATTTATGGACGTCTTAGAATGTTGGTGCTTCCCGGTCTTTTGATTCTTGTGATGCTTTCTAGTGCCAAGCAGGACAGCAGATCATGGTTATTATGCATTATTGTTTAGAAAACAACAACAAGAAATTATTTTCATGAACTTTCCCGCTCCGCTATAAACATAGAAGAAATATTTCATTCTATCTACTGTTTAATTAGCATGACAGATTCAATTGTTGATGTGTGTCTCTGTCCCAAGTGATCGCTGAGTATAATCTAACAAATACAATCCATGTATTAAAACCAATCTTTCATCATGATGACATCATTACCCGATATACTATCAAAGAGAAATTATATTATACAACTTGTATTGTCATTTAGTAAATACTTCCTTTAAAAATGGTGTCTTCCCTGACTCGCTCAAAATGGACCAAACTATGCCACTCTAAAACTGTCGCTGGATGACTGAAATACAATTGTGCCTCCGGCATTCCTAGAAGTGCCTAGGGTAAGCATATGTCATCCCTATTCATTAACAGCCCACACTCCGTATTTGCAGTCACACTAATCCCTTATCACACTTACAGTCCCCAGAATCTCCGTCCTGAAGAGACCCCGTTAACGAGAGAGGGTCGAAACGTCGTCGACAATTGATAAAGGATAGTCCGAGAACACACTCTAGGACCTAAGAGTTAGTCTGAAACCTTAAAGGACATCTTTTTTACTCCAATAACCAACCCCCTGTTTTAAAATCTGTCACGTTAGCTGTATTCACTGTTTTGGTTATGGTCACTCCAGTGGCGTCACATAAGTCACGAATTTTCTTAAATGATTTGTAAATAGTGTCAGTACACAGTAGAAGTTTACTATATATAGTTTTCTAATAAATGAAAGGCACTCACTTCGGCTGAAGTGAGTGTTGCATAAGAACTTTTTGTGGGGCTGTTTTTCTCTCCAGTCATATGTGTTTCTCTGAAGTCATAAACCTAATACAACTCAAATGAAAATCATGAATGTTAAACATATTGACTGTATCATATGCTAATTTCGCTTAAATCGCTGCAAGACATTAATACCTTGCTAAAAACATAATTTTTGTTTTAAATGAGTTCTTTGTGAACAATTGCACTATGGCTGATTCTCTAAAAATGGAGGCTGATCCAAATAATTCAAAAGCCTTTTGATCTCTGAACAGCCTTCCTGTTTTGACCAGAACCTTAAAAATGTGTAATTATTCAGCTCAATAAACATATAGAACAAAATAATGTACTAGCTCCATAACAATATGGTTTCAGGTAAAGCTGTGGCACCAAACCCACTGTAAGAAATTAGATTATTGCTTGGAGGGGGTGAGAATCCTCTTCAAACAATAATCATAATCCTAGTCAGGGTGAACCACAAAAGGCACTAAATATGCTTGTGCCTAACCCTCTGGGAGCTTGGCACAAAAATATGTCAGGTTTAACTGGCAGCACTCAACAGTATTATATAAAGCTACAACACAAGAAAAATACCAAACCTATTCAGAAAACTAAAGTAAACTTTAATACATAAATTGACAAAAATCCCATCACTAGAACTGGAATTATGAGTTTTTAAAGTGTTGGGTAAAAATAGCGCTAGAAGGCACAAAGCACCAACTGCGGATATCTGGATGTGCCAGACCAGGACAAAATCACAAGTTCAGGCCGACCACGATGGAGTGAGGGCCTGATACAGGATCACTGGAAGTTTTACCTCTTAACTTTGATGTGAGGACTGTGTGGCACAGCTCTGTGGGGCTCTGCATCACTCCGTCTGGGATCTGGTAAGGCTTTCCGTTGGGAGCAGCGTGACCTCTGCAGGGCTCTGTGGGGCTCTGCATTGCTCAGTGCAGGATCTGGTGAAGCCTTCAGTGAGGAGCTGTATGGTGTGGCTTCACTGGGCTCTGCATTGCCCTGCACTGAATCTGGAGAGGCTTCCTGTCTGGAGCTGCACAGCTTTACGGGACTCTCCATAGGTCAGTGTTGGATCCTGTGACACCTTCGGTGAGAAACTGCGTGGCTCTGTGGGACTTTGTGTTGGATCCGGTAAAACCTTCAGTTAGACAGGGAGAAGTGAACTCTGACCCAGCCAATGGTCCAGGACCTGGTGGACAAGACTTGGGGGGTCAGAACTCTCCACAGAGGCCAGCAGGGGGGACCATGCAAGTCCAGTTGGTTTTAGTCGACTGGGAATCAGGAAAGGCCTCCACAACTTGTTGTGTCCCTGGAGTTCAAATGGAAGGTCAGCCAGCTGACCCTTGGAGTCACTTCTAGGGTCCTGGGTTCAAGGCAAGCAGGTTCAGTCTCCTTTAGGTTTCATACACCAGGGCAGTCCTTCTTCTGAGTCTTCACAGGTCCAGGAGTGTTCTTGTTACAGGTTCTGGAGATGCCACTTTTACGCTCAGTGACAGCCTATGGTGGCTGGTGGACACTCCTTTGTCTGCCTCTAAAACTGGTTCTGGTTGGTTCTTCCCTTTCCCCTGGGTTAGCCTCCAGTCTGACTAGTGAAAAAAGGGCAGGCAGGCCCAGGTGTGAAGTGCATCTACCAGTGACAGGGTAGGCTTCATCTAAAGTCGGGAAGGGCTCGGGTACAAACCTTTGAAGTGCAATCAGGGCACGGGAACAGCTCCTCCCCAGCTATTCTGTGAGGAAGACCCTCACCTCTCCACACACAGACCCTTTGTCCACTGTCTGTGAGGAATACACATCACATCACAGGAGAGATATTAACAGGTGGCCCTGGCCATTGGCAGAACAGCACATTTGGATCAGGCAGGAAAAATAAAAATTCTAAAAGTGGCATTTTTAGGTCGAGCCTAGAGTCAGCGCGCAAGCGCTGCTCTAGGGAAGATCTGGGGTAGTTCAGTACGGAAGTGAAGCCCCGCCCACTACCCCGCCCATATTTTTCATTGGCTTGTGTGTTTGTCCTTTGTAAATGCTGTCTTCTGATTCATTGTGAGGCTTGTTAGTCCCTCCTTAGTACGGCTTTGTTGTCATTTGATTCTTCCCATGGCTACTGGCCCCTTTACTTGGTTGTTACACTGGACCTGTTCTATTTTCTTTATTGAGTTTCTCCTATCTCAAGCATGACAACGTGCTACGCTGACATTCAGCGGCCATGCCCACTTTCCCTTTCGTGGCAGCCGGGACAATGGCGACCAGCCGTTTCCTTTCCGACGTCGCATCCGCTCGTTTTTAGGTGGAGCCTAGTTTCATCATGTTACGCTGGAAATGCATGGCTGAAGATGGCTGCTAAAAGCCATGCATTAGTTCGTCCTCTCTTTCAGTCTCCAGAAGCTGTGGCCTACACCATGTCCCGCTCAGCTCTCATGGTGTTACGTTGGGCTGTGTAAGATGGCTGCTACGCGGTGAGGAGGAGTGGGCAGTGTAGCAGAGGGCACTGCCAGGTAGGACCTGACTCGCACTTCTGAAACCTCGCACAAGTGTCTGGCGTTGGCCGCCGAAGCTAGGCTTCAATTGTTTTTTCTCCTTCAGACAGTAAACGTTCCCCTTGCCGGGAATGAAACAATTCAAGCCGCCACACCGGTAGCACTATTCCGTGTATTTGATTGGCTGATGGGGCGGGAGGGTTGAGAGTAGCGGGTGGCAGCGGGCATACTCGGGCGGAACCATTGTCACGCCACCGGCTGCACATCAGCATTAGATGGCCAGGCCGCGCTGTGGGTAACCTTCTCGCTCTCAGTTTTGGGGGCGGGGGCGTTATGGTGGGGGCGCCTGAAGTCCGGCGGGCTGCCAGAGGCAGGGATTTCCTAACCCCTCCCTCTCCTTTGTCTGGCTCTCTATCCTCTGGGGCAGGAGGGGCGAGGATGCTGTGAATGGGCATGCATGAGCAGTGACGGGCTGCCCGGGGAGAGGCTCACATCTAACTGAGGCGGCACCGCGCCGCCGGGGAACGCTCATGTCAAATGGGCAATCTCGGTTTCTTCTACACGGCTGCGTACGAACTTTCCTCTTTAGGCAGCTTTCTGTGCGCCAACAGTGGCCTTTGACTGCACTCTTTCTGAATAATGTGATTTGAACTTATGTCTGTGTTGCTCTGCTTTGCACGGCAAATATTGGACCTTTAGGAGGCAGATTAAACGCTTCCGGCAATTGCTTCATGTTTAGGGGTCTTGACAGGGTTTACCGGGAAATTGGAAAAATAAACAGAACCAACCCCCACCTGCTGTGCCCAAGAAAATAAAGGCCTTTAATTGCATGTTTTCGATTTGTTCTTGTTTTAGAGAGCTATGTAACAAAACTGCAGTGTCGCATTTCTTCCACCACTCTTAGTTTACATACCCACCTGACGTCAGCCAGTCATATATACCGGAAAGAGTTGATGGCATTGTGAACCTTTAACTCGGTTGGCTGAATTTCCTAGTTTTGGTTAAAAAAATCAGAGGAGGTTCACCTGATCTCAGGTTTTTTTTCCGTTCTGCCGTTTTCTTATTTTCGTTACTATGGCCTTCATGTACAATTACTGGCCAAGTCTGTAAAAAACAAGTGGAGTTGTAACCATGCTTTTACACGGAAAGACTTACGTGCATATCTTACTTTGGAGTTTAGCCTATGTTTGAGGAGTTGCAGTATTTTTTATTGAAATGCTGCAGACAGGTTTGTGCTAAAAAAAAAAAAGTTTATCCACCCCGTCTCGAGTTACCCTGGTAGAAGGCTGTTATTAATGCAACTGACTTTTACTAATTTTAAAAACTGAATTTGATTAATTGCGTGGAGCAGGCGAATGTATTATCCCATTTGTTGTTTTTTGGACCTGTTTAGGGCACATAAAATACCTAGTTACATATTCAATAAAACCATTGGTTTTCATGCTTAATCGCAGACTCCCCCTATCCGTTTGTTTTCTACTGTAACTAACTACTGTCACTTTTATCCAACTCTTGACAGTGAAATGGAACATTATACCGGCGCCATCTTTCCTTCCCCCCGTGCTATTCGGTGACACGTTTCAAACGGGAAAGATCAATAAGCCACCTTGTTACTGTGTGTAAGTGCGTCTATGTGTTTTGCTATTCTGGCACGAGGGCACACCAAGTATCGCGCGCCTCTTCTACTTGTAACTTTTTCGTTGCCTCTCAGTTTCCTTGTGCTTTTTTTCTTGTAGTTTTCGTAGTAGATAGGTCTGTGTAGCCGGGTCTGGTGGCTCAGTGGACTAAAGCAGCCACTGCAGGGGCCTGTGTTCGACCTCATGGTCACAGGTTCAAATCCCGGCGGGTCCACTCAGCCTTTCATCCATCTGAGGTCGATAAAATGAGTACCATTGAGTTGGGTAACAATAAATATCTGTTATTCAGCGCCAGGACACCTACGCTTTACAAATACACCTGTTATGTGTGTTCTGCATCCATTTGAAAATCTCATCTTTATGTGCTTGTGACCTTCTGAAATGGTGTTTCAGAAGCCTGTATTCCAAACATGGGCGTAGAATAGACGTTACGACTGTGAACTGCCCGTTAGACTGTTTTGTGTCCACACTCTTCTGACACACAAGGCTCCGAATCTGGGATTTGCTAGAACTGGTGATTCAAGGGGTCCCGTTTAGGCAGAGCAGGAGTTGGGCTCCCTGACTGGAAGTACCCCCAACTGTGGCTGGTTGTCATTTCCTAGATCTTTGTGATCAACAGGGATTCAGTAACTTAACCCAGTCTATCTTTCTCTATGGAAAACGAATAGGATGGGTTACAGAGTCATTGCTTGTTAAGTGTAATGGTAGTCGTCATCCAGCTGCCCAGATGCCCCCTTTGGGGCAGATTTACAAGCCCCTTGCGACACATTTACGCCGCCGCTGAGTCACTTATGTGACGCAGCGGCGGCGTAAAGCAAGCGCCACGCTGCGACGGATTTACAACGTGACGCATCTAGGGAGATGCGTCACGCCGTAAACCCCTACGCCACATTATACCTGCGTCAGGTTTCATGTGGGCGTACCGTCGCAGTGTGGGAGGTCCGTCGCAGGAAAGCCTCTACAAGATTTCACTCAGTCACTTTTCCGACGCCGCTGCGTCAAAACCTTGCGCCTGCGTGAAGCAGGCGTAAGGCGTGACGCAGAATGTTAAAGATAGGCCGGTTTGGAACAGTGCTGGAGTTGCGTCGCACCCGCGACACGACTCCAGCACTGCGCCAACCTTACGCCGGCAGATACGACACGCATCTGCCTATCCTTGCGCCACGGCGCGCCGCATTGTAAATGCGGCGCATCCGTGGTGGCGCAAGGGTAGTTTTGCATGTCGCAAGGTTACTGGCGCATCCCTGTGGATTTGCAGAGATGCGCCAGTCCTTGTAAATCTGCCCCATTGTCTTTAAAAAGCGAGGAGAGCAATTAGGTGCCTTGCAGAAATTACAAGGCAGTGAGGGCCCGTCTCCTTGTTGAGGCTGCTCTGCAGTTTTTGAAAAAGGAGTGTTCTGTTTGGATCGTCTCTGTTACAATGCAGATCTAGCGAGTGTCTATGAGGGTCTTTAAAGTACTGTGGAGTTACCCGGAGTATCCCTCTAGACCACATACTACTTAGCTTTTTCATTCCATCTATCCGGAGTATTGCTTAAGACCTATGATCTCACTCTTTGTAGCTGATAACAGAGCTAATATCAAATCCTACTAATGAAAGTTACTTTTCTAGAGGACGCTTCATACAGTAGGACGTTTGTAGCTGTGGGAACCACCACTCTTTCAAGATTAATTTTATTCATATATCCTAAGACAGGTGTGTCCTGGACTAGACTCCTCCTTTTAACCAAAAAGCTGTTGACATGGCACACCTCTCAGGATGTGGTACTGCCAGACTTGTTTTCTTATCCTCTCCTCTAGGAGAGAAACAACCCCAAATGCTCCTTGCCATAAATGTGGGTTTGTTTGCGGAGAAATGTCAGATCTCTTTATGCAGTTTGAACATTAGCTAGCCTTAGGGGAATCGGTTCTTGAATTCTTCCACTTTCCCTCTGAGCCATTGCATTAGAGCCACCATTGGTCTCAAATATTGATAGTATGTAATGTGCCAAGCAGAACAGCAGCCGGCCAAGGTGGAGGAGGGGTGGGAGTTTTTCCGATGCGAGCCTTCTGACCAGGGGCCACCCAATTTTATATAGCTCCAAAGGTCATCCAGGAAGATTCATTTGGTGAAAGTTGTGATCTGGCTTAGGCGAGGATGCTGAAGACCAAGGCAACTCAATGGATCAGTTTAACCTTCATCTGCAAACGTGAAAACATTTCTGCTAACAAATTTAAAATCAGGGTGTCACTTTACAAAATAGGTGGCATTTTTTATGAATATCTGTAGATCTGCGTTCAGTTGAACTAATAACGATTATTTAACAGACATTAGAAACCTATTTATTGCACAACGTGAAGAGTGTTAACCACTATCCAATTCAATGGCACACGTTTTATCATTCACAGAAGAGCGAAAACCTGCAGTAGCTCAAGTTGTGCAGGTTATAACCAGACGCTGCAGCGCATGCGCAATGCGCTAACCATTTTACAAGGTTTGAACATAGGACCGGCAGGCGGCACAGAAATATTTGTAATACTCACTTTGACCCACTGAGCTAGATTACTGGAACGCAAGCATGTCCATTAGAGGTTGTGCAATGCCCTGCAGCGCTCATGTTTATTCGAAGATATTTTATGATTCACAGCTATAACCAGAACTGACAGACAAAGCTCTGCAGCAAGTCTCTCAAAACATTATTTTTGTAATCAGAATTTTATCTGAAATGTACTTCATTTTTAGGTACGAGCGACAGCAATATGGGCCCGAGATAGAATTAAAGACAGAACAGCAAAGATATTCTAGGGCGGCACTTCTATATAAATGTCTCTGTGAACCACCTGGGCTGGAGATCCTTGTAACTCCTCTCTCGATGACATTTTTGAAAACCAAGAGGGCACCACTTAGTAGTGACGTTGGCTGAAATTTCTGCAAGTTGGCTGCAACTTGGAGATGCAAATAGTTTGCTGGCAGGAATCTCTTACTGATGGAAAGAAGTTTGCGTCTGGAAAGTCTGTAACCCATGGTAAAACGGAGATGCTCTGGGTTTACCCTCACCTGCTGAGTCCTGTTGAAATCTTTCAACAGCGTTCCTATTGCCCTCTCCACTGCTCCTTTTTAATTCTTCCTCTGCGTTGGACTGTCCCTTTGGGCAGTATGACACTGCAAGATGGGCCATCTTGAAAGGGCCTGTATGTGCATGGGCTGTGTTTTTTTTTTGTCCCATCACGATCCACAGGGCTAGAAAAAAACAGCCCAGACACTATCCCTTTCAAGCTGAACCATTCTTTGTAAGAAATCCAGCGACACACTTAACAAAATCCGCCTGTAGACACTTAATAGGATCTTGGAAGAGCACCATTAAGGAAGGAAAATGTTTCACTACTGAAACCTGCTCTCCTGTGTCAAGCTCCTCACAAGGAAGCCCCATAGAACACACTGCGAATTCTGCTGGCCAAAGCTGAGAGGCTAGAACTAAATTTTGCTAACAAGAAACATGTCTCCTAGTTGAGACCATTCCTAGCAGGGTTAAGCCAGACAACAACCCCCCTACAGCCTCTTTCAAGCACATCTCAGCCTTGAAATTCCAGCATCTGGTCAAGGTCAGCAGACTTTAGTCTTCTTTCAGACCCTGCCTACCACAATCTATTAAGAGCATCCTCTTTCCTACAGCTGCTGTGACACCTGCTTTTTACTTCATTAACAACTACTTATCCTCAGGTAGGCTTTTCACTGAACTGAACATTTCTACACACAACTGCTTATAAAGAAGCACAGTCTCAACCCCACAGATCTGGTCAGTGCAGGAAGATCTTTAATGGCCCTTCTCTAGATCCTTTGATTCAAAGATCAACTTTCTGTCAGTTGTGCAACTCCCTAATCTCACATGTTTATGGGCATTACTCTGTTGTGTGATGGTTAAAAAACAACTCTCCCCCTGTCAAAATGTCTCCTTTTCAACTAGCCAACATACTAATATCCTCCCCCTTCGTGTAAGCCACAACTAAATGCGCATTTCCACTTTCATTCGGAGGGGTGTCTAGCTTTCCATGCCTGTATTTTATTGCCTACCCTCCCCCATTCCTGCTGCTATTTCTCACCGCCATGCCCCCGTCTATTTCTTCTTTATTTCCTCATCCCCACACCTCTCCCCCCCAAGTGCTCAACTTCTGGCGCCACACAATTAAGTGCCACGCAATTCCACAACACACAAATCCACACCACATAATGCCACTCCACAACACATTTCAACATCTCATAATTCCACACCACACAATTCAACTCCACATCATTCCACTACATGCCACATAATAATAATCCATCAAATTCAACTCCACAAATTTCCACTCCGCTCCATGCCACATAATTCCACATCACACAACGCCACTGAATGCAACATAGTTCCATTACACTCCACACAACACAATTCGACTCCAAATAATTCCACTACACATAATTCCACTCTAAACTACATAATTACACTCCACATATATCCACTCACTCCAAAACACATAATTCCACTCAACAAAATTAAACTCTGCAACGTGCCCCCTATTTACACGCCACACAATTCCACACCATAGCACACAATGCTACACCACACAATTCAATGCCACACAATTCCATAGTACACAACATAACACACCACTCCATACCGCATAATTACACTCCACATAAATCTACTCCATGCCACATAGCAACACTCCACATAAATACACTCCACGCCATGGCACATAATTCCGCTCAGCATAATTTCACGCAATGCCACACACAATTCCACACGACACAATTAAACTCCACACAATTCCATTCTACGGCACAAAAGTCCACTACACAACACACAATTCAACCACACACCACATACATCCAATCCACACCACAAAATTCCACATCATGCCACATAATTCAACACCACACCACATATTTTCACTGATTACATACCACTCCACGACACACAATACCACTACACATAAGTCCACTACACTTAATACCACATAATTACTATTCACATAATTCCATTGCACACAGACACTGATCTAGCATTTCTCATTGGTTCACTTCAAGTCTTTCAGCAAAGTTTCTTTATTATAACTTTAAAAAAATCCAAACCCCAAACACACACTCTCCTCCTCCTTCTTTCTGTGTCTTCTGCGTACACAAGCGCAGCCTCTTTATGCATCTATAACCTTCTCTCCCCTTCATTCTCTCTTTCTCAGACACTTTCTACTACTCTATCTAAAGTTCATTCACCAATTCATACACAAACTGCCTATCATTCTGTCTTACTTTGTATTTATTTAACAGCTCTAACCCCATCTATTCACCATACCCATTTTTCCAAAATACAAATACACTACACACCAGCACCACATAATTCCACCCCACACAATTCCACAACTAGTAATTCCATTTCAAACCACATAATTCCACTACAAACAACATACATACACTCCACTACAAACAAAAAACATAGGTAAAACACAATATCGTTTACAAAGCAAATAGCTCTGACTTTCACGAATGTGAGACGATTGCATTGCTGCGTTCTTTCCACCAAAGCGCAGTCTGGCTTTTTTCTTAAACATGGTCTCTCACCTGTACTGTTGTGTCTCTCCTGCAGTGTCGGGAAGCACTTCCATGCAGTGCAAATTGTCTCATGCAGTGCCGGCAGTTGCTCACGCACAGCGTAGATGTCTCTCTCGTACAGTGCTGTCAATCTCCTGCGCCATCATCTCTTTCGTTGATACTTTGCTCTCGCTCACTCATGCAGTGCTAGAATCACTCTTATGCAGTGCTGGGTGTCTCTATCCTATAGTGTTGCCATTTTTTCATGCAGTGCTTTCTTTCCCTCCCCCTCACTGGACTTGGAACAGAGTTGAAATAAAGTCGGCCTTCGCTCAGTACATGACGGGCCCTCCCCCAGGAAGTGCTGGGCATGTCATAACCCTTCCTTCTCTCTTTACTCTCGCCCTCTCTCCTCTTGTATCTCTCCACCCTCTTCCTTCACTCAGCTTATCTCTCGCTCACATAAATACACCCCACATAAAAAAAAATCTATACCACATGGCAAAAATCCACATAAACACACTCCACACCGTGCCACATAATTCCAATCAGCATAATTTCACTATATGACACATAGTTACACACAAATCAGCTCAAAACGTTTCCATTCCACACCACATAATTCAACAAAAAGCCACATAATACAAATCAACTACACAATTACATAACCCACCACATACAGAAATCCACACCACATAATTCCACATCACACCACAAAATTCAACAGCACACAACATAATTAGGCTCCACTACATAATACTCCACAAAACCAAATACCATACCATATAATTACTCTCCATAACACACAATTCTACTTCACATAATTCCAATACACTAAATATCACATAATTACTACCCACATAATTCCACTGCATATCCCATACACCCAGTCCACAACCCATAAGTAAACAATATTTACATTTACAACACCAATAGCTCCAACTCTCATTTTCAAAATGAGCACTCCACTGCAGACCAAAAAACATAAGCCAAAAACATCATTTACAACACCAATAGTTCTAACTTTAACAAATGAGAGACCGATTGCATTGCAAATGCTGGTTAAAATAGTAAATAAAAATCCGACATTAGGTTGGATTTTAAATTCATATTCTAATGCTAGTCCCAAACAGAGATTATGCATTATAAAGAATTATAATGTAACCCAGTGCTTTTCTACGGTAGAGCCAGCCTTGCTTCAGTGACAAACGTCTTTGGAGTATTTTCACTGCCACGATATGTAAATCTTAAGTACACATTGCCTACTTTTTAAATACCACTCACCCTGCCCTAAGAGCATTTAAGCAAAAGGAACAAATGATGGATGGAATGCTGGAAAATGCACACATTGACCCCCAGTCACAAGGATCTGGGTTTAAGCCATCGTTCTTGTGCTCACCACACCACCCCAGTTTGGACCCAGCCATATGCAAATCAGTCTTGAGGCTGTTCCTCATGGGAACAGTCCAGCCCGAACTGCCAAGCCAGGTCCTCCCTGGACCGGACACAAGCATCCTGGGACCGGTTCCGGGGCATCACCCCTCATCAGACAGGCTAGCTTGAATTCAGTGGCACAATGAGCACGAGACCCACGTCTGGGCATACCTTTCCCACCTAGGGCAACAAAAGCAAAAGGAACAAATTATGGACGGAATGCTGACAATGCAAACATACACTCCCATTCACAAGGATCTGGGTTTAATCCAAGGGCATTTAACGGGAATTAACGCCTACCTTAGGGGTGACTTAAAAAGGAAGGTTTAGGCCTGGCAAAAAGCTTATTATGTACATCAAGGGTGGTGAAATGCACACCGGTGTAGTCCATGTTTACTCTGCTCAAATATGTCAGAACTGTAAAGGCGTGCACGCTTGCTCCGCGCTCCGCCCAATAGCGCTAAATATTGAACAAACATTAAGGAACCTCATCTGATTCCTAATCAAGCTGCACAGCCACTTCCGTAACTGAATGAATCAAACAAATCGAGTTTGTATACTTTAGTCTTCAATATTCTCCACTTATTTCTCCATTTCTTTTCAACTTTTACCACGTTTCATCAATTCATTTTACTCATCCCCATGCTTCTACGACGATTTTCATGAAAACACGGGAGGCATCAACGTTTCCTAATGTCACGACTTTATTTAAAATTCACCCAATGCATTTCAGAATACTTCCCTTCATCAGGGGCGTCTAAAATACTAAAAAGTCATAGACATAACCATCAGCATAGTTGTTACTCTCCTATTTAGATGAACAAACTTAAAACATCTATTTACTTGAAATTGATTTGACTGTGAAACACTGCATACCTAACGTTAAAATTTATTTCACTGTGAAACACTGTAAGCAAAACAACACAAATTCATGCCTCAACTGCAATTCTATTCTGTTGTCCATTTTCAACTTAAACATCAATCCCTGTTAAACACCCCGACTTTTACAAAACCATCACATCTATCAGATTTCAAACCTCCAATGTGTTCAGTATTTTTAACCCCATATTGACCCATAAAACCTCTTTTTCAATCCTTTATGACCATGATCATGAAGACGCTTACCGTGACAAGTATGAAACTACATTGATGTTAAAGACCCAAAATCACTCTATTCCAACTGATTTCAGCAATGCTATAAAGTTACGTCTCGTCACATTAATTTTCCATCGAGTGCCCCTGCAAGGATTGAAAAAGAGGTTTTATGGGTCAATATGGGGTTAAAAATACTGAACACATTGGAGGTTTGAAATCTGATAGATGTGATGGTTTTGTAAAAGTCGGGGTGTTTAACAGGGATTGATGTTTAAGTTGAAAATGGACAACAGAATAGAATTGCAGTTGAGGCATGAATTTGTGTTGTTTTGCTTACAGTGTTTCACAGTGAAATAAATTTTAACGTTAGGTATGCAGTGTTTCACAGTCAAATCAATTTGAAGTAAATAGATGTTTTAAGTTCGTTCATCTAAATAGGAGCGTAACAACTATGCTGATGGTTATGTCTATGACTTTTTAGTATTTTAGACGCCCCTGATGAAGGGAAGTATCCCGAAATGCATTGGGTGAATTTTAAATAAAGTCGTGACATGAGGAAACGTTGATGCCTCCCGTGTTTTCATGAAAATCGTCGTAGAAGCATGGGGATGAGTAAAATGAATTGATGAAACGTGGCAAAAGTTGAAAAGAAATGGAGAAATAAGTGAAGAATATTGAAGACTAAAGTATACAAACTCGACTTGTTTGATTCATTCAGTTACGGAAGTGGCTGTGCAGCTTGATTAGGAATCAGATGAGGTTCCTTCGTGTTTGTTCAAAAAGCTTATTATGCCAGGTCGAGGCAGCGGTTTTATACTACACTACAGGCTGCATAGACGGAACAAAGAGTGCTACAGCCCACTTACAGCATCTCATTTACTAGCCCTAAGTATATATACTACTATATACTAGGGACTTATAACTAAATTAAATGTTCCAATTAGGTGTATGCCAATATTAGCATGTTTTGAAAGGAGAGTAGAAGCACTTTACCCCTGGTTAGCAAGGGCAAAGTGTACAGAGCCCTAATGCTCACAAAAACGAGTTCAGTAAAACTAGGGCAGTGAAGGCAAAAATGTCTGGGGGTTACCATGCAAAGGATGGTGCTTTCCATCAACCACCATTCCTAAAATTCTGGTTGATATCCACTCCATGCTTGTTGACGGCACTGCCTGTCTGCTGATCCTGTTTGGCATGCAGCAGCATTCCGTGCGATTGTAAACCAGAAGTTACTGGATATTCTAGAATCACACATGTGCATCTGTGATGTACAGGGCCGGACTGGCAACCGAAAACGGCCCTGGCAAACTGCTCGGCCGGCCCCCCCTGGGGCGAGGGGGGGTGCAGTCGAGCAGTTTGAGAGCGCCGGTTTTGGCCGATTTTGTTACAGGGGGCCGATATTGCCGACCCCTGGCCGTAGCGGGCACCGGGCGTTTCCCCCAGGGGCCCAAAACCGGCCCCCACACTAGCGGCCCACCGGGGAAATGCCCGGTGCCCGCTACGGCCAGTCCGGCCCTGGTGATGTAGCACTGAAATACTTTGCTTCCTGTTTAACTACTGAAGGCAATTGTTTAGGATTGAGAATAGTGCATCAAAGCTGCAAAAGGTTTGATCAGAGATCCTGTGGTGTTTAATCTCTGTATGCACACTGTAACGACAGGATCAATTTTTTTTAAAGTTCAGCAACTAGGGAAAACCCCAATTCACCAACAAATTCTAGTAATTCAAATTGTATTGAAACTTTTTCTACTGACCTTAAAATGTTCTTTCCTTAATTATATGTAATGGTCTTTTTTTAATTCTATCAGGCAATGCTTGAATCTTTTGTGTGGCCAGATGCCAAAACTTTGGGGAGCCCCTGTGTGGCTTCATAATGTAGAAGAGTATCATATTTAAAGATGTTTGGGAAAAAGAAAATACAGCATTTTCTACATCTAGTAGGGTTTCAAATTGGCTGCATCAATTAGAAACAAGTCAGGCCAGTCTTATTATTTAAAAAACACATATTGTAAAAGAAGAGTGGGACCCCCGATTGGCATGGACCTGAGGACAAAGAGCCTCCTATGGTCGTCCATTGTGAAAGACTGAGTTCCATTGTGATATTACTGATTTGATAGCTTCTTAAGGATCTCTTTTTTTATCACATGCCAAATGCCTTCTGGGAAAAGGGCCTCTATATTGTCTCTGGTCCTGATGACCTAACAATATTGTGAAAAAAGTCGATAAGGGAATAGACTACTGGCTGTTTCAACCACTGATATAATCAGTGGTTGACATGTGCTTTTCACTTTCCTTGTCATTCTGACTTTCAGGAGGCACAGGGATGGCTGGAAATCACACAGTGTATCCATATTGCAGACTATGCTCGCACAGAACCACATTTTGTTCCTACTGCCAGCATAATATCCTAATAGGATTGTACAGGGTTAAAACTCACCGCCCTCTTCACCGCTCTTTCAAGCATAAGATGTCAAAGCCATCATACCTACACTAGAATTTTAGAATTCATCACTCAAATACTTGGTCAGTTCAGGGGAAAATTGAATTCTTTCAACCATTCCACCACTTGAGGCATATGCAATAGATAGACAGACAGACATACAGACAATGGGTAACTGTGTGTTATGGCACACTACTAAAACAATAGACAATCATTAGGACAATCCTGATGCTGCGGCATTTATGGCACTTTTATGGCTCACCACATTTCCCAGACAATTTGCAAATTTCACAAAAACAAATTGTTTCTAATTGTTCCTAACCACACCAAGTTGGTCCTCAGCTGCTTAATCATAGTTCTGACAATAATAAAGCTCTGCAGTGTAGTTTGGGGGCTGTCATTATGATGATAATATCCATATTTCACAGGCATATGCTTGTGAGGATATATCGAAAATAAATGTGGTCAAATAACACGTTAGTTGTAGCAAGTGACTATAATATTGGAGACTGTATATTCTGGACTCTCTTGCTGTCTGCCAGAAATGCAATATATGCACAAGGGTATAATGGATCCTTCTATAAACCTTAATATGCCTTGTATCTAACACTTAATGCAACATATTTTGTCATTTTTAAGTGCACTTAACGTAAAGTTTTACTACTGCCCAACTTAACTGTACTAAATTTAAGAACCTGATGTTCTCATGTATGTGAGCTGTGTGTGTTAAAGTGAACTGCAGACACCCGGTATGATATCTGTCCTGTCGTAATGGTGGTAATTCTTAGCTTATTGTGGGCATCCTTGTCATTGCAGGAGGCCCTGGACACAGTGGTGAATTTCTGGCATCTGCTCAGCATCCCCATCATGAATGCTGAAACAAGGGTACGGGCAAGGCAGAAACCAATTTGTGGATGCAATGCATGTGAGTGTAAATAATTGATGACGACAACTCACCAATATTTGGACACTAAATACATATGGCATTTATAGATAACAACATAATATTTTTTCATTTGTAATAAGTAGCTTTGCTTGTGCGAAATTGGTATATTGTGTGTGAAATGAAAAGGATGTATTTGATATCAAAATGTGTGTTTTACTCAATAAACTAAAAAGCTAACATTCGGAGAACATAGTGCTCAATAGTGCTGTCTAAGACCATTGCCTGTTAATCAGTGTAATCTACTGCTGTCCAACCCTGTAAGAGGGCTCCATAAAGTGAGCGAAAGCACTGCTGTATGAGTCTGTAACAATATTCCTATCTCTGATGTGTATGGCCTGGGACTGTACGATTATAAAGTCCGGGGTCTTTAAACGTTGCGCTGTGGTTGTGTGACACTATTTCCCAGTCAAAAAATGTGGATGCCATTGCTTCAGATGTATCATTTTAGATTGCCATTATATTGAAGTAATAGTAATGGAGTAATGCTATTTACCACAATTTCAGATGACATCAATCCTTTTTTATGGGTTTTAATAATTCAAAATTATACCACAATTTCAGATTCCATCATTTTTTTTCTTTTTGTCTTATTTTCTAATAATTAAGTGTAAATTGTTTC
Organism: Calotriton arnoldi; assembly: GCA_963921515.1. Classification (NCBI taxonomy): domain Eukaryota; kingdom Metazoa; phylum Chordata; class Amphibia; order Caudata; family Salamandridae; genus Calotriton; species Calotriton arnoldi. Next base: position 2,026,160 of record CAWUFW010002126.1, on the reverse strand, counting down.
GTATTAATTTTGTTTACATTTATAAATAATTAAGTGTAGACCATTATACCTTAAAACCCTTTATTCCGATCTCTGCGCCATAAAACAACCTGGCGGTTCTTCTATTATACATTGTATAACATTGCGTATGTCGTAAATGTTATCTGTCGATGTGCAACGGTAATTCCCACCATCTCGCCACTCCGACCCCTATGGGTACATTAGTCTTAATCGGACCAGCTATGTCTCAATCTACTGCACAATTCGTCTCTTGATTTTATAAATATACAGAGACAGAGAGCGAGACAGAGAGAAAGAGAGAGAGAGAGAGATACTCTCAGTCATGTTATATGCCTTTGAATCTCCTTGCATGGAGCACAAAGGAAATAAAGAAAGATGCAGAAATGAAGAAGATGATATGACAAATGATAGGCCATGTGATAATGTCTTTTTAGAACTCCCTGCATCAGCTAATTCTTTGTCCTCCACAGAGCAAATTCAGTGGCCCGAGTGAAAATCATCATTTCCTACAGGGAGCCCCACCAACAAGCTGGCTGTCACCTACCAGTGAAACAAAGTTTGATATATTGACATCAGAATAATAACCATATAATGCCAAAGTTGTAGTACAGACAATAATGACCAATCATAGTGGGTGTTTCCTGTTTGTGTGAGGTCTGGCTAAACACGACAACATGATTAACCCCATCCCTGACTAACACAGAATCAAAACCATTTTCTTGAGACATTATGGTAATTTGTACGTACAAAAAAAGGGCAATATGGATTTTGGCTTGGTTTCTGGTGCGATGGGATTGCCTTGGCATTTAATACACTGAGGAAATTCTGAAAATGTGACTCATCATAATAAGAGATTCCATTCCTTTTGGGCCAAGCCGCACACCTAGAAGACACAGTGATGAGATAAATAAAGTAACATCACACCAACCAACGCATCATCATCACAGATGTGGACGCAGATTCCATAATAAATGATTCTGCACTTCTATATTAACACTAGAGAGTTGCAAATGCAATGTTTGACATAGTTTAGTAAAAACAATGTTTAGCTTGACATTAGTAGGTCTTGGCCTACTCATTTTTTTCCAAATGCACATTCTTAAGGCTTTTGAAATGCACTACCCGACACCAACTTGTTTTCTCCCTCCCTGCCTGTGCACTAAGGAACCTCCAATGTGACCTTTGTTTTATAACAATAACATGAAATTCACTTTGCTCTATGGTCTCGATCTTCCTTGTACTGTAACATTTATAAAATGTAATATTTTCTGTTCCTGATGTTCCTGGCGTGAACAGATTTACAACTGTATACAACTGAGGCCTCTTTCTTAGGGCGGATGGAGGTGCAGTTTGCATTTTTTAATGTAGGATTTTTTTCTGTGTAAGATATAGTACATAGTACTCCTTAGATGTAGAGCAAATGTTATCAAACCAAGTGTTGTGTTTTCTGTTTTACTCTTGGGTTGTAGAATGTAACCTTCACTGCCACACCACAGTGACTGTATAGTTTCTCTGTTTGAAGTGTAGAAAGGCTGACTATTTGGGAAAGGAGCCAGGTCTTCCCCTGGCCCTCTTAGAGAGCAGACTCCATGTTAGTCAGTTTATTACGATGAACTTAGAAACATTTTCATGTTCTTATCCCTGGCCTTCCTGAGCAGCCCTAATGACAAATGCTCCCTGGTTCTTATTTGCGTTGTGCTAGACTGTATTCCGTGCTGGTCATTAATTAGATTAGAGCATAATTTCCACTGCCAATGATATTTAACATTTATTAGCATTTATGAGCATTTTCAATTGATTGACTAACCAACACATTAGAGCATTCTGTATTGATTGTTAACTTTTCCATAAACCTTAATGGTTTGTACTTTGAACTTTGTCTCATGTGGATTTTCCTCTGTGGATTTCCGTGTGTGGTTTCTCAGTTTTTAAATGATCTGTGTTTAGGGTTCTCATCTTTAAAGACTCACACATATCCCCGATCTGTCAGTTCTCCTTCTAATGCTGAAAAGCTGACATAGATTACTTACTGCATTTCACAAGGCGCGCAATGCCTTGGACCTGTTGCCTTCCGCTTCCTTGTCAAGGCGGAAAAGCGCAGGTAGAGTTGATGAGCCTCACAAGCCAAGTCGACAGAGATGGAGTGGGAAGAGCATCGAATCGGGTCACAGACGGCAGGCCTCGTTAAATCATCGCAATCTCTCACTTTGTCTACTTTACCCTTCTTACCCGCCAATATCCACCTCTCCAACCACACTCCGGCCTATGTGATTAATATATTAATTAGCAGAACATGTGGTTAACCTTTGTTGATTTTCAATTACAGAGGCAGGAGTTTGTTGTGTGGTCCTTCTTCTTCACAGACATCCCTCACCATCTCGGCAAAGAATTCTGTGTGGCACAAAGACTTTTGGTATCCTTGAAACACATTCACAAATCCAATTTCTGCTGGAAAAATGTATGTCAGTGGCACTTCAATTTAGGACACATCACTTTGAGCACAATTCCATTTCAAATAAATTAAATACCGAGTATTTGCTGCCCTTTCACCTCATAACAACAACTAAGGAAATAAAAGAAAATTGCATTTGAGTTTTCGTAATTGGTGATCCAATTTATTGCAAATTATTGGCAAAACTTCTGTTTGTATTATGTAACCTATTGGAACATTGGAATGTAGAGCACTCCATTGTAGACAATGGAGTACTCAATGGCTTCTACTGGCTGCTATAAGCGCAGGGATCAACATTCCAATGCTCTAACGCTTCTGCTGTCAACAAAGGCCTCTCGAAGCCCGAGGGGATTTAAACCTCTTGGGGCTCCGAGAGGCCTTTGTTTTTACTAATTAGAACATTCTGCTCTCTAGGGGCGGAATGTTTCAATAGCCTTAGAGACCTCCTAGCTGGATCTACCGGCCATTAAAGGCCTGCTCCCTTGTTAAAGGCCCGAGCCGACAGCGTGGGCCTGTAACGCTGGAGCGGGCCTTTAAGGACCGGTAGAGCCCGCTAGGTCGAGCTCTAAGGCTTCATTAGAACACTGGAATATTGAGCACTCCATTGAAGACAATGGAGTGCTCCGGGCTATACTGACAGGAAACAGCCTGGAGAGCAGCATTCCAATGTTTGTTTCATTTCACAGCTGTTGCTGTAAACAAAGGCCTCTACAAACCTGAGGGGCTTTAAACCCCCCAAACTCCAAGAGGCCTTGATTTTTACAAATTAGAGCATTCTGCCCTCTAGGGCATTCTGCCCTCTAAGTCATTGAACACCACTGGCTTAAAATTTCCTCTAAGGAGTCCTTTTACAACCAATCACATTTTTGCCTGAGCGATGTGCCTGCGCCTGCAGAATTCCCATAACCAATGATGGCCAGTTGATGTCATGTTTATTTGTTTATTTGATTTTTGCTCGCTTGCTAGAGGTGCAAGAGCAAGAGTTTATGTTCATTGCAATTGCTAATAGTGAGTTTCAGCTTTGGTGCCTATCCTGTAGGCCACCATACATTGCCCCTGCCAGCATTGCCAATGCCAGAACCAATACAGCTACTAACCATTGCACTCCTACAAGAGTGAAATTTCGGAATCTTCAAGCCACCCGGAGCTTAAAAATATTCTGGAAGGCTGGTATTTTTTATATTTAATGTATATTGAATTATAAAAACACAGTTGAGGTGCTCACCTCAAAAAATAGACAAATAGTGGCACCATGTGGCAGCAACTCATAAGTACTGATGTTAAAAATTAAGTGGTGGTGCTGAGCACCAGCAACCACTGGCTAAAATTAATCGCTTGAGAGTCCATTTTAAGGATAAACAGTGAAATTATAGGAAGCATGGATATGCATTTGGAACCAATACTACGGCAAATTGTTCAGTGCACCAACATTTATCAAATATTTTCTAAACACTACCATAAATATTGTTTTGGATACGAGTACTCATTTTGAAATTATGTCTTGGATTCTGTTAGTTGGTACTGCATTGCACCTTTTAGTTAATGTACTGTGCCCATGCTGGTCAAAGACAGCACAGGAAAGCTTCTCTTCAAAAAATGTCATGTAATATTCTATCTGTAAAATGCATTTTCAACCCTTGTGGCATCTTTGTACAGAATAACAAATGTTCATTGTTTCCCAACTCAGTGGTACCAACTTTATCAACCTTGGAAGGCTAAAAGGCTGAGTTGACTCACTGGATTTGAATCTGTGACTATCAGGCCAAACCTACTACTGGAGAGGTGCTAGCTCAGTGAGCCTCCAGAAACAGAACTTGAAATACCTCCTTCACAAATTGTGAGACACATATTTAGGTGTTAATTTGTGTCATGATGTATTGATAAATGTAAGGCCCTCCGGTCAAATCTGCATGGTGCTGTCCCTGAAGAAAGCAGGGGTGTGCAATTATTTTTTCACCAGTGAAGTTTTGCAAAGTTACAGACCTTTGCCATTATGGGAAGTTAGAAAACCTTTAACGCTGCCCATGTTAACTCCACCTTCACCGTTCCATTTTTTTCTGCACAAAGACAAGTCTATGCTGAATTTGTTCCTGTATTTGCCTTCTGTGTATACACTGCCCAAAAGTTACAATTTTCACACAGTTCTGAAAAGTGAAATACGTTGTGAACTTTGCGAATCTGCAAAGCTTCCCTTCAAACTTTGTGAAGGTATCCCCTCCCCCACCCCGCTCACCCCTAGACACAGTCTGCCTGTGCAATACCGAGCCCATGAGACTGAACCAAGACTTCCTGTCCATCAAGAGGGGCAGTTTCCGTGGCATGGAGAGGGTACATTACCACACAGAATTTTGGGCTTGATGAACCCCTAGACGGGAGATCCTGTGGACAGGGGGGATCGATGTTAGTTTCTAATATATGTGATATGCGTTTAGAAACAGAATTCACCAGGAAAAAGTGTGCAAGGTATCCAAATTAATACGCGACCGCCAATATCACTGCACTGACTTCACTAAAAACACTGATCCCTGTTACGCGGTTTTTGAAGCTTGTGGTCACGGTTGATTCCTCTGCAAAAAAAAATCGCTCAGGAGAAGAAGAAAAAATATGTATGTATGGAACAGTAGTGAAAATAAATGTAATCTAGTACCTTATGTTACTTGGAACAAGTGTCCAAATAAAGACGGATTCACACATTTATTGGTCTAGTGCAAAGGTCAGATCCCCATGTGACTGTCATACACAGCTTAAAGCCTGCAGATGCCATGCTAGGGCCACTTTACAGGAGAAAACAAGTGGGTCTGGGCTCTCAGGTCTAGGATATTGTGATTTCACACTGCACAGATCTAACCCCTTGTTGTATGGTGATGGTGCAATACATTTCATGATAACTGCACTTTCGTTCGTCATGCCACAATACACTCGACAATGTTATTACATTGCATATTCATGCAAACGTGCAGAAAGAGCGCTTAATGGATATTAATAATAATTCCACATTTGTAAAGCACAAACTTATCACCCTTAAGGGTATCCAGGCGCTGGGGGCCACCGGGGAGATTAAGGGAGCTATTGCCCCGAGTCACGTGCTGCTGAGCTGAGCTGCCCAAACCGGGAGCCCCGCGCTCCGCAGTCAGCTCCGGCCCCTACGCCACACCTCTCTATTACTCCACACTCTTGATGTCCAACTCTACACATGAAGATAAGCAGTTTTGCCAGGTACCCTACTCCTGGCTACGAGTCAGGGCTTGTGCAATGAACGCAAGCCGAGTTTGAATGAGACCCCAGAGAGGCCCTACATTGGTGGAAATAGCTGTTCACCAGAACTATTAACAGGACCTGGAGCAGCAGATGGCTGTTGGAATATTTGGGATAATACTGATTTCTCTGAGCTGGCTTTTTTATAACAAGCTTGGCTGAAGTTCTAACGGAGCCATCCTTCCTCTGTCAATTTCAATGTAGATTCATTTGACGTATCATATGCCACCCTCTTTCTACTGTAATTACAATGTAATTATTCAGATTCACCTATCTAATGAATACACTAAGGGGCTGATTATGATGTCGGTGGTTCCGACACCGACGACATGTCGGTGTCAGACCCACCGACATCTGCCCCTGCGCATTACGATGCAGTAGGCAGAGGCATCGGGCGGAGGGACTGTCCGCTGCTGTTCCAAGCTGCCATAATGAAATGGATGTTTCCGACCGCCCTATGGGTGGTGGCTTTCAAATTTGCGGGGTCGGAACCGCCGACCTACTATCGAGCGGTTCCAGACCGATACGGTGTCATCTGCCCGTTATCGTAATCAGCCCCTGAGTCAGGGTGCGCAGTGTTTATTACGCGAAAGTCGTCTCAGTGAGTTCCTGTGCAGTGGCCTACACTTAGCTGCATTTTCAGCATAGATTATTTTGTGAGTACTCAAAAAACTTTCATGCAACTCACGAGCTTTTTGATCGCGAGTGCATAGCTTGCTTAGCTTTTCCTCCCAAACAACACTGATGTAATACATATGACAGTCTATGGGCACTACTAATAATGTTTGTAGGTTCAACAAGAATATTACTTCCCTTGCAACAACAAAAAAAACACTGTGTTACTTTGCGCACCACTACAGCAACCTTGTTCGACCTAAGAGAATTCTGCCCGGGATCTAGAACCAGCTCATAACTAGAGAAGTTTGAGAGTTTAGCATGAGATACACTTAAGGGATTTCATAGAGAGTTTGACTTTCTTCTTTTTACATAAAATGAATAAAAAGAGAACACATGTCTTTTCAGAAATCCCACACTAACACAACCCCGAAGCCTTTCTGGAGATCTGCATACAGCAGAACACGTGTGGAAATACCTGATATTAGTATGAAGATTGTTACTTTTTCGGTCTGGTGTTACCCAAGACCTTTTGATTTAAACTTTTTTTACATACAATCAGTAGCGGTCCGTGGTAGGAGTGCCGGCCGGGCGGTGACGTGGGGCGGCGGAGGGGCAGGGTGGGGGGTAGTAAACCACGGATTACGGCCGAATACAGGTAAGTAAACATTTAAATAAATTAAACGAATTTTGTTGCACGCACTGCATTGCATTTGGCGATGCAGCGCTCACAACGAAATTCGTTTTATTTATTTAAATGTTTACTTACCTGTATTTGGCCGTAATCCGTGGTTTACTACCCCCACCCTGCCCCTCCCCACCCCACGTCACCGCCCGGCCGGCACTCCTACCACGGACCGCTACTGCATACAATATACTTATTTAAAAGGGGGTTCTGCCAGCTGTCTCTATCCATTGGTCTGTTGGTGTGTCACTCAAACTTTGCTTCCTCCCACTGCAGCATACAACATGAGTCAGGGGGTCAGCCCACTCCAGCCACTGGATAACTTCAATTTGAGTGACTGCATTTTGCTCTTTCACAAAGAGCGTGTGAGAAGTTGGCCTAGTATATGCTGTCCACTAATTAAAGTGGGCACCTTGCACCAGTCCAAACAACCCTTATGGTCATTTAAGAGGTCAAAGATAACCTTAGAAAGGTATCCAAGTGGTAGCTGTGGAGTGCAGCCTTCAGGCTTAGTCTTGAAGGAATGTTAAGCAGCTTGTTTTACCAGAATGCAACCTTATAGTATTGGTTAATTGAAAAGAGGACCACAGTAGTTATAAAAATATGTATTTATTAATATAACACACTCTAGTACGACACAGTATCTTCTACACGAAGATACTCACAAAGCACACAATACTTAATGATAGTAAATTGCACTAATACACAGTGGGCCGCAGGGGGGGACCAAACCATATACTAAAATAGTAGTATTAGAACCACGACTCGAGTCAAGACAGTGTCTAGAGGATGTAGAATCGCTGGGACCCCAAGGAACCACCCAAGGTGAGTAAGTAGGAACCCCATGGAGGACGGGTGCAGAGCGGGAACACGACCGTGTGCTCCGTACAATTCTATGGGGAAGTCGCGGTTGAAGTATTAGAGTTTAAGGACCCTTTCCAGTGGACTTCGAAGAAACCCAGTGGAAGTTAGGATATTGGAGAGCCACCCCACCCATGGATACCGAAGTACCAGAGTTACCTATCCAAAGGAAGCCGGGTGCATAGGTCTGAAGTGGCGTTGGAAACCGCCGTCAAACCCAATGGAGGACTTCGAATAAGAGCCACTGCTGAAAGGAAGAAAAGTGTCCGTTGGAATCCAAAGGTGGATTCTTGTCGAAGAGTACCTGAAAGCAGAGGGGACAGACTCTGGGTCACTCAGGAGGGACCAGGGGCTCGGTAGACGAATGCCTACCGCTGTTGGGTGCTTCAGGTGCGTTGAGGGGGTTCTTGACTCTGCAGCCACGGGGACCAGGAGATGTCGAGGACAATCAGGAGCCGATACGAGCTGTCCCACGAAGAATGTCAGGTACTGAGGGGTCGGTGTCCGGCAGGAGCACCAACAAGCCTTGGCCACGTCAACAAACGCAGAAGGTCAAAGAAGGTTACGGTTCGGACCAGTAAGGTCCAGGAGACTCACCAAAGCCAAGGGAGTCAGGGCGGGCCCGGAGCAACCAGGAGAGCTCAAGAAAAGCAAAGTTGACCTTCAAGTGGACTCACAGGCCGGAGGCACAGGAGTCGCGAGAGGACCTAGAGTGATTTCACCAAACAGCAGCCCACAGAGCATTCGGTGCAAGGAGGCCAGAGTTCATGGTAGGAAATGATGCCAGCGGTTGGGGCTACTTGAAGCCCAATGTACTTGCTCTGGAAACACCAATAAGCATATGCACTTGCAAATGAACACGGTGCACAGGGGTATGGGATTGCAGCCCCCACGAGGGATTCTGGCCTCAAATATGGTAAGAGGGCAGCTCAGACCTGACGGGATGTGGGAACCCACCTCCTGTGTTGCTGGAGCCGTCGGAGTTTGTAGGAGCCCAGGAGCAGCAGACCAGTCAGTCGTGATGTGGTGCCTGCGGATGCAGGGCGGTGACTCCTTCACTCCAAGGGAGATATATTTGTTTGTCCTTGATGCTCCACAGGTCCTGCACGTGGCCTCTATGGGGCATGGACACAGATGATGCTTCAGACTGAGAGGGAGATGAAGTTGGGCCCATACGAAGTCCAGCAAAGTCCAGAGTGTCCAGACGGTCGAAGTTCAGTGGTTTCTGGTTCAGAATCTTGTCCACGTCGAATCTAGGGTCCTACAGCCAGGTAAGCCCTTTTGTACCCACGGGAGAGGGTTGGACAGATTCAGGGGACCCTCCCAGGGGAGGGTCTGGACAGTGGGGAGGTTTCTCCCATGTCCTTTGTCCAGTTTCGCGACAGAGCAGGAGCCAACGGCTCCCAGGACTGGTTTGAACTGGACTATGCACAGGGACACCAAATGTGCCCCTCATCCAGACTTTCGGTCGCTGGCAAGCACACCCACCCAGCCCTCGTACACTAATTCCTGTCTGGGAGCTGGTCACACCACCCTGTGACAGGATGCCTATTGTTCTGCCTTCCCCTGCTCGAGCTTGGCTCAACAGCAGGAGGGCAGAAATGTGTCTCTGGTCGGCAGCAACCATTTTGTGCTGCCCGGGACTAGAAGGCTGGTACCGGGATCACCAGGGACCCAACGAAGCTCGCTTCTGAGGGGTGGACTCATACCTCCCACACTGGTTACCGGTGTGGGGATAAGATTCCACAATGTTTGATACCAAACACAATAGGGTTATTTTCAGCCGTTTTAGAGTTGGTCATCACGCGTCGCATAATGCCACTCTATAAGTCGTAAATGGCTGCTTCACTAACAACCCGGGAGAATGGACTCCATAGGCTGCAGGGGTGTCCTGCTCATGCAGTGGCACCCTCTCACTTAGAACCAAGCACCCTGCCTTCAGGATTGTTAAGGCCTGCTTTAGGGGTGACTTATAGGTTTTAAGTGTAGTGACCCTTAGATATAGTACACCACTATCTTAAGTAAATGGTGCATGCACCAACTTACACAGGCTGCAATGGCAGACCTGTAGTTCCATTTTGCATGGCCTCTCACGGGTGGCATAATACATGTTTCAGCCCATGGGAGGCCTCTGGGGTACCTATGCCCTGGGTGCATTGGTACCATATACTAGGGACTGACAAGGGTACCCCAGTATCCAATCTGGAGTGAACCTAAGTATTGAACACACAATTTAGGGAGAAAGCAGATAGACTGGGGTCCTGTTTAGCAGGATAATAGTCAGACTAGTCAAAAACAGTATCACATTTAGCAAAAAGTGGGGGTAACCATCAGAAGCAGATCCTACTTTCTTACAGAGCGCATCCATAGAATATGTAGTTGTTTTCAGAGGCAGTGTTTTTGTTTTTACTTTATAGCTTTGGTATTGAGTTTGTGTTTAGAATCTGATGTGATAGCAGGACATTTTCTCCCAGCACTTTCAAGTTGAACACATGGCACATTCCAGTTTTATCAGATCCTGTGTCCTGCTAATGGTGTTGTAAATTCCTTTCAGAGTTTCCTGTTTAGGTCAAAGCCTACCAGACAGCACAGCTGTCTGGTTTCCTAATGACATCTTGGGGCCATTCAGAAAGCTTCCCTGTGAATGCATTCTGCCCGTTTCCTACAATTGGCTTTGTGGTTTGTAACTCACATTTGCTGGCTTTGTTTGTTTTAGGCTGTCCAGTTTGTGTTCATCCCTTTCCTTGCCCAAACCCTATTTACTGTATTCATCCACCAGCACTGAATTTCCATACACAGACCTTCAAATCATGTTTTTATCTTGTCACATTTGCTGTGCGTTCAAATGTCAGGCTCTGTCTTCCAGGGTGCTTGGTGTTTTCATTTCTTTCTTTGACTTTAAAAGAGATAGTATTTATGTGACAATCCTGCTGAGTACCCATGTGAGATAGAACGGCTGTAGGATGTTATTTTTTCTAGCTGGCTACTCGGGTGTGCTGTACGATGTTATTTTGTTTCTCGCACAAAACAACATTTTAATGTCTGTAAATGAACTGTGCAGATATTTCAGAATATGGAAAGCACAAATGAAACACATTTTTTGCTAATTCTGAAGTGTGGTGGAAACAAATATTTGAATACGACCAAAACAAATCAATACACTACGTGATGACATTTCCACACATCATTTGTGCACTGTATAATTTTATTAGTAAAACTGTATGGTCATGTCAATTGAAGATGTGTTGTCTATAATGGCAGTGCGCTACCACACTATGTATACTCCAGTCTA